>NQII01000257.1:797024-912934 GCA_002778355.1 Clitarchus hookeri
CCTTGCGGCACGATTATGCCAGCCGTCGTCGCCCCCATTGTGACACCGCGAGAGGGGGTGGGGTCCTGCGTCTCGCTACTTCGTCCTGGTGAGATCAGAAGAGACCTCTTTCTCTCACCTCCCGCATGGCGCGACACTCGCAGGCACGGAGGGATCACCGGCTCAGTTCCTCCACCAGGCAGTGACCTTTAACCCTTTCATGCCCGTTGTAGACGATTGCATAGGCTATTCACGGTAAAGTGATCACTTTTTATGGACTTCCCACAGGCATAATAACCAGAAATATATATTGTTACAATTTTCTCAAAAGCCAGTGGGCTAAACCAGGTTTGTTAAGGGAGGGAGGTTTTAATTAAATAAAGGGGTTAATTGTACTTTCCTAATTTCGTTTACAATAATTACAAACTAAATTCTCTCGACCCAACATCTCACAATAAATTGATATCGCCTGCTGTTTACATTTGATGCATTCAATCAGTACAATTTATAAATACATAAAATAAATTAATCTAATTAATGAACTAAAATCAGTCATATTAGACAGAGAATCAAAACCTATTCAGTTATTTTACAAATTATATGTCATTATTTAGCAGTTCCCATGTTTACAATAAAAACCGTATCACATGTTCTTCAGTCGCACCTAAGTTTAGTCCAGGTCCCACCAGTCCGTGATGTTCTAGAGTTCTCTGAGCGCCCTCATGCACAGTAGCCTTCACTCGTCAGGTTTCACGCCTTCTCGTCCATTCACACCACGAACACCTCACCCGCCGTCGTCTCGCAATTTCCCGTCGTCATCCGTCGTATTCACTGATGTCCCTCACCGCACTCGACTTCGTCCGGGGTACCGCACTCAGCAAAAAACTTCTACCATAAGACTGCCGACCCTTGGACCACTGCAATATTTATAGGGTTGTTTGCCATCACCCAGAAATTTATCTAGATACCACGTTGCACATAGGGTCCTAGTTCCCAGAAAATTCTCGCGCATCCTCTAAACTCGTCGGCTTCTCCAGCAGGGGAAAGGAGGGGCTGTGACGCCTGCCTGGGGAGAGAGGAGGGTCGAGTGGGCAAGCCCTCCTACAGCGCCGACCTGCGCGTAATGGGAGCTCGTACGCAAGGCAAGAGGCCACCCACGTATCAATATTTTAGTATGGCCTCCGACGTTAACTTTTGAAGGCTATAAAATATATACACTGTTTTTATTAGTCTCATGACAATTTTGATATTAACAATTGGTAAAAATATACAAATAAGTTGAAACGAATTTTTAAGCACGGCCTTAAAATACAGCCTGTAATATAAGTTGCACAGGAATGCTATATTTGACAGGTGTTGTACTCCGCGAGGCTTAACACCGAATGATCTTCCATGTGGGTAGCTGTTTCGTGGCTTACAGCTTATTGGCTGTGGTAACGAAACAAGTTCTTTACGAGCTTAAGCACAGTACACATAATATATTTTCATACTTGCATCACCAGAAACGATAAATTAATGTGGGAGTGAAAATGTTATAGGGATTCAATCCCTAGTAAAGAATATTAAAAGGCTCAAGGTCACGTCCGGCCGTAAGGAAGCATTCCGATGGCGATGAGAAGTAGCATAAACAAGCCTCTGTTCTGTTTCCTCAGAGTTATATATAGGGGCAGTGATATTTCGCGAAAATATTTCGAGACAAGATACACTCCAAAGCACTATAGGTTCGTCCAACTTCTTTGATTGACTAAAAAAAGTCCTGAATCGTGGTAACCGTTTGCGCACGAATCACGAAGGTTCAGTGTCGGAGTTACTTAGTCCTGAGTGGCTTGGTCAAAGACGGACACGACACCAGCTGCCAATAAAGGTACAACAACAGCTGAGGTGTGTATATAGTATTGAAGTCTACTGTGTGCTCCGATTTTTACGCGAAAAGTCACTGGCCCTAGTTATATATATTATACGAAACACAAACGTAGTCGTTGAAAAGTGTCAAAGTCAGCAAAAGACGCTGTAACCAGATTTATGAACGGGCAACAAAACGCCGACTTGTGTTTCTGTCCTGAAAAAAGAGTTACATTAAATTATCTCGGTAGTTTTTTTTTTATTGGAATAGATGCAACTGCTTACAACGAAACTCATCCAACTATCGAGGCCCTTTAAACACCTGTCACTTTGTTAAATTTTCGCATTCAACTATATTTCACAATAAAATTTGAAGACAAAATATGGCTATCAAATATTTCCTTCCAACAAATTTTATGAAATAATCTTAAATCTGTTTGAAAGTGTGCTATACTGTCAATTTTTTTTTCTGGGAGAATATAATTTGAACTACTATTTTAAAATTATTTTTATATTGAGATATTGCTTTTGTTTTTCCATGTGGTCCATTACACGAATAAATGTAAGGAATGTTGTCATTTATATTCTCTTCTTTACTTAATGCAAATTTTATTTATCAGAGATGTTTCCTGCGCAATGAAATTTAATGCCTCTGGGTTCGTAATATTATGCGCAATATTCACTTACGATGGCATTCATGCGCAGACAGTTTCTACATAAATTAATTATCTCCATAACCTACTTCGTTTAAAGCAATTGCTCGTTATTTTAAAGTATTTTGACGTCCATTTTTGTCGTGCACGATTCTGATTGGCTAATACCGCCAAACATCTAAAAAATTTTAGAACCGATCCAATCTTCAAATGTTTGATGGAAACTGAAGCCATTCAAATTTCTCAGACAAATATGGCGGCGTTTATGACGTCATAACTGCCCAACTTTATTTCACCAAACTTATTGGAAGCAGTTGGACGGAAAAATTTGACAGTGAATACAGAAGTGAAATGGCGGTGTGCGCTGCGTACTCCAGCCACACACGTCAGCAATATGTTGGAGCGCCGTTCGCCAATCAGAGCCTAGCAACTTACTTGCCAGCAGCAGCCTAGCCAATAGAGAACCTCTCGTAACACGCAGCAGCCAATCAGACACTAGATCCGTTTACAGAGCCCCACGCAGCGTAGCAGAGAATGTGTGTGCCCACATCAACGTATCCACCACACCATTAAGTGTCTCTGTATGTATCTTCTTTGTGTAGAGTGGCAAACTCTAAAGTCTTAAAAAGGAAGCAGAAGTCTGGCAATGACTATAAAGACTGTTTACTTTAAACTGAGCTCTTTTAAAAGCCCTGCCTAAGATCTACTTGTTCGCACATTGTGTATTCTTCGACCATATGTGAAATAAACCTTGCCATGGGCCTCAGCACTTTATTCATGCATCAGTCAAGTGAAACGGTGACATTATTGGAAAAAATAATATTTTACGGATTTTCTCATTCTTACAATGATACGCATTAAAAAAAAAAACATAGAAAGCGAAAAAAATAATTTCACTTTTCACAAATGTTTTCTTAATTTACTATTATTCAACGTAAAGCCATAGGGCTACTTTCCTTCCATCGTTACCAACTTTACTTTGCGCTTGCCGTTCATTGTGTCTATTAAAATACACGCAGATAGGGGCGATGATATTTTTCAATGGTTGAATTCAAAAGTGCTTAAACAACCGCGAACGGACTATACAAAGCTTTTTTTTTAATATGGAATACGTACGTATAGAGTAGTGAAATAGCGCCGGGCGTGGTGATTCCTTTAATGTGGCCGTGCCTGTTCCCCGACCGGTAACTGCGTGCTGAGAAATATTTCCTACTGGCTTACCGGCTGGCAAGCAGATTGGCGGGTTCTGATTGGTGAACGGCATTCCGACATGTTGCCAACCAGCGACGTTTTTTTTCTGGCGTCGCTGTGAAAGGCACTGTTTCACCTCTGTATTCTTAAGTATTCTGTAGCTTTGAGTTGTCCTACGATTCAAAGGATATTAACTGGGGAGTGTACAACGATTAGAATAGTAGGAAATCGAGAAAAAAAATCATTCGGTTTGAACTGTAGTTTTGTGCTCCTTTTACGACTGGATGATGAGACACTTAACTGATTGCGGGTGGGAAAAAAACGAACCTGCAGTTTCAGAGTATCAGAATTCTTTTAGGCCAAGTGAAACGAGTAGATACAGATGACAGTTCAGTAACTGTAATATATATATATAAATTAATTAATTAATGGGCGAAGTATTGAAACATACCTGGCAGTCAACATTTTTCTTGACAGTTTACCGTGTCTGTGATATTTTACTAATGGTAGCGAACAAAACACTAGGAACGAATTCTTTATTAATATGACCTTGTACATGGCAAAACAAAAGCATTGCTTGTGCCAAGCAGGACATATACATGAAACAATATCACGCGCTCGAAGAGTACAGTTTGTATAAAACACAGCTTTCCTTGCAACATGTCGCTGATTCCACATGGGCGTCACACACAATCCATAAGAACATAGAAATAACCTAGTAGAGCCAGTGACGAGTGAAATGTGAAGAATGCGTGTATCCTGACTACAAAGTGTTAAGAACCGTGTCACTATATAGGGCGATATAACGCAGTGAACAACGCACAGAACTCGCATTCGGTAGGACCCGAGTTCGATTTCCGGTCCAACCATTTTCACCCTATTTTCTGCAATCATTTCAGGTTAATGCGGTGAGTATTTTTACTATTGGTGCAAAGTCCTGAAGGGATTGTCGGATGAACTGGGATCCAATGAAACGCATCAAGCTAACATGTACTTTTATGACATAATACTCTGTCACAAAATAATAACGCAAAACGGATAGGTGCGGCTGTTTTTCGAGAAAAGATGCGCAGGCTCTACTTTACCTTCGTACGTGCATACTTAGAAATGTCGTTTGGCTATTGGCTGCGTGTCTGTGCGAGAAGACATTTTCTACTTGACTGCGCCAATCAGAGACAAGTTATCCCGACGCGGAACATCGGTGGTTGGCTGGCAGACACAAGACGCGTGAGAGGTGAAATTATCCAACTACGAGATAGGTTTTGAACTAACGCGTTTTGCGGAACAACTAACTAGTCGTGGAATCTTTTCGCGAAAAGCAGGTGGCCCTACAGATAGGTGCTCTAGCCATCGCCGATTATTTCCCTGCGCCTGGCGGCGAGAGCCTGTGGTTTCCGTTTATAAAACTTCTCCTGATGACGAGGCGCACATACCGTATAGTTAGAGGCAGTGACATTTCGCGAAAATATTTCGAGACAAGATAGAGCCCAAAGTACTGTAGGGTCGTCCAGCTTCTTTGATTGGCTAAACAATGTTCTGGCCCGTGTTAACCGTTTGCGCACGAATCAAGAAGGTTCAGTGTCGGAGTTACTTAGTCCTGAGTGGCTTGGTCAAAGACGGACACGGCACCAGCAGCCAATAAAGGTATAACAACAGCTGAGGTGTGTATATAGTATTGGAGTCTATTGTGTGCTCCGATTTTTACACGAAAAGTCAGTGGCCTTACGTATAGTCTATTCGCGGTTTCTTCACACTTTTTGAATCAAACCTTTGAAAAAGCATCCTTTATATGACGTGTTTAGTTATTTCCTAAGTACGCCATGTAGCACAACCGCTGTATACCTATGTTAACGTAAAAGTATCTTATTTTTTGTTAAATTGAAGTTTCGCCGATATTTATTTATAAATTATAATATTTAATTTATAATAAATATGAATTAAAACAGTGAGAAAACGGGAGTGTTGGTAGCGACTAGTAAGAAATAGTTCTCATGCAAAATATTATTGCAACTGAGTGCGCACGAATTCGGTGCGTTGTCCTTGTGGTGTAATTTTCTAGACTTCGTTAAGCTTAGTTTACTCGAGGCGGAAGGAATATCCTCGAAGTAGATCTTTAGCAGGGCTTCAGAAAAGTGTGCGGTAGCCGTGAATTGATTATACCAAGTAATTTGATAAGGAATGCATGTACAAACACTATGTGAGGGGCCCGCATACGATGTTATGTTCACGTAAGTTAATGGATAGGGATCACTATTGCTGAGTCGAGAGGTTTTGGTCTGTATGCAGGTGCAGATTCAAGGCCAAGAAGCGAGGGAGCGATAAGGGTGAAACTAACATGACGCTCCTAGCGCCTCATCGCTCATACGCGCAGGGCGTGCAGTGTTGTGATGCTGTATTGCGCAAATGAAATCTGTGACAGTGGGACTATATTGCACGCGAAGAAAAATTACAGATTAAACTACGCCCGTTCAGCCGTACATTTTTTTACCGCTTGGAAATGCAATTTTTAACCATCTTCGCTATTTTTCTCCGTAAATACACTTAATATGATAGGAGTAAAGACATAGGGGCAACAATAATTTTTTTCATTGCGTTTTCTGTCAAAACGTTTTATTTACAGACATTTATTTACCGAGTACGCGTATTCGCGCAAACATAGATTTCACAGACATTTTTTCAGTACGTACTCCTATTAGCAGCGAAGTCTTGAAGTCAGGTGTCGGACGAATGCAAGAGCGGGGTACACGGGACCACCCCAAGAAAACCCGCTGGCCAACGGTGGCATCCTCCACGTATGCAAAAATCCCGGTGTGATCCCTCCTTGATGGGGGGCGAGTAGTCTGAACACTACACTACCACGGCCCCCACAGTCAGAATAGTAGAACAAAACTAAAAGTCCATGAAGGTAGATCTGCTCTAATGTTTATTTTTTGTTAATTTAAGATATTTCGAATAAATATATTTTTGCAGTCCACAAATTGTATGTAACTACTGAATTGCTGGCCAGTAGTTTGAAACGTCCAAAGCTCTAATCGTGTCATATATTTCTATAACTCAGATAATCTATATTCATTATATAACAAACAGTGGAGAGTTGCCAAGATTCCAATTATCAACTGTTCGTAATTAATAGTAAACTGCTGAAATAAACTTTTGATAAATTTTCACGCTCCTAAAGGCATATATTTTAACAGATACATTGTCTCTCATGATCATGTAGGCTTTTCACGGTAAACTGAGCCCTTTTGAATTCAACCTTTGAAAAATGTCACTGCCCCTACCTGCACACATTTCAACAGGCACACTGACTAGCAAGCGCCTAGTAAAGTTGGTAACGGCAGAGCGAAACTAGTCCCGTGCCTTCACGTTAAATTAAAAGTGTTAATGAACATTTGTGAATACTGAAATGGATANTCTTTTTTTTTTTTTTTTTTTTTTGTTTTTTCGATGCATATAAAATGTAAGTAAGATCAGCGAATTTGTGAAATAGTTACTTCCCTAAAAATGTTAGAGATTCACTTGACGGAAGCGTAAATAAAATGATCAGGCCCATGACAATGTTAATGTTATGTATGGTGGAAGAATACACAATATGTAAACAAGTAGATTTTAAACAGGGCTTTCAAAAGTGCTCAGTTTACCGTGAGCAGATTGTAATATGGTTGGCAGCAAGATATAAAAGGTAGTCCCCGGTTTTTAACATATTTTTAATCTTACCGTGTTAAGATTCGTGTCCAGTGGAGTTGTATCTAATTTAGTTACTCTTTTATTTATGACTTTAAGGGTATAAAAAACAGTTTGGCTTTATTTGCGGATAATTGAAGTTATCCGGTACATAGCAATGTTAGGCAGTGTTCCAAATTACACATTTTGTTATGAAAATAGTAACGTAACCGGTTTTGTCGAGAAAATTGAGGACGTAATTTTGTTGTTTGCGTTCTGTGTTTTGTCAACTCCCAAGTTGATAAATTGCGAAATACAAAATATCAACTCACCACCATATTAGCTTTGCATGTTTGAAACGTTTAAATTCACATACAGTACGGCCGAGGTTGTTGAAAAAAACGAATGTATATACTACTCACAATAATTATTTCACAAAGAAAATTGCTGAAATTTTCTTTAAATATGTATTTCTTCATAACACAATTTTTGTTTAGTAACAATTTCAGGTCATATTTGTTTTTTTATGTTGATTTTAAATTTTAAACGGCCCTCTAGCAACATGTGAGAATAATCACCGTTTATATTAAGACTTCATGTCGTGGTGTTCCCACTAAAACCTTACAAAATGCTAAATACAAATAACAAAAAAAGAAAATCAAGTGGAACACGGCCTTAATTTTACATATCCTTCAAGGATACCTAATGTGTGCAGAAAATTATGTTGCTGGCAGGGTTTAAGAAAGTGCTCAGTTGAGAGCAAAGATCGAGTGTTGTTCCCGCCATTGAAAATACGGGGANGGGGGGGGGGGGCAAACCTGTTGATACGGCCAGCGAGATGTATGGATCAAGCGAAAGATGAGACAGGGATAAAGTAGCAGAGGAATGAAGACGATGCCTCAAAGGGGAGTACTCTGAGAAAACCCACACACCACAGCATATCCCTCTACACTCTCCGCGTGAGAACGTAATTCTCGTCCTATATAAAGTATCCCGTCTGCCGTTGCTCTGCGATCGTATTGGCGACATAGGCAGGTGGGAAACTGAAATCTAAAGAAGACCAAACCAAACGTGGGTCTAAATATTTAAGCGTTCTCGCTGTCGCTTGTTCCCGTTACTGTATAACTAAGGCTATATATGTAAGATAATTCGCGGTTAAGTGAGCACTTATAATATCTTGAAATAAACCTTAAAAAAAATTAGCGCTAAAAAATTTTGTGTTTCCTAATGGACTCTCCAACTGAGATTCTCCTATCTAAATTGATAGCTATGTGGTAAAAGTAATTCCATAACATAATGTAATTTTAAAATATAAACGTTTTAATTTATGATAAATAAATTAATTTCATTTGGTTTCTCTATGTTCTATGCTCAAGGAAGTAAAAATTAGCATATCATCAAAATGTGTTTTTTTATATTCTTAACAATTTCGCAGTCACGCTTGGTCAACGCGTGAATATAGTATGAAGGGCCGTACCAATGTTAATTTTACATGTGGCGGAAGGATAGTAAATAGAGTGGTAAAGTAAATCCTAAGCAGGGCTTTTCAGAAGTGCTTAGCCAATGGCAAACAGACTATACCTGCCATGCGGTAGCGTGTCTGATTCACATTCGAGAAGCAGTGGGTTCCACCCCAGTCGGTTACACTAGGAATAGGTTTTCCTCAGATGTATTCCTCTTCATCCTACTTGGAGTTATTTTTCGCATTTGAAGTTGAGAATCGCGGGTGCGATAAGGACTGCTGTAGCACGCTCATAAAGTGCACCATCGCCGCTAAGAGCTAGGTTCTAAACTGGCGTGCAGTGTTCTCATCATGCTGTGTGCACACTGAGAGAAAAGCCAACCAAATATGGTTCGTATAGGGCCAAAAATATATATAGCTTCTCCGACAAAATATTTTGTTGAGTAAACAAAACCTGAAAATCAACTAAATTAATTTTGTTCATCTAACAAAATACACGCTTAAATATAAAAAAAAACCTCTGTGTTGGGTTAAAAGAAATTTGACTGTCAACAAAATATTGTATGAACTTTAAATATTTGCTTGGCCGCTCATTTCATTGGCTTCACTCGAAAATACAGCTCAAGAGTTTAACTGCATTTTTGTGACCATTAGGACAGTAACAGTGTTGGTTAGTATATTTATAGATGCTTAATACTGATTTAAAGACCCTAATAAGACCAGTTAAATAGTACAATAAAAAGTAAAGCTGTAAAACTTGAAATATTTATCTGCGCCAGTTTTCCAACATTCAACATATATATTTTTGCAGAAGCCGTGATTAACTATGTTGGAGGGTTCTGAAATGGTGTTTCTAATGTGCGTGTCGTTTTGAAAACACTCAACAGGATTCGCCTGAAGAGCGTGTTCTTTTCGTAGATTAGCGCATTGGACGCGCGTTTGATAGTTTCGTGGGAAAAGTGTATTTCAAGCACTCTGCATCGCAGTACAGGCACCAGATAGAGGCCTCCTTAATATCCCACTTCGTAGCTCCTTGCGCAGTAAAAAAAATTGCTGCCATGTGGCTCTCCTAGTACAAAGGACCAGCATATTCACCGTTAAAAAAATTAATTAGTGTACAGGCATATAAGGTGAACCTTGCCTTACATTAAGCAAATTATAATTTTCGTAATTTTCTTTGATGATCGTAAGGCGTTATCGATTGACGATTTATTCATAATGTATCATTAAGTGGAAAATAATTGTAATTACTGTGTAATCCTAATAAACTATGACTTTTCTTGTAAATACAGTATGGAATGTCCCCTAATCATGTCTCATTTTATAAATTAGTTCAACTATTTGTTTCATTTTGATCACAACACAAGCCACAGATGAGTGTTGCATTTGAACTTCCTCTATATTTATTTTCCAACCTGTGCTAAAGACTCGTTCTTTTTTTTCTCAGATGTGAGTTGCGATATGCTTGTGAGAGGGAATTATAAACGCAACATATTAAATTTGTTTTTCTTTTGCTATCTGAGCATAAAGGTGATACGGCCTATACAAAATTAACCGCAGCTTAAAATTTAAAACAAATTTGCATGAAATTCAAGTAGGTTGGTTTTAGTTAGTGAAATAAATTTTTTGCTAATAATTGGCACATAAACTAAATGGGGAATTTTTATAATTTTCAGTAAGCTAACTTTTTTACACTTAAAGTACTGATCACAGCTGCTTTATTTTTGTTTTAATAATATATTATTTATTAATGTTTAAAATATCCATAAGTATTTTAAGTATAGATTTTTATTGAAACAGTTAGATAAACAAATGTTAAAAGAATTTCTTTGTTACCATGAGCATTGCGTTTTCCTTCTCAGAAATATAAATTTCTTTTTATATTTGTCCTTTTTCTTTATGCAGGAAAACCACTAATCATATGGTAGATTAATTACCAATAAACTGTAACATTGATTTAATTACGTGCGACTATAACTTTTTAATAGTCAGAGACTCTATGTACACAATTGCTTCTTCCACTAGGAATTAAAATTTTTTTCAAAGATTCGTGGAAACGTGTAAAACTACGGCTCAGAAGAAGGGCGGTGGCATTACTTGTATAAAATAAATTAGTTCTAGGTTTATGAAAAAATGTTTAGTGATCGCTGGTACTGGAATTCAACTAGATTTTCTTTCGTTTTAGACTTCTCCTTTTACCTCTATTTTTCATTACCCCACATTCAAATTGTATGGACGATACGTCAACACGTCCGCAATGTCTAATGCTACAACATCGTACAGGTAATCATGTATTATTTTTTCTGCAACCGACATATAAAAAGGACCAAAAAAATAATAACGACCGGTTAAAAAGCGTTTCATCCTGGGGTTCCGTTGAATACCGTGCTGAAGGGCGGGAAGGTGGCTTGAGGTATTAACATGTGTCGCGTCCTCCGTCAGTTTTCGCACGNGGGAGAGGGGCGTGGTGGTGGGGTGGTGGGTGGAGGGTAAGGATCAAACAAGGCTCATCAAGTCGCCTGCTTGGGAGCTCCCCGAGCCAGGAGGGTAGAACCTCCCTTCTTTTGTTCTCGAGGCAGCGGCGATAAGACGTCTACAAAGAAGGGGGGCTGTAACCCCCCTCCTTTTTCTACACCCTCGTCCCCCACAGGAGCTGGCTGCAAGTTGCGTCACTGCTGCACCTGGCCCCTACACCCTCTTCCGTACTGCCCCCTCCCCCAATCACTTCCCTTCACTTTCTTCCGCTCTCACTTCCCTGGGGTTCTCCAGCCTCCCTTTTCACAAATTCAGCTTCCGCATTCCCCCGCCAGGAGGCCGTGGGAGACTCTCCACGCATTGTTAAAAGGGGAGGGATTAGGCCTGCACCATCGCATCATGAGGACGTGCGTGCACGCCTGCGCATACACACAAACCACCCCCATCCCCTTGCCAAAATCCCCAGAAACCTCTGCATATTGCAGCTAACGGTGGTCTAGGAGGGCAGAGGTTCTCAAACTGTGGTTTGTGGGCCACTGGTGGTCCGTCACTGGGTCATAGGTTGTACGAAAAAAATCTCTGAATACGCCATCAAGTATTTCCGCTGATATGAGATGCTTAGATCTCAATTTTGATAAAGCAGGTGGTTCAACTTCTGTATTGACCTCATTTTACGTTTTAAAAGTACTTCTTGAAATTTTATTTTTAACTTTTTTACCATAAATAATAAATTTTTTTAGTATGACGTTGCTTTTTAATGAGTTATTAAATCAGTGGTTATTTATTCATTTCGGCACTTGAACGGAAAATGTATCGATTTTGGAGCTCTCTGTTAGGTTGACATTCTGCACCTAGAGTCTGTGGTAAATGATAGCTGGATAACCACTAGTCTAGGGAAAGGATACGGTGTTGCCGCTGGCGTCAGAGGATATATAAGTTATACAGAAATAAGATTTTCCTTGCGGTTCCTTCGCTGCAAGAGTACTCGTTGGCCGATTGGCTGCGCGAAACTTTAAGACGGGCCTCGTGTCTGATTGGCCGCCGCGTGTTACAAATGATTCCATGTACTCCCAGCTGCAGGTTGGCCAAGTAAGTGACCAGGCGCTGGATGTGCTGGCGTGTGCGACTGGAGTTCGCACTCTACGCAGCTGTTCCGTTGCACTTCTGTAATCTTAAGTATTATATGCTGGCATCTTTCAACAATGGTTTCAACTTATCTGCTTCCGAGACTTCGTTTATGAATTTTTTTATTCTTGGTAACACGTGGTCGTCTTCACTTGTCGGTTGCTGATCAGTGTGAAGCTGACAGGTGTAGGCTGTAGTTCCGTGTATTTTAATTTTACTAAACGTTAACGTTAAAGCAGAAATCGGCTTCTTTTCGTATTACACATGTTAAAATAAGAACGGACGTTATTGTAGGGTATTTGTGTTTCTGACAACTGTTTGGAGTTGATCAACGTATAGATAACGTCCTCGGGTTATCGTCTGTCTCGTTGAAGTTACATTATTTCGTGCTTTAGTTCCAACGTGAAACCACGCTGTCGAGTTGAGTCAACTGGTATAGCAACCCAGGTAATTTTAGATTATACACCATTCGCCGAAGTCCCTGCTTATTTTGTAACCTTCGCGATATGTAAAATTGACATTGCTGTGGATCTCGCCACTTTATTTGCGCGTCTATCAAGTGAGTCTAGTGATGAGTATAGTTTTTAAATGCATACAACAAGCACAAAAAAAGTTATATACATATATTTGGTGTCCACAATCTGGAAAATCAAACTCTTAATCCAGTTTTAAAACATGGAACTACTTTCCATGCCTCGCTGCCAACTTTACCAATAACAAGTCATTGAGCGTGTATGTTGAAATATGTGGAATTTAGGTGCAGGTCCTTTTTTTTTTAATGTTGATTTTAATATTGTCAGTTTACCGCGAGCCATATTCATAGGAGGAAACTTCTAAAACCCGATTACATTTTCCATGTATTTCAGGAATGATGTAAATAGGTAAGCTACGTTTATTTCTAAGCATTAAATTTCTTAAAATACATTATATTCATTTTTTAGATAATATTATTTAATGCATTTTTGCAATTTCTAAATACATGACTACTGATAGAATCTGAACAGTAACATGCTTAATCACAAATTACTAAATTACTAATTAAACAATTCGAATACCCCCGAAGTTTTGAAAATATTGTAACTTTTTTATTAGTAACGCCCATCATGTCTTCCTGTATTTTGTACAAAATATTTTACAAGTGTTGCTATAGTAAAACGTTTAAGATGTATTTAGAGTTAAAACAAATATATTTTGGAAATCAGCGAAAAATCGAGGTAGTGCTGTAATTTCCAGATTTGGCAAAAAACGTTTTCTTGTTTGACTTTAATGTAATAGGTGAATACAATATTATTTCGTATCCTGAGATGAAGAGCATTGGCACTTTTTTAATGTAAACATTTGAAAAAAAAACTACAAAGTATTGCCATACCTTCGTTATATTTGCTATCTGTAATTTAAACTAACAATTGAGTGTTAATTGCATTCCAGAAATACATTTGATAACATTTTATAAGAAAACCATTTCTTGTCAGCTTTTACAACACAGCACTACAATCGGTGATTTTAATCCATATTGACTACGAAATACAGTTATGACAGTGTTATGCGTATATGTGTCTGCAAGTTTCATTTAATCACACATGGTACTTAAATGTTAAGGACAGTGTGAAATGTCTGTTATATATAGTTTTGTATTTTGGCGTTTCAGAAGAGATCAGAAAATTTAAGAGTTTAATATAATGAATTATTGAAAAGTGTTTTCAGTTTTGGAATATACTTTTTTGCGACTGTGTGAAATGTAATACAGAAATCCTTTTTCAAAAGCTTATGTTAATGATACCATTTCAGTTTTGTCTGGTTTAAAATGTTCCGTTTATTGTTCAGTAAAAATATTTCGACTGATTTATCCACTGAAAAGAAATTTGTGTTAATTGATTTATATTTTGTTAAGTGAATTTCCAAAACTGAAAGTTAAATTTTCTGTATTATTATCCGTAATACATTTATTGCTCATCATATATTGCTGGCATTATTACTAAATCAATGGTTTTACTGTCAACAGAACTGCAAGAGTTTTCTGTATTAGTGTGTTAGATGAATGATAAAAGGAAATAACTAGTGGCAGTGATATTTCGCGAAGAGCTTTCGAGACAAGACACAGTCCAAAGCACAGTAGGGTCGTCCAGCTTCTTTGATTGGCTAAAAAATGTTCTGGCCCGTGTTAACCGTTTGCGCACGAATCACGAAGGTCCAGTGTCGGAGTTACTTAGTCCTGAGTGGCTTTGTCAAAGAAGGACACGGCACCAGCAGCCAATGGAGGTATAACAACAAATGAGGTGTGCATGTAGTATTGAAATCTACTGTGTGCTCCGATTTTTACGCGAAATGTCACTGGCCCAAGAAATAACTTACGATAAAATGTTACAACTAAAATATCGAAGTACTGAGAAGTAATCTCCCTAGTGGAAAGCATATGTGCCTTATTACGTCACTGACTGTACGAATTGTTAGGGATCTTACTTAAGAAAATGGCTGTGTTTGTGCAAGTTAAGCGGTTTTATAGTTGTAAGGTATGTGTGATTCTCGATTATATGTCTATTAGTTTATTTCTTATAGTATTGTTATCTACAATTTACTTTAACAAATATTTTACGTTTTACCACTTTCTTTAGAATCACCAGCGTTTTAAGCTTAAGGAGGCCTCTACATATATAAGTAACATACTGAGTAACCAAGTTCAACTAAGTTGCTTTAAAATTAATATCCAGTTGCATTTCATTCGAAAGTAACGAAAAAGGGTTTGAAGACACTTTATGCACTAAAGAAAATTAATTGAAGTTATTTTTAAAATGTAACCTACACAAAACTGGTAATCACAAGCCGCGTGAAAATAAATATCGAATTTTTTCCAGTAGACGAAGACTCATAAATATGAAGGAACTGATTAGGCAAATCGAAATAATTATATACATTCACATACCACTCGTATATAGGCCATTAACAGTAAAGTGAGCACTTTTGAAAACCCATCATTTAGAATAATATTTAATAAATATATTTTAGTGTAGCCTTAAACGTTAACTTCCGATTGCAGTGGACTATACACACTATGTTTTTGTTTATTACTTACATGGCAATATTTATTTTAAAAGGTGGTTAAAGGATAAAAAATGGCTGATCGGAAAAAATAACTAGGGCTTTAAAAGTGCTCACTTTACAGTGAGAAGCCTATAGTCGTAGTGAACGTAATTATTCGCCAGTGTTAATTTTCATATGTGCACATTCCCCAAAAGCCATCCTTATTTATAATATTTTCGCCTTTTCTCAGTTGTTTATTTAAACATTGAATTACGCCTAACCTTCATAAAATTGTAAAATATTATGATAAAAATTCAACTTATAATGAAACATGGTAAATACGGCATTTTTAAACAAATGTGAACTAATTCAAGTATGGATATTAGGAACTGTATTCGAAATGAATCGTAAATGCAAGCGCTGCAAGATAAAAAATGTTATATTTTGCGTATTGTATATTTTTATGCTTCGGCTGCTGTTGCTACCTTTGTATATATGTAAAAATTAAACATGACTACGTTACGTACGAATGCTGTCATATCATATACAAAAAATTTTCTCTATAACTTTCAACGCACTTCTTTCTAACTACAAAATTAATAATTAATGAATGGATGTTAAAATTTTTATAAATGTATGTTTGCTGATTTTACACACCAATGAAATGGTGACTGCGATTCCAAAGAAATGCGTGATCCTTTTTGGAGTGTTAGAGCAGTCATCGTTGAAGGGCGTTTGTCAGACTTTATGATGAACTCTTGTTTGAATAAAAACTTACTTTTGTTGGTTGAGAAGAAAAAATTCTTCTAAATACCCGTACAACATTAATTTAATTTATATTACGATATTTCTTAGCTGTTATAAGTGACTAGGGATAATTCACGTATTGTTGAGTTGAGTTGAGAGATTTGACTGGTTCTTAACACAGGGCCTTGAGAGCCAAACATATGTATATACTTTTTGCAATTTCAATTCTAAAAAATATCACCTACCTTTCATGTGGCGTGTTAATAAGTGAAAAGTAGAACGCAAATTAAAAATTTAATCTTGAAAAAACTGCTCTGAAGCAACTTTTTACTAATGGATAGTGGAACAAACCCTGTTATTTGGTGTAACCCTCACTCGATGATGGATCCAGAACTGAAAATCAAACCCCATTTATTCTGCACCCAAATACGGGTTTCCACTATTTGTAAATTAATTATTTTTTCAGAGCACAAGAAGTGAGTGTGATGGAAAATAATCGTTTAATCTAGCCGCAAAAAAATTTTCAAAATTGAAATCCGAAGTCGCTTTTGATAGATAAAAATAATCTCGTAAACACCGGAACCTCAGTGTTAAAATACAAATCACACCACTAAAGTAGAGTTGAGAGATTTTGGCGGCTCTTCACAACTAGGTCTTGAGAGCCGATGAGGGTGAAATTATGTGAGAAT
This sequence comes from Clitarchus hookeri, assembly GCA_002778355.1. Classification (NCBI taxonomy): domain Eukaryota; kingdom Metazoa; phylum Arthropoda; class Insecta; order Phasmatodea; family Phasmatidae; genus Clitarchus; species Clitarchus hookeri. Next base: position 813,869 of record NQII01000257.1, read on the forward strand.
GGAGCAGCGCCAGAATGCAGCGGTGGGGGAAACAAGAGATCCCCAAGAAAACCCGCCGACCAGCGGCATCGTCCGGCACGATTCCCACTTGCGAAAATTCGGAAGTGGCCCAGCCAGGGATTGAGCTCGGCTCGCCTTGGTGATAGACAGGCAGGCTAGCCGCTCAGCCACAGTGGCCCCCACGCCATTAAACATGTGGCGTGTTTAAGGCGTGTTTTCACCATAAAAATATTTTTTTTTCTGATGCAGTTAGGCGTATATATACCGTCGCGTTGGTTTTATTACCAACAGACATTTTATGAACGTCATAAGAGTCGATAATACAACTCATTTTTAATCAGAAAAACACATCCTAACCAAAGTATTCCTTAAAAATCTTTAAAGTTTATATATATTTTTTAATTTTTACAAAAAATCTTATTTTTTTTATAAATAATTGGCAGAATAAAAGAAAAAATTAAAATATATAAAGCAACCAGTCTTTTAACTTTCAATTTAGAGATAAACAATTCAAAATTTTTTTTAAGAACCGTACATTATTTCGGTTTAAAATAATTAATGTCAAAGGTGAAACATGGTTTAACTACAGTTGTGCTACAATATTTGTACTAAAATTAAAATTTTTAAATCACTAGCAAGCGAGCCAAGCGTAAATAAAAACAAATGGCATCCCTCTTGATGCATAAAAGACACAGCATACAAATTCATATTGTAAGGTTTAACATTAAATTCTAATGACAAAAATTATTAATCTTTAAAATTCTGCTGGAATAAATATGGTAATTACTTTTCATGGTAACGTTAATCATATTACTAATATAAAATAACTTCAATGCTACAAGTTTTCTATGTTTTAAAAATAATTTCCGTACAATGACATTTCTAACAATTTCAAGAAAAAATCATATAATCTCAAAACATATCATATATTTTTTGGAAAATATAAATATTTTAACTCGAAATTTGGAACCAAACAAATTTAAAATTTACTATACTGCATCATTTCAGTTCAGCTAAGTGTTAATTTTAGTCATTGGAATGTCAGTAAATATTTTATTTGAAATGCAAGGTATTTCCTATTTCAATGTTATTTTAAAACCAGAAATTACAAATGAATCTCTAAAAAATTTTTGAGAAATTTATCTATGCTATGGATACAGCACAAATTATTTCGAGCTACAGACAAAAAAAATGTATTATATATATATATATATATATATATATATATATATATATATATAAGTGTGTGTGTGTGCAATGTTTACAAAGACGTATGTCGTAAGTTATAAATTTATAATTAATATAATTCTGTCAATTTGTTTTATAAAGTATTATTTTGCGTTTTATTTTTCTGATTTCTGATATCGTAATACGAAAGTATAAAATGTGCTAAAAATAAACAAAAGCTCTTTTACAGTTAAACAGCTTTCATTCAGCTTGCCTGCGACTCTATCGCAAACAAATCACGAACGCATTTCGGGGCGGCGGTGGCTGAACGGTTAGCCTGCTCGCCTCCCACCATGGCGAACCGGGTTCAATCCCCGGCAAGGTCACTCCCGGATTTTTGCAAGTGGAAATCGTGCCGGACGATGCCGCTGGTCGGCGGCTTTTCTCGGGGATCTCCCGTTTCCCTCGCCCCTTCATTCCGGTGTTGCTCCATACTCACCTCAATCATACTCATTGGCTCTCAAGACCTCGCTGTCAAGAGCCGCCCAAATCTCTTCAATCGTTATTAACAATCTTTATTGGTGTAGTGGCACTTATTACAGACGTTCAATTGACTTTCAAGAGAATAATTTAGTGCTCTTGAATGTAATGGCCTGACTGCACGTGGAGAGATTGTTATTAAGATTCAACTGACGCGTGTCTTGGCTGTAGTCCTATGGCACAAACCTGAGACGTGTGTGGTTCTTCCGCTGACGGTTATAAATCTGTTGGTTCCCGCGCAATTCCTCTAGCGTCACAGCCCTCCCCTTGCTCCTCTGTGAGAGAGGGGAAGGTGTTTAATACCCCCTAGCGTGGGATCTGACGCCCCAGCACTGCTGGTAACACTTATGCTAATAGGCAGGGCTCCGTCCTAAAAGGGCAAGGTGCGACGCATTGTGCGTGTGTTCGGGGATCATTTCCGCTTCCTCCCCATCCTCACACGGGACTCTCGACCGTACTGGATAGTCATATCCGCATTGTATCATCCCCAGCGAAGTTTCTCGCAAGTATGACGCATGTGCAGCTATCTTCAAGCCTTTTTTTCCCTTACGGCCTATTGAAGTATGGATCTCGATGGTTTGCTCACAGGAGGTAACAAAAGCGTTGTCTAGTTTTACCTAAGCAGTGCGGTTTCCTCTTCCAACATAACGGAATTGGTTACTCTCATACCATAAAAGACGTTAACATACGATACGATCTTCAGTTATTCTTTGCTGGTAATGTTGCTATAAATTATAGCAGTTTAGTGGAGCTTGCAAACTACCACTTTTGAATACAATCTCTGTCAATAAAAATTAATTTCTGGCTGTACAATATTATTATGACAGATTTATTAGATAAAAAAAATCCTACCCCTATAACGCAGAAGCCTGCTCCTACGTGATTGAAATTATATTTTAACTTAGTTCGCTGTTCTGTACTTTACAGTTTTTGAATTTCATAAAGTGAGTTCGTTTCCAGGAGCCATTTTTGACGCTTCTGCTTCGAAAATTAGCACAAGTTTTAAATAACAGATAAACTATTGTGCTGTTACGTGATATAGCGAAACGTGTTTCTTCGTGTCTATGGACATCCAGGAATGTTGTGTGGAAAAAGTACGATATTTTTGACGGCACGGCGGTGTTGACTGCATGTATTTCTGTCACACGAGTTCTAAGCTTGGCCTTGATCAGCCGTGAATGGCCAACCGTGTAGCAAAGGTCGTAAAGGCGTTATTTTAGGGTGTAAATGTCACGTATTAGGTTCCCGGTAAAGCCAATTATTGGAGAACAAGCTCTTGACACGAGAAAATAATTTTAATTACGGTAACAAAGCATATATTTTAAGCTAGTTTACTGAGGTACGCTGAGTTACAGAATCATCTGCGTGCACATAGTCATAGAGGGATGAAGATAAACGAACGGGTAGCCAAATTTGCAGTTTCGTGAATCCCCTGGTAAATTTTGTTCGTGGTTAGTTGAGCTGTTTTGAAAACAAACCTTTTGATAATTATCACTGCCTCTACCTGCATACATTTTTTCGGGCATACTGAGTGGCATGTGTCTAGTTAAGTTGGTAACGACGGAGGGAAAGTAGTTCCATGTCTTAGCGTTGAATTAAAAGTGATAGGTAAACATTTGTGAATACCGAAATTATTTATTTGGCTTCCGGTTTATTTTTGTGCATTTAAGTGTAAGTGTTAGCAAATTTAGAACATAATTTATTTTTTTAATAATTTCACAGCTTCAGTAAACCGACGCGATAATCAGTAGACCAGGCCCGTGGCAGAAGAATGCGCAATGTGCATATAAGTAGGTATTTAGCAGGGCTTTCAAAAGTGCTCAGTTTACCGCGAACAGCATATAGCAATGTGGACACGCCAGCTGTTTCCAAGGTTCATTCCAGACCCGATGTTATCCTGGGCAGATGGGACGTTCGGTTTCTTTCTTGAGGTAAGTCTCCCATGCAGAGTGTACGGCGTCAAAGACCAAGGGTATAGGGGGTGAGTGGGTGAGGGGTGTTTGATCGCACATCTGCCGACGGACGAGGGCGGCTGCTAGAGGTCCCGGGTTCGATGCGGACGGAGGGACGTCGTGGCGTCTCTTCCCACGGGGTGGCCCCCGAGGAGGGTGTGCATGTGGGGGTTGTTCTCGGATACGCCCTGCATAAGGGGTGGGGGGACGCAGTTCCGGAATGCAAACAATACCTCCCGGCGCGACAAGCCAGCGGCGATGGGGAGGTGGATGAAGTTGCCGACGATGGTTGTCGTGGAGGGGAGTGGGGTGTAGTATAATAGTGTGCAGTTGCGAAAGGGGGCCGGGAGGACTCCTCGAAGGGGCGGCTTCCCACAAGTCCTGCCCCCACATCGCCTAGCACCGCGCCCTCCAGGTGTGGAGGCTGCATCGGCGTCGCTGCAGACAGCGTGGGATCATCGCGACTTAGAGCGTCGTCGTCACCACCTGTCCACGTCACCGATGTTCCTCCTCATCTTCAGCGGCGATGGGCACCTCCTCAGACTCACACTAGAGGGACTGAACATGAGCGCTCGAAAGAGCGGCCTGTGATTTGGTTTCCTGGCCATAACGAGCTCTTCTGTGCGTGAACATCCTTAATACCATAAACAAACCATTTTTAATCTAATTATTTTTAACTACTTCTAGGTAACAAAAAAAAATCATTAAACCTTTGTGTGAGTGGAGTTAAGACATTTGGGCGTCTCTTAACATCGGGGTTTTGAGAGCCGATGAGGTATGGAGCAGCGCCAGAATGCAAGGGCGGGGAAACGGGAGATCCCGGAGGAAACCCGCCGCCCAGTGGTATCGTCCAGCACGGTTCCCTCGTGCGAAAATCTGGGAGAGACCCCGCCTGTAATCGAACCCGGTTACCTAGGTGGAAGACTAGCAGTCTGACCACTATACCTCTGCGGCCCCTCAAACCTTTGTGTTGGTATCCTTACCATCTTGTGTTTGTCTCTTTATAACATACTTTTAAAATTTAATATTAAAATACAGTCATTATTACATTCATATTTATTTTACAGAATTCTTGAAACCGTATTGGACTGATTTCAGTCTGTATTTTCGCATTTGAAATTTAAAAAAATTGAAAAAATAATCGGTTGATCTTTATAACGTTAGAGGTGCACCAAACAAATCGTGAACAAAATGTTGTGGGATTGAGATAAAATATACCTGTTAAGATATGCTCTATACCTTGACAGCCACCGTTTTCAAATAGATGATCAGAAGTATGGTGAAACAAATATAAATGCAAGATGCAAGGGATACTACTTTTAACTTGATCAGCATTCACTGCACGCTGGCTTTTAAAATACGATTACACAAGGAAGTTAAAATTATTATTCTGCAATTGGTTTCAGGTTATACGTAAGCAGCAAAATTTATGTAGCGGAATCATAAATGCCCTGAAACTTATTATTACAAATTTATGTGTTAAAAACAACAATTATTTTCTGTAGAAGAAACGAACTGCTATTCAGTAAGAATTGTATTAGTACTTTTATATACAGCCACAGGCAGCATGAAGACAGCAATTTCTGTTAAGATTACTTTCTATGTAGAAAGTACCCGAGGAATCAAAGTAACGAGAATCAGTTGTCCCACTTGGGTAGATCTGCTTGTACACGAGCAGTGTACAAACAGTTTCCGCAATCAGTCAACCTCCGTGATGCACCCGCAGACGCACTTGGCCCACATGATGCCTCTTGACAAGGGACACGTGTTTTTCGCGAAAATATTAATGGCCTGCATTTTCCTACTTCCACAACCACAAATTACTTTGGTTATTAACCGTATGTCTACGTGAGAAGACTTGTTCTTATTTGACTGGGTCAATCGTAATATGCTGAACTTCCATGATTCGCGGACAGAAACTTGAGGCACGTAACATTAAAAATCATCCAACTACGAAAACGTGTAGGAACAAAAGTGTTTTGGAGTACAACTGGTCTTGAAATCTTTTCGCGAAAAATACCTGTCGCTACTCTTGACTGTTGTGTGCAGCTAGCCATATCTGCACCACTTTTCACATAGCTTCCATGTAGCAAAATACAATCTTCTCATAAGCGGCCCTATACTGAGTAGCCAACTGTACCGCAAGCAGGCTGGCACCATCAGTGGGTCATGAGTAGAGACCTGAAAAATTCGTGAGTTCAATGACCTGCAGGCTAGACTCTTCAGTGTTATGTGCAGATTTGCCGATATTAACTGCACATTGGTTGTCTGCTGTCACAGTGGAAGGCGACGATTGGGCCAGCGTTCTCCAGGAGATGTCAAACAACGTGTGGACCAATGGCTAAAGTTATATAAACACACGTGTTTTGAATTCTAGCTTGTCCCAAAATGACTACGCGAATTCTTCAGGTCTCTAGCAATGAGTGGCAGCACTGGCTTAATACTTCTGGCCTACCAAAAGTAGGCACTCCTAGAATTTCGCGAAACATTTTCCGCACATGCTATACTTCAATACCGCGTGGGCGTACCAGCTGTTATCCTTTGCTTATTGGCTGCGAGTATTTGTCAGAAGACGTTTTATTGCTTGACTGGCCAATTGTAATTATGTGACTCCGATACTGTACGTCTGTGTTTCGCGTGCGTACACCTAAGATGTGCAACGCCTAGATAATCCAATCGAGAAAGGGGATATAAGCCAAAGCGTTCTGAAAAACAACTGGTCGTGAAATATTTTTGCAAAATTCGCATGTCCCTAGCCATAAGTTAACCTACTATCGTCAGCCAGCTGTAGGAAAACCACTTGTAGCCCAGATATTGACCACTTATAGCCCAGATATTGACCACTTATAGCCCAGATATTGACCACTTATAGCCCAGATGTTGACCACTTATAGTCCAGATATTGACCACTTCTAGCCCAGATGTTGACCACTTATAGCCCAGATATTGACCACTTATAGCCCAGATATTGACCACTTATAGCCCAGATGTTGACCACTTATAGCCCAGATGTTGACCACTTATAGCCCAGATATTGACCACTTATAGCCCAGATATTGACCACTTATAGCCCAGATGTTGACCACTTATAGCCCAGATATTGACCACTTATAGCCCAGATATTGACCACTTATAGCCCAGATGTTGACCACTTATAGCCCAGATATTGACCACTTATAGCCCAGATATTGACCACTTATAGCCCAGATGTTGACCACTTATAGCCCAGATATTGACCACTTATAGCCCAGATATTGACCACTTATAGCCCAGATGTTGACCACTTATAGCCCAGATATTGACCACTTATAGCCCAGATATTGACCACTTATAGCCCAGATGTTGACCACTTATAGCCCAGATATTGACCACTTATAGCCCAGATATTGACCACTTATAGCCCAGATGTTGACCACTTATAGCCCAGATATTGACCACTTATAGCCCAGATATTGACCACTTATAGCCCAGATGTTGACCACTTATAGCCCAGATATTGACCACTTATAGCCCAGATATTGACCACTTATAGCCCAGATGTTGACCACTTATAGCCCAGATATTTACCACTTATAGCCCAGATATTTGCCACTTATAGCCCAGATGTTGACCACTTATAGCCCAGATATTTACCACTTATAGCCCAGATATTTACCACTTATAGCCCAGATATTTGCCACTTACAACCCAGTTACTGGTCGCTTGAGGACCACTTAAAAGCAGCTTGCCAAGTATTTTCGAAACCAAATAGCGATTTTGTTCTGTCCAAGTATTATTTATTTATTTTCCATCTCCGTATGTGTTACCTTTTGTATTATTTCACGACTACTATATTCCCTCAGAAGAGTACGGAATCAAACTCACAACCCTCGAGTTCCAAGGCTAAAATACGAACAACTATTCTACCATGTATTCGAGTAGAATCCTTGTTAAGTAAATGTGAATAATCTTCACGCATAAAAGCTGAATTATTAACACTGCTACATACACAATTTATGATAGTACTAATGCCAATACTGGTATTTATGTGATTTGTTAAAAATATTAGTGCTTTAGTTTGAAACTACTTGCAGGCAGTGTTTAAAATGCAAACTAGAGAATTCTTATTTTTTTCTTTTACGTTTTATGTGTTGATTTCCAGTTTAGAAACAAATTTTTCCTGTTACTAGTAATATCACATCATAATTTTACTTCGCATACGCATTAAATTTAAAAAAATGCAGCGAATTCACATAAACTACGAGTATTTGCTAATTTAACAACGACGTGTAGTTGGTATGTCATAAATGGCCAATGCATTTGTCGCTAATATGACCCAAGCAGTAACAGTTGGCATGCCATAAATGGCCCATAAGCTTGCTGCTAATATTTCTTTAGTAGTAAGGAACAGTTGGTATGCCATAAATGGCCCATAAGCTTACTGCTAATATTTCTTTTGTAGTAAGGAACAGTTGGCATGCCATAAACGGCCCATAAGCTTGCTGCTAATATTTCTTTTGTAGTAAGGGACAGTTGGCATGCCATAAATGACCAATAAGTTTGCTGCTATTATTTTCCCAGCAGTAGGTAACAGTAGGCGTACCATTTAACTAACTGAAAATTTGAATTGCTCCTAAGTTTCAAATAAAAATTTCAGACCTTTTATATAAATATTACCAAGATTCAGTAAATATTAACAGCATTGAACTCTTATGTTACCCAGAGTACATCACGCTGCTGAGAATATACAGGTTTTATCTTAATAGACCGACCAACTTCGGCAGCTGGTTAATCACGAAAAAAGAGGGTGAAATATATATACGTCCTATGTTACGACTGAACGCTGAGTATTTGCATATTGTGTAAAGTTAACCGTGACATGCGGATAAATAACCAATTATTTAAATCCCAAGTTTGATATGGCGTCATGGAGACAAGTCGAAATAAGGGTAGTGACAGTTATTATTTCCATGAAATAATTTGATGACAGCGACAGACAGGTAGTTGTGTTGTTTACAGATCTCTGTTCCGTTACACATTATCCACAAACTCAGTGATATAGCTTGAATTTTTCCAATATTTATAATAGCCTAGTGCTTCAGGTCCAGCTTCATAGATGTGTAGCGCCATTATGAGTCACTTTATACCATAGGTCGTATAAATGGCTCACCTTATTTTTTTCGTGATTAACCTGCCACCGAAGTTTGACGATTTAATTTAGATTCACTCTGTATGAGTTTTTCCTAACTGTTTTTTGCCCGACAGTGCTTTACCTGACAGTGTTTTGCCTAACGGTGATTTGCCAATTTGACATTCCGCCGAACCGATTTTCGCCTGAAAATATTTTGTCTACCAGCTTATTGCCTAATGCTGCTTTTCCTAATCGGCGAGCTGTCGGGCGTCGGCGAAACGACTTGCCCCAGCCGCGAAAACGTACGAGACAGCCCCCGGTAGGCAGGGCTCCGTAAGGGCCGAGTTTCACCGGGGCAGTCAGGTATCTGCAGTGGCGGATCTAGAGACCCTTTAACGAAGGGGCTGCTTGAGGGCTGGGACACTGTGCATTATGTTCAAACCACGTGCTTTACAGTACGCCTTAAGACTCAATTCTACGTTTAAATGTCAGTACTTAGTGTACACGCTACCAAAATTATTTTTAAAACTTCCTGTTAATATACCGAGTCTATGTGTTAACACTGTACTATAGTATATTAGCGGTTTCTTCAAACTTTTTGAATCAAACTGTTGAGAAATCACGCTATTTATGACACGTGTGGTTGTCTCCTAAATACATAATGTATCGCACGAGTTTTATATTTGTATTAACATAGGCTTAAATGTAACTTATTCTTGGTTAAACTTAAATCTTACTTATATTTCATCTATAAACCATTAAACTTCATTTATTATTAATATTAATAAAACAGGGATAAAATTAGTATGTTGGTAAATATATAGTTATAACATTTCTTATGTAAAATATTACTGAACTGAGTGCGCACGAATGCGGTGCGTTGGCTGTCTGATGTAATTTTTGAGACTTTGTTTGCGTGTAGCAGAGGAATATTCTGAAAGTAGAACTTTAGCAGGCCTTCAGAAAAGTTGGAAGTTACTGTGAATTGACTATACTTACAATGTCCTTGGTGTAAAATTAAGCTCCAAGGGAGGGTTCAAGTTCCCTTGGAGTCCCTCCCCGCCCTTGGATCCTCCACTGTAAGACAGGACATGACCGTTGGGACATGCGAAGCCGTACACCTGGATGCGATGAGCACATGCGTGCGTGTGCGTGTGTGTGTGTGTGTGGGAATGTCTTCCCTCGCGGGACCCAGGGAACCCCTTTCCCTAGGCCGGACGGGTGCGAGGTCTGGAGGGAGGTGGGGGCATTGCACCCCATCGCTGTGGGAACTACGGGACCGCCGATGACCCTGGATCACGACCCTTCGTCCCTCTGCGCATTGACGTCGGCGAAAGAAGCCCCCGCCCGTGTAGGAGCGTCTACACGCGTTGTCCGGGCACCTCGACTTCCACGCGTGCATAAGTATCTGTGGTCTCAAACAGTAACATCAATGTGAAATATACATCATGTTCGGAAATTAAAAGCCCAAACTACGGGAGGTGATTCCTTATGATAAATAAAGTACAAAATGTATAGGGCCCCGTATACCTGACGGAATATTAAAGGAGATATGAGCCTATGAAAATTGGGGTTTGAAAACTTATTTTTGCTGAATGCCTTGTACAACGCCTACAAAGTCCGCAGCAAAAAGGTGACTTGTGCTTCTCATGTTGCAGAGATACACGCGTAATGCTGCACGTTCTCGGTCTCTGCGCACTGTTCGGCTTGAGGAAGTGATACGTCAGCACAACGACGTGCCCTCCACTAGTACACGCTCCATAGCGCGCCAAATGGGCGTGTCCCATCCAACCGTGTGGGATGTATTGTGCGTACATCGCCGCCACCCCTACCGCTGGCAGAAAGTACAAGTCATTCAGCGAAAATACATTTGAAACACCAATTTTCAGTGGTTCATATCTCCTTTAATAATATGTTTAGATATACGGTGTCCTGTATATTTTCGACTTTATTTTTCATAAGGAACCATCTCCCGCAGTATGGGTGTTTAATTTCTGAACATTATGTATATTTGAAGTGGAACCTCTATGTACTGAACACGGATGTATTGAAATTCAGCATCCATGGAACATATTCAGTGGTCCCATTTTTTTATTTATCGGCATTTCAAGATCACATGCATTGAAAGTACACATTTATTGAAAATGTTTTTGTCAGTCCCCTTATAAACTATGGATAGAGAAACTACTTATATATATATATATATATATATATATATATATATATATATATATATCCCTGCTAGTGACTGCGTACATTTTTGTATACGTCTAAATTATTGCTAAACTACTCACGATAACTTTGGCAGCGAACGAGGAAAAATAATTGTACATCTTAACTTTTAATTTTAAATGCTGTGTAAAAATTGGTGCACATTGGAACTATTTTTATTCACTGCAAACTAAGACATTTACGTAAAACTAAAATAATTTTATGCTATTATTTCAGGGTGACACTTGACGACGCTGTTATTCCAGGCAGGCATGGGCAACGTTGCAAGTTGCATGTGACGCGATGTTACTGGTACGAAGAAGAGATTCATCAGAGTTTTCAAAACTGGTTCATTAACCGAGAATCAACTATATTTTTGCGCTTTCAAGTTGGCGAACGCAAGAACTGAACGTGTGGTCTTTGCTCAAACAGAGTGTAATAATAATAATGGACTAATAAAAATTCAGTGTTTATTTCCGATAAATATTGCAGTGAATTACATTCCCCTGAATCACTGGTTCCTAGTGCATTTACACTTATTTTCTTACCAGCTTTCCCTCAGTAACTGAATTTTGTGTTCTACGATGTATAAAATCAGAGGTCCAGCTTCAGAGTGCACGTTACGTGTATTAAATTGAGTGACTAAAAATCCAAGCGCTATAACTGACATGAATGGTATAATTTTTACCGAATTGACGATATGCTTCTCGCAACAACCACATTTTGTGACTTCCAGTAATAGACTGTAAGTTAAATGACTCTTAGGCGAAACGATACGCGAGTGACTTTATAACACGAAAAAATTACGTAACAACTATGTCAGGTCTTTAAGTTTGCTTACCGAGGAAAGGATGAGCAGTTAAGTCCATTCACGGTTACTTCCTACTTTTCTGAAGCCCTTCTAAAGTTCTAAAGTAGAAATAAACGGAGTGACTTAAAAACGTATACAGACGCGTAACGTTACTTAAATGCTATTTGTAAGGAGACCTCCCTTATACACGTTGGACGGTTTTTTAATAACAAGTTGTAACTGGAGGTCTGCACACCGTTCGGCGACCTACCCACGCGGCCAACTTAAGAATTGAAGTTAACAAAGACTTCATTTTCTAAATGTGCCAAAGAACCCGTCAACTTGGTAGACCTTACATATCATGCAATTTTCCTCAAATAAGAAAAATAGATTCAGTAGAGTTTTGTGTAATCAAATATAAAAAAAATGAGATCCTACTGTCTTTGTAAAAATCAAGTAATAAAAGCTTGCTCAAAAGAAACGAAATAATTTACATTTTAGAATTTTCTACGAGCTACTTCAAAATATCTACAGAGAAACGTTCTTGTATTTGCAAAAATAAGTTGTAGAAAATAAGTTAAGTTTTTTTTTTTTTTTACTTGTGACTGCACCTTAAAATTATGAGTAGTAATTTTTGCCGAGCATACCTAAAAATAATCGGTAGACTGTTTTCATCCTCCCTTCTTTAATATATTTTGTAAACGGTTCTGTTTATTTTATCAGTGTACCAAGAAACCATAAAACTGTTAATTTCTGATGTGATTTATAAAAAAATTCTAGAATTAATTTTGTTAGTTGAGGGAAATATCACATGCCACGTTTTCATGTTGGGCGATTATTGGCTCAAGTACAAAATAAATAATTTTCTTCCTTCCGGTGCTTAAGTAAAGTAACCTGAATACTTAAACGAAACACGTATTAAATAATGTGCCTGGTTGTTGCATATTGTCAACTAAGTATAGCTTATTCGCAGTTAAAAGAGTAATTTTTATATATTCCTTTAAAAAAAATCCTGCCCTTAACTACAAAAATTATAATTGACGCAACGACTGGCATTCTCCCTGTACAAACAGTAGCGAAGTAGGGAAATTAGTTCGCCTTCTCGAAGTCGTATTTAAAGTGTAATGTTTGAATTTGTGAACACTAGATTTATTTAATTTAGTTTATTTCAGTTTTATGCATATCCTGGCACCAGTTAGCAGGCAGTCCAGTGACAAGGGAGTTAGAATTTACATAACAAAATTGCAAACTGGGTTCAAATTGCCATTCTTCTATTTCTTCGCCCCTATTGCTCGTAATACGTGCGGCCCTCACATCTGCACACGTGAGATGATCGTTCCTGATCTGTTGAAAAGCTTCATTGACCCGGTTAATGAGATCTCCTCTGGGGACAATAGGGGTGATGTGTACGGCATTTGACACATACTCAGTCGTAAAAATAAAAAGGGGTGAGATCGGGTGAGCGTGGGGGCCATGCAACAGGTCCCTCTCTTCATTCACGCTTCTGGGACGTGTAACTCAAGGACGCGTCGTAGGACAGCGGTTGTCTGATAAATAACCAAGCTTATGGTGATTTATACCATACCTTCAAATTTGTAGCATAGGTGTTATTGCATCCATTATATTGGTGCTTCTGTAACACTTAGAGGACTATGTTCGAGTGGAACTTGCCCAGCGCTATACTTAAAACTTTATGATGGCAAGACATGGTTGATGGCAACTGAAGACATGGTTGAAGTGAGCTGCCTATTTTTTACACTACAGCAATACCAGTTCTGTTGGTCTCTACATTTCCACTCTCTATCGCCCTATTGGTTCTAGCTACGTCAGACACGCTTACTGTACTCTGCAACGTTTGTTATTGGCTGCTCGTCGGCCAATGGAGTCGCGTGTGGGTTGCGCGCCAATTAACGTATCGCGACAGATGTAGCAGGTTTTACAACCCATCGTGTTTATTTGGGAATTTTTTTTTAGAAATATCAAATTTATTCTTACCAACTGAAATGTTGGCTAGTTGTATTTATTATTTTACTTAGATTCCGATAAAAACTAACGAAACAGTAAAACCATAAAAGTGTGTGATTTTTATTCGAGAGAAAGAAATCTCACCTCACCTACTTTACCAGTTTGCACCCACGAATACGTATTACCCCGACTAGCGTACAGCAGACTATAATTAGGCTGTTCACGATCAAGTAAACACTATTGAGACCCTAGTTACTTTTTCCTTTCAGCCATTTCTTATCCTTGAACCACCTTTTAAAATAAATATAGCTATGTAAGTAACAAACATTGTGTATATATATCACTGCAGCCAGAATTTAACGCCTAAGCCTTAAATAAAATATATTTATTGAATAGTATTCCAAATGAGAAGGCTTTAAATAGTGCTCACTTTACCGTGAATAACCTATAACGTCCTTCACTTCAATGACAAACGACGGTCGAAGCGCACGAATGATCAGTGTTAACCACATCACAAATATGCTGTATTGTGGAACATATGTGTTTTCATCATTTTGATAACCACCTGTATATATATTCACTGTTCAACGTCGTTAAGGCGACTGCTCAACTGGGGCGCTAAACAATTGCAGAAATCCGCAAAATAATGAAATAAAATTCTTATTCTGACTGGTTTCAGAAATATGTTTGTATATGCATATACGTATTTATTTGCACCCATTTTTAAGGCAGCCACCTGGGTAGGCCGCCGAACGGCGTGCAGAGCTCCAGCAAAAAAACGTTTTATTAAAAAATCGTCCAACGTGTCTGAGTGAGGTCTGCATACGAATAGCATTTAAGAAACGTTACGCGTCTGTATACTTTTTTCAGTTCCTCCATTTCTCTCTTAAGCATGTTTTTATGACAGTGAATATGGCTTAAACGAGTGTTTGCACAGTCATTCTTAGGTATGGACATTCCGGTACAAAACATTAAAAAAGGAATAGGGACGTGCATCAAACCTTTATTTCTATTATTATATCATAAAATGGTAGGGTTTCCGATGTGAGTCTCATAGAGGTGCGTTATCGACGGCAAGACTGCACGCCAGTTCAGTGCTTTGTGCGTAGAGGCGATGAGATATTTGATGCGCATTTCTCGGTCAGCCCTAGCGCTCCCACGCTTTTAGACCTCAGACGTGCAAAATTCTTTCAACCAGGCGGCCACCTTTAAGCATGTTCAAACATCTTTAAACGCTGACATCCAGAAAGATAGCTACGCCGCGGATATCTCTTTTTCCGTTTCAAGCACTGGAAATTAACCCCGTTGGTATAAATTAGATCACTTTACCGGGAAATTTACTTAACATGCAGTCTATTCATATCGCTGCCTAGACTTTTTAAAATACTACAGCATGCTAGTATGCGAATATTCCTAATAATGGTGTTCAAAAACTACAAAAGCGGGAATAAATGCATTCATTCTCACTGCAGTTATTTAGGAACAGTCGTCGTTTTAGAAGTTCAGCACACGTGCTTCGCCTTTGACTGACATAGCACAATCAACGAAGATTAACAGCTGAAAATAATAAGCGTAGTTTCCAATTTAATGTGTGCATAATATATTTTTTTTGCTTAGTTCGCCAATGCAAATGTTTTCTGTGACATCAACTTTAATGCAAATGTTTTCTGTGACATCAACTTTAAAGGCTATGGGAAAGCCTCGCAAGGGCGCGAATTTCTGAAACAAAAAAATAATGAACAGATTTTAAATTACCTAACAAATTTTTATGGGTTAACCTATATTTATTGACAAATTATTTGTCTACTCTTAGCCATCATATACAGCAATAGTTTGAACAGTCTATAGTTTTAAATTTAATAATTGCAAACATTTTGAGAAAAATTGGGGATATAAACCACAAAATCAATAAATATGCATAATACAAGCAATAAACATAAAATTTAAAAAAAATGTATTCTCTGCAATGCTATGTTATTAAAATATATCTTAAATAAATATACTTCTTTTTACTAATTTTTTAATGGCAGCTTTCAAGAATATTAAATTCGTTTAAAGTTGTTAAACTACTTTTTTTTAATTGTCTTACTGTAGGGTTTTACGTAATAAAAGTTTTTAAAATTTTATTACCGTTAGTTTGCATACATGCATATTTTGTGATTTCTTTAAGTTATTGTTCGAAAAGCAGTCAATAATTTTTTGTTCGTAGCTATTCATGGTATCAACTGTTGGTGAATTCAAAAAAATTGTCAATAAAACAAACCCTATGGAAATTCATTAAATAGCCATAAAAATGCAGTTCTTCATTCCGCGAGACTTTTTCACAGCCTTTAAAGTTGAGATAACGAGCAGATATTAAGAGACATGGATATTAATAGAAAATGCTTATTGAGTAATCTCAATAAGCATTTTAATAAAACAAATATGTATGAATAGTTTTGAAAACCCCAACAGCTCCGGAAAAATAATTTAACTATGCTTTACAATCAAATACTTAAGACAAAGAAGATTTTTAACAGTGTTCTGGGAAATGATATCTTGAAGATATTTAGATAGAAGATCGTAGCCTAAATTCTTTTAATGGGATGCTTTCCCGTAAACTATTAAAAATAATATTCTTAGTTATGCAGAAATATAGTAATATACAACGTAGCACTGCTTTCGACTGCGCAATGCAGAGTTCATTAAAAAGTAGTACACACACACACTCACAAACTGTCCGAAAAGTACAATTTAAAATTGCATATGAAAGAAGAATGTAAGCATATTGTAACACAGTAAAATTTTACCTAGAATATATATATATATAAATAATTTAAACGTATTTCCATTCTGGATACTTCATAAAGCACAGTTTCAGTTTGCTATCAAGCATTCACCAAACAAGACCATCATAATAATTACTTAAGTTGTACGTAATAAAAATTTAATAACAAATTTTGCATTTGTTTTAATTTTAGCTACGAATTTTATTATTATAACTTAAATAAATTAGCATAAAATTAATTACTTAAAATAAAAAATGTAAATAGTATAACTAATATGTATTATATACAACTAAACGAAATATTATAATGGTCTTACTTGATGAAGTGGGAATGAGTTAACTAAATGTGCATTTATAAAGATTCCAGAATGAAAACACGCCTGAAATATAATAAAAGTGGATTCCAAATAATACATTATTAAAACATTTAAATAAGAAAATTATAGGAAATAATTTATAATTTTACCAAATATATTTGTATTATTCCTTTTACATGCACCATAAAGCGTACTTTTCTGACAATACGGTAGTATCGGTTCTATTTTTAATGAGTTCTGCAAGTTGTACTGTCGGGCGCAGATCTCCGTTGGAATCCACTTTACTTGAATCCTAATTTGAAAATAATTCGCAAGTACCTTACTAATGTTTACTCGGTAAAAAAAAAAAAAGAGCTGGTCCACGTGAGTTTGAAGTGAGCAAGTACACAATGAACATTTGTTAGGGTAGTTGCAAGGTGGTGCCGTGGTTTTTGCGACCCCTTCTCATGCACAGCTGGATACGCCAGAGAAGCAGGGGAGGAAGGGGGTGTGAAGCCCTCTCGATTTGGCGGGAAAACTCTAGGCGGTGCTGAGGGGCTGCAAGGTGTGCAGAACTGCACGTTGTAGGGGTGTGTGTGCGCGTTGCGTGCGTACAGGGTCGGTCGGTGCAACATCCCCCCCAATAGACGCGAGGTGGCTGCATGGGAATCGGAAGAGGGGTGGCTACGAATGAGAAGGGAGAGAAAGGAGGCATGAGACGGCTTTAGTGTGGGAACCGCCGACAAGATTACCCCCTCCCTTTCCAGGAGGGCTCTTTGACTCAGGCCAGCAACTGTCGAGCCCCCCGCCCCCTGGCTCCTTTCCACCCTCTGATGTGTGTGGACGCAACCCTCTTTAGTTCTCTCCCCCATAATAATAACCCTGGTTAATTCCCCGGGGGTTTATACACCATCCGGACCAGACTCTTGAAACGGACGCCGACATTCTGAAACTAGATATGCGAACGTTTAAGGCATTCAAGACTCGAAAGTAATTTTCCATACGTTTTAAGCAGATTAATTTGAAATTTTTGTTGTAGTATGACAACGGATAAAAATTACTTTAATAAAACTAATAAAACGAAATGTATGAATTTAAAATGTATTTCTTTTCGCAAACAAATTTCAAACCTGAACAAAATTTATGCAAGAGGCTACAGTTATGAATAAGAGTTCGTGTCATCAGAATGTTATGAGAACATATTCTTGGTAATTTTGCGTGCTCCGCACTAGTATTTCAAATTTATTTTTTGAGATAAAATTTGACATCAAAATAGTTTAAAGGCACAGGAAAACCTAAATTTGTATTTCAAAGAAATTGTCAACGCGATCTTCACGAGGCTGAAACAAACACTTAAGCGGAAACCAAGCGTCGTGTGGAAATATCTCATTGAAACTTACACGAATCAATATTTTAAGTGGTGATTGTAATTTTTCAAAGGCTATGTAATTTTAAGTTAGCCCTATCATTTAACGAAGCCGTGAAATGTCATCAAGAACAAGAAAAAAAATTGATGGCTCTTAGAGGAGCTTAAATTTCGCAGACCGCACGCTGAGAGAAAATGTTGTTTCAGCCAACAAAGCACTTGTGTGTGCATGGCAAAAATAAACATTAATAGAGTCGGGGTACCAGGGACGATGGCTAAGGGGGTGAGGTACGAGAATCCAAGTTTTGGATATTTATCGCAGTATATTATTTTCAGGTTGGTAATTAACTGCGGTACCTCGCCGGCCGTACATAAAGAAAATCTGTTAAGATATAATTTTAATTTTGACAACCTAAATGCTGTGCCAGGAAAATAAAATATTCAAGAGTGCCGAGTGTATTTATAAACCAATTTACGCATTTTGGCCCATAAATAAATCAGTTTCATATAAGCACACACATGAGTTTGTCATGAAATAATTTTAATTACTGTCCAATTTTAAAATTTGAAATTGAAAAACTTACCCCGATGGTAAAACCCTCAGACCCCCACTTTACAGGTGGCCATAAGCAAGTCTTTAATTTAAANACCCCAAACTTCTGTTCACCCCCTTCGAAAAATGGGCGTGCGTACGCCACGGGTAGGTTCAATCAAATATTTTAATTCCCATGCAGATATTATTATTAAGTTCTAACGTTAATTTTGTTGGGTGAAATGAATCAGTTTTATTCCTTTCCATATTTTTCATTTTACTATATATTTTATATCAGTAGCTTTATACTTGTTTGACGATTTCAAAGAAACATTTCTTTATGCTCTGATTGATTATGATAGTCATATCTGACGTTTAACTCCAAGAATACGGTATCATTCTGATCACGCATTATCACTTCTATTTACAACAATGCAACATGAATAATCATATATTTATGTAGTTACAAAGTTGTATAAACTCTAATCCAGGCCACATTGTTTTTTCCTCAAATATCTCCACACCACAGTAAATTTAAAAAATGCTACACAATGTATACAGTTAGGGTTTTTGTGAAGATGACTTAAACTGTAACATTAATTACATATTTGAAATTAACGAGACATGTATGAGACAGTCGTGCGTTTAGATTCTTATTAATTCCTTCGTTAAATCATGACTTATTATGCTCTGCCTTACACTGTACTTATGAGGGCATAAACACGATGACGAAAATGAATTGTAAGTTACACTATTTGTGTTATTAAGTAGCTGAATAGCTACGCCTTATCGAATGTCAAGGCACTTCCGTTACTGTAGCATAAATTCCAATACCGTTTAAGCGTAAAATAACAAATACATTATAAAAAACGTTGATCTTTCCTTTTACTATATCTAAGATGAAAAGGGCACTTCAGATATTGCCGATTTTCCGCCTGAAATTATCTGTAAGCTATGTACGCAAAGTCATTTAAGGCGAAATTTTCCGTACTGTTTAAATATGTCCTTGTGGTGCCATAAATGTAGTAAATGAGAATCACTGACTATCAGAATCAGATCATCAAAATGCTGTGCGATATAAATAATTAAAGTTTAAACGACACATAAAAAAAAATAATGTTGGAAAATGTTCTTTCTTAAACCAATATTTGTGGCAATTATTTTCCCGTATGCATTGCTGCAAGAGAAATAATCACAGTAATTCAGAAGATATAATCGGAGAAATTCATGATTATATGTTTGAAGGGCAATAATTGCAGAAACAAGGCTTCTTGGGCGAGCAATCTTTCTGTTTAATGTCCTGCGAAGAAATATCTTTAAAGCTGCCGCCTAGGGAGGAGTGTGTTTGTGTGTGTGTGTAAGAGGAAAAAGTCGATGAATCGCTACGGGCGAGGCCGGCCGGCTCATGCAAAGCGATATCGCCTCTACGCGCAAAGTTGTGAACTCGTGTGCAGTATCCCCGTCGTACTGCTGGAACTATGACACTTAGGCATTGACTCTACCATTTTATTGGACGCGACACTGTTTCAAACTCCAATGCACTCCTCTATCGTAGTTTTGCATGAATCCGATTCGTATATTTTGAGAAACAGCCATCTGCCAAAGCCATTTTCAGCTATGCTGGTGGGCATAGAAATAACGTTTCTAGCATGCGTGATGTCGTTAAAGTACCATACATGACTAGTCTGTAGAGATTTTCTTTATGTATATGAGCATTTTAGGCGTACGTTTACTGGTTTGCTAAAAACAAAACAGGATTTCACAGACCATTGCAACGCTGTTCAAAGAGCCAGGTAGACGGCCGCGTTAATATTCGCAATATCTGCCATCAATCTAGTAGAACCGGCAGCTGGTGAAATACTGAAAATTTGAAGGATATTTATGCTTTGCGAAGTACATAATGGTTCGTAAGTTTAGAAATCAAAATTATCATACTTATGCTACGTGATTAATTATACACTGAGGTGACAAAAGTCATGGGATAGCAATATGCAAATATACAGATGACAGTAGTATCGCGTACAAAATGTATAAATGGTCAGTGCATTGGTTGGGCTTTCATTTTTAGTCAAGTGATTCATGTGAAAGGGTTTNCAGTGCATTGGTTGGGCTTTCATTTGTAGTCAAGTGATTCATGTGAAAGGGTTTCTGACGTGATTATGGCCACACGACGGGAATTAACAGACTTTGAACGCGGAATGGTAGTTAGAGCTAGACGCATGGTTAGGGAATTCAACATCCCGAGATCCACAGTATCAAGAGTGNAGTGTGCCGAGAATACCTAATTTCAGGCATAACCTCCCACCATGGACAACGCAGTGGCCGACCGCCTGCACTTAATGACCGAGACCAACGACGTGTGTGCACAATTGTCAGTCTTAACAGACAAGCAACACTGCGTGAAATAACCGCAGGAATCAAAGTGGGATGCACGATGGACGTGTCCGTTAAGACAGTGCGGCGAACTTTGGCTGTACTGGGCTATGCCAGCAGAAGACCGACTCGAGTGCCTTTACTAACAGCATGACATCGCCTGCAGCACCTCTCCTGGGCTCGTGACCATATCGGTTGGACTCTAGACGACTGGAAAACCGTGGCTTGGTCAGATGAGTTCCGATTTCAGTTGGTGAGAGCTGATGGTAGGGTTCGAGTGTGGTGCAGACCTCACGAATCCATGGACCCAAGTTGTCAACAAGAAACTGTGCAAGCTCCTTAATGGTATGGGCTGTTTTTACATGGAATGGACTGGGTCCTCTGGTACAACTGAACCGATCATTGACTGGAAAGGGTTATGCTCAGCTACTTGGAGACCACTTGCAGCCATTCATGGACTTCATGTACCCAAACAACGATGGAATTTTTATGGATGACAATGCGCCATGTCACCGGGCCACAACTGTTCGCGATTGGTTTGAAGAACATTCTGGACAATTCCAGCGAATGATTTGGCCACCGAAATCGCCCGACATAAATCCCATCGAACATTTATGGGACATAATCGAGAAGTCAGTTCGTTCACAAACTCCTGCACCGGCAACACTTTCGCAAATATGGACTCTATAGAGGTAGCATGGATCAATATTTCTGCCGGGGACTTCCAACGACTTGTTGAGGCCATGCCACGTCGAGTTGCTGCACTTCGCCGGGCAAAAGGAGGTCCGACACGATATTAAGAGGTATCCGATGACTTTTGTCGCCTCAGTGTATATGTGCAAAGAGAAAAGACGTTCAGACAGTGATATATTTGACTATTCCTGAATAAATGTTGTCTAACCTGATAAATGCTCTCTTAATTTAACGGAATTTATTTAAGGCAATGTACATTGAACCGTAATGCCGAAATACGGAAATGATCTACAATTCAACATATCTCGGGGCCGCGGTGCCTGAGCGGTTAGACCGCTCGCCTCCCACCAATGCTAACCGGGTTCAATCCCCAGCCGAGCCACTCCCGGATTTTTGCAAGTGGGAATCGTGCCGGACGATGCCGCTGGTCTACGGGATTTCTCGGGGATCTCCCATTCACCTGTCCTTTCATTCCGGCGCTGCTCAATTCTCACCGCCCATATATACAGGATCGTCCGCCTAACGTTGACACCCCCAACATTTCCGGAACGGTTACAGATAACGAAATTCTGTTTTCGGTAAATGACTTAACGTACGTGGGAAAGTAATTTGCCGTAAAATGAATATTCGTAACACGTGTATGGGCAGAAATAATTAAACCACATAAGATTTTTCACCTGGAAACATACATTTATTTCAATAGCATCTGAAAGAACGTGCAAAAGGATATTCAGTGATATAGTGGAAAATAACACAAAAACGCCAAGAAATAATATTCAAATATAATTAGGTTAGGTGGGCCGGTAGCATGGGGCAGTGGACCTGTACTCACAGCTGTAAGCATGGAACACGTGCCGTGACTCATCCTGTAAAATTCTGCAACAATTGACAAACTGCGCAATACTTCTAAGTGAATGTAAGCGTGATTCATGCCTAAATAATAAGCTCGCGCTACATTACGTATGTACACTAATCATAAGAGTGGAGAGTCTTCGTGTGAGCTTGTTTTAGCTTACGTTCAACTCACAAGCCATAATAAAAACATTTATAATTTTTTTACTTAGGTACAGTATAACAACTATGTATAAGAAATAAACTACGCCAACAGCAAAGACGGTAAGACATAGTACTACCGAATTCAAGCTTATTCCTTAAATGCATAGTAATTCGCAGGAGTTTTGTCACTAAAAACAGAAAATGTCTGTTTGTTTTTTTTTTTTTTACGAAAACCTCTACAGTTTCTCGGAAACGTTTTCTAATATTTGACGTAAAAATAATCAGTGTCAATATTGTGCTTACAGAATTCTCTCGTGTACGATGAATGCGTTTAGCAGTAATATAATCTTTTTCCCGTTTTTCTAAGATTTATTTTATTTGTGCAGTGAGCTATGGGTACACGACTTCAGAACGCATGATCAGTGCCTGCGCTGAAAAAATAGAAAACTCTAATTAAACGTGACGGAGTTGTTCTGAAAATACCGTACTAAATGGACAACACGGTATGTTGGAAATCTTACTGTATATAGGTGTGTATGTGTATATATATATTTATATACATATACACACATAGGTATATATAATAAAAATAAAACGGTGCCACATTAGTTCAAATCTTAATAAGAAATAATTTTAATTTGTTTGTGTCTTATTTTTTAGGAAACGTTTATGACATCACTGAGGTTAAGTTATAGGTAGGGGCAGTGAAATTTCACGAAAAGATTTCGAGACAAGATACAGTCCAAAGTACTGTAGGGTCGTCCAGCTTCTTAGATTGGCTAAAAAATGTTCTGGCCCGTGTTAACCGTTTGCGCACGAATCACGAAGGTTCAGTGCCCCGGAGTTACTTAGTCCTGAGTGGCTTTGTCAAAGACGGACACGGCACCAGAAGCCAATGGAGGTATAACAACAGCTGAGGTGTGTATACAGTATTGAAATCTACTGTGTGCTCCGATTTTTACTCGAAAAGTCACTGGCCCTAGTTATATGTGGAGACGTGCGAAATAATCGTTATTATTTGGGGACACGTTAAACTATAAACACTTTTACCTTTGCAGTACGTTTTCCATTGGACCATACTTAATTTGACACGCCCTGGGTGACTGCTCCAACCCGTTAACACTTCACAATTGTGTGCACCAAACACGTGCCGTTCAGTCAGAAAGGGATTGACTTCAC
This sequence comes from Clitarchus hookeri, assembly GCA_002778355.1. Taxonomy (NCBI): domain Eukaryota; kingdom Metazoa; phylum Arthropoda; class Insecta; order Phasmatodea; family Phasmatidae; genus Clitarchus; species Clitarchus hookeri. The sequence goes on from NQII01000257.1 coordinate 837,806, forward strand.
AACTATGCAGCAGCCAATGGAAAAACGACGTCGGTTCCAGTATATACAGTACTGTGACGTTTAGTCTGATGCCAAATGATAACGCAAATTTTGCAGGTCCCGAGTTACAGGATATGAAAAACTTCAAAATCAGAATTTATTACCATATAAATGCTGATAAATCTGCTAGAGTACGCCATTTATCGTATTAGGGTAATATTTGCACAAAGAAATTAAGTAGTTGCATTATTTCAAAGTGAATTGTACTGGATACTTTTCGAGCAGTACTACTGAAATATACAAGTGTTAAGAGCTCTAAACTTGGTCAATGACTTATTTATTCGTGACTCTAGGACATTTTGCAGCGATATCGTTCGTCTCACTTTAGAAGTCGATATGTATTTCAATTTAAATAGAAAACTCTTTCAGATTGCAGTTTTTGTGAGGAAAATAGTATTTTTAATTACATAATTTCCTGCAAGTATGGCTAATCCATGAGAATATCATGTCCAGTAAAATTTTTTTAAATTATTTCAGTAATATTTTAATTAATTTATTAACAAATCCTGCAAAATTACTTTTTTAAGTGTTAATTTTTTTAATCACTAGTATTTCCATAATTTTATCGCACCCACGAAATATTTTCAAGGTTACATTATAAAACTTTTCTGTAATTGACAACGAATATCGTGCTTCGGTAGTGCGCGACAACTTAACAGATATATTCAGAAGTTAAATGGCGTTGCGGTTCCTTTTATGTTGGCGTACCCATTCGCTGATTAGCTACGCGATGCTCTGCAACAGGCCTTGTGTCTGATTGGCTACGGCATACTGCAAAATGTCACTTATTGGCTGGACTATCGGCTGGCGAGTAGGTTAGCAGGCGTTGATTGGCGATTAGCGTGGAGTGCAGGGATTTAGGCGGCTCTTAAATCTAGGTCTTGAGAGCCAATGAGAGTGAAGCGAGGTGAGTATGGAGCAGCACCGGAATGCAAGGGCGGAATAAACGGAATACCCCGAGAAAACCCGGTGACCAGAGTCATCGTCCGGCACGATTCCCAACGCGAAAATCCAAGAGTGACCCCGCCAAGAATCGAACCCAGTTTTATCCCTAGTGAGAGGCGAGTCGTCTGACCACTAAACTACTGCGGCCCCTTGGCGAATGGCGTACCAGCGTATTGCTGGTCGGTGACGCCATTTTTCTGACGAGCGCGTCTGGAGTTCGCAGACTAAGAGGCGGCTTCACCTCGGTATGTTTCAGTACTCGGTGGGGCGATTGCTTTTGGCAAGAGACCGCTGTCCGAGTAGTCCAATGTATTGAATATGATAGATATAATTAACTGGGGGCTGGGGAGCCAGGCGGCGACCTCCCCGTGGTTCCCTGTGGGCCGGGAGGGGGTGGGAAATTTCTACTCTCTCCCGGGCGAACTGCCGCCTTCCCGCACTCCCTCAGAGTGCGAGACCCAGTTGGGGATTCCCAAGCCAAAACAAAGAATTGTTATATTGTTTTATTATATTGTTAATAGAAGTTATTATTTTACCGTTTTATCTTCCCTGGACAGTAGTTTGGACAGGACAAATAGAAGTTTAAAACAAAACTTAAAACACTAGAATGTAATCCTCGGAAGGCCGATAGGCTAAGTGAGGTAACTAGTAGTAGTTGTTGTCAGAATAGTCCCGAGGTGGATTCAAAGAGGCAGGTGTTTTGAAGGGCAGGATAGAATCTGCGTCTCTCCTCCGGTGGGTGCAACCCGGTAGGCAACTGTCTCTCTCTTTTCCCCGAGCTTCCCTCTGAAAGCCATTATCACCTGCTCGTGATGTCTACTGTTCTCCGCCTCGACTTACGTCGCTCGTCGTGATCCAATACAACACTTTCGCTAAAATCCGACGTCACGCTCAGCGGTTCTTGACCTGACCTGGGGGAAATTTCGTTGTACCTGCATTTCACACTCTAATCAGTGGAGACCTTACCCTTTTTGTTTTTTAAGTATGCACCAAGCTAGACTCCGCAGTCCTCTACATACTCGACCAGAGGTCACTTGTTCATTGGCTGCCGCCACAACCAATACTTAGAGACCTGAAAAATTCGCGGGTTCAATGACCTGCAGGCTAGACTCTACATTCTTATGTGCAGATTTGCCGATATTAACTGCTCATTGGTTGTCTGCTTTCACAATGGAAGGCGACGATTGGGCCAGCGTTCTCCAGGAGGTGTCAAACAACATGTGGACCAATGGCTAAAGTTATTTAAACACACATGTTTTGAATTCTAGCTTGTCCCAAAATGAATCCGCGAATTCTTCAGGTCTCTACCAATACTCATTCTTCTGTTACACCAAGAGACACGGAATGAAGCCACCAGAATGTTGCGCAGTCAGTCTCCTCTCCACGTCCCAACATTGAACTTCTGTGCTGCCAACACGACTATCATAAACGACGTTGGTAGGGTTTTAGGATACAACACTATCTAGTAAACAAGTGCTTTGAGATATTTGTATATTTCCTCTAACCAATTTGTAACGCAGTTTCATTCAATTCAAATTGGTAAAAGAATTTAATTCATATAAAATTGCTTGTCTTTTAAAAATTAAGATACAAAGAAACATTATCATTACTGTTTGGAATGTGACTTTGACAGTTATGCTAGTTTGGGGTATGTCAATGCTGGGTGCATGCGCATCATCAAGAGCTGTCCGTAAAATTACGGCAACATTGATATTCAAAAACAATTTCCGTAAATTTCGCAAAAACTTCCCGCGAATTTACGGACTCTCTCCGTTAATTACCTAGTTAGTTATATGTACATGCAGTTTAAAATAAAAAGAGATAATGAAAAAGTCTTTAATTTTCGTTAAGTGGGTGTTCTACAGTAATGTGTATAAAAAGATACTATAAAAAGTTAAAATATTTTATAATGGGGCAAGATATGAAACCGAGTAAAAAAAAAATGGCAAGTTCACGACTCTAACAACTCACCTACAACTCGTAAAACTTTGATATTTTTAGAAAAGTCACATAAACAACTTTTTCAGTGTATACTATACCGCAGAAACGATAATTTTCTGGTTACAGTGGCGAAGAAAGTTTCGCGTAGACTCGGCATTGTTCGTCCCCGAACCCGAAGCTATAGGAAATACGGATATATTCAGTATTTTGTATTTACGGACTTAACTCAGTTTTTCGTCATAACGGATTGCGATTCCGTCTATTTACTGTAAATTTCCGTAAAATGTTCCATAAACATTCGGAAACTTTTAACAGCATATTGAAAAATTCAAACGTTAATAAGCACGTTGATCACTATCTAACCAAAGAGTAAATGTGGGCTTATCCATTCTCTGATTGGTTGTACGAATCTCTGCGACGGGCCTTATGTCTGATTGGCTTCTGTGTGCGGCGAAAGGTTCCTTGTTGGCTGGTCTAGCAGGTTACCAGCCACTGATTGTGGAACGGCGTTCCAACATTTTGCCGACGAGTGCGTCCTTCACCTCTGTATTTTAAATACTTTGTGAGTTGGTTATACGAAGAAGTGTATTGCTACTTGAAAGCATGTATTTGCGTAAACAGCGGAAGATATTAGCGGTAAAAAATAAGCCTGCTCAGTGTTGCAACCTCGATGTTAATTTCAGTGTTGCAACCTCGATATTATTTTCAGTGTTGCAACTCGAGGAGTTGGTATTCGCAGTCTATTCCCATATTCCCTGAACATGCACTGAGAGAACAGCCAACAAAGTATTCTTTGTATAGGGTGAAAAATACATTTAGTTGCCACGACAAAATATTTTTGAGGAGGAGACAAAAATTGAAAAGCACCAAAGTAAATTTCGTCCATCTAACCAAATACACGTATGCGTAGACAAAACCTCCCTGCTGGACCAAACGAAATTAGGATGTCAACAAAATATTGTGTTTAATCAACAGCATGTATTTGTTTGGCCTCTCGTTTGCTTCCCGCGTCGTTCGAAAATACAGCTCGAGTGTTTAATTGTATTTTTTGTGACAATTAGGGCAGTAACAATGTTAGTGCATATATTTATATTTAATAATGGTAGAAACGTCCTAATAAGACTTGTTTAACAGGGAAATAAAAACTAATGTTGTAAAACTTGAAATATATATTTATACACATTGTCCAGCATTTGAAATGTATTTATTTAAAAACATTCAAACTTCATCAGTAGACACTTAACTGAGGTTGCTAAGGCTCGGGCTCAGATGGTCTGGGTTCGATTGTCGGTCAGGCTTTTTCAACTTTTTTTTTTAGTGACCGAAACTGTTTAATTTGCGTAGAGCCAAACAAATCTATAGTTGCATCAACCTAATCTTTGTTTGGAATAATAAAATAATATGTTTTCAACAACAAAATATTAAACTGCCCCTATACAAACAATTATTTTGTTTGCGATAAACAAAGTTTGTTTGATTCAACAATTTTTTTTTTCTTTTCATTGGGTTAGCAGTGGCGCCTGGTAACTTCCGAAACTGGGGAGGGCTGCGACGAAAATAAAGTTTTAGTCATTACAAGTGGTATTTTTGTCCGTGGACCCAGTTTGATCCTCAGCCACACCACTCGACGTTTCTAACAATATTCCTTCCACCCACAACAAAAACATCGGCTGGTTAGTAACAACCGTGCTTGTATGTAGTATATGTTGTTGAGTATCACTACTATATAAGATAAATAAAGGTTTGTGTTCTGAGATTTCATTATAGTCTATTTGCTGTTTCTTCACACTTTTCGAATCAAACCTTTTAAAAATATTCCCCTGCATAACGTGTTTGGATGTTTCCTAAATATTCCATGTATCAAAAGCGTTTTATACTTGTGTTACTATCATAGTATATTATTTTTGGTTTGATTGAACTTTTACTTATATTGTATCTATTATATCTGTAAATTATAATATTTTATATACAGTTAATATGAATAAAAACAGAGAGAAAATACGTGTGTTGGTAATAGCTAGCGCCACTGTAACTTAGGACTTGGGAGCTTTGCCAATGTCGAGAAAGGAAACAATTGGCCAACGGTGGCACGGCGGGTGGGAGGGAGTGCTTTCAGATTCGTCTGCGCGCCTGCCAGCTACCTGTTGTTGGTGCTTTGCGAGTCGTTCTGTCGCTTTTTCACTTGCGGTAGGCGGAGCCAAGTTCGCTCTTAGGCCGGCGCGACTGTAGTAAAAAATATTTCTTATGAAAAATATTATTACACCGAGTGCGCACGAATGCGGTGCGTTATCCTATTGGTGTAACAATCTATACTTGGTTGAGGTTTGTTTGTATGAGGCGGAGGAATATCCTGGAAGTAGAACTTTAGCAGCGCTGCGTAAAAGTTGTAAGTAACCATGAAGGGACTATAGGAGTGCAACGTGCTACGCCGTACAGCTCTTTCTCAGCAGCCGCCACTGCATGTTCGTCGCCTTGCAGCGGTTCCGCGCGCGGCGAGAAATTCGCACAACATATATATATTTTTTAAAGAAAAGGTTTTCCCACCGTAGTTATTTTTCTGCCGGCTTGACGGGGCGAGATAAGGGTCACATCCGGCGGGTGGTTGGAGGCGAGGCTGGAAACTGCGGTTGACGGCGACCCCGTCCGCGGGAGGATGTGGCCTGCAGATTGCGGCGCGGTGCCCGCCAGCGACCGACGGCCATTCTCTGGCTGACAGCGACCACCACTCCGGCCAGCGTTCCAAAACTTTACTCTGCGAGTAAACTTTTCTCTTTGGCGGGGCCGCGGTGGTGTAGTTGTTAAACTACCGGCCTCATACCAAGGCGAACCGGGTTCGATTCCCGGCGGAGACGCCCGCGGATTCTCGCATTTGGGGAATCGTGCCGGAAGACGCCGCTGGTTGGCGGGTATTCTCGTTGATCTCTAGTTTCCCCGTCCATGCATTCCAGCGCAGCTTCACACTCACCTCGTTTCATCCTCATCCGCTCTCAAGACCTCGATGTTAAGAGCCGCCCAATTCTCTTCACTCACTCACTTCAAAACTTTAGGGTAGGCTGAAGTTTTACACTGTTAGAAAAATGTCCGTAACATTACGGGATATACGGTTACATATTATCCAGACATCTGCGATAAATAGCGGTCTCTTCGTTTTCTTAAATAACGCTCTTTCCGTAAATTTCACACAAATCTCCCTAAATTCACAGAACGTGACCACAAACTTGCAAGTTTTTTTAAAATCTAATCTTTAAAAAAGGTGTAACAAAAAAAAGTATTACTTCCTTTATGTGAGTGATTCACTGTGTATAAACATGACTATTAAAAAATAAGAAATTTTGTCCGGTGGCGGAATTTGAACTCGAAAAAATGTTTGACAGTCCAACACACTATCCACTCACCTATACTCTCATCTGCCACGCTTTCCCAAAAATGAATGTTGTAAATATTATATATATATATATATATATATATATATATATGAAGAATCATTCATGTAGCCTACTCTCTTAGTTTCTAGTCAGGTAAGAGTGCAGAGATTTTTTTTTAAATTTACAAACAGCAGTAAGAAAAAATAAAATATTTTCGTAATGTACTTCACTGTGTATGGCAAAGAAATTAAATTTTTTTAAATATGTTGTCTTGTAGTGGAATTTTAACACGAATCTAAAAGTTAACAATCAATAACTCGAACTACTTACCTACCACCTACATGAAAGTGACGAACGCGTCTGTCTTTATTTCTAGTCGTGTTAGAGCGCTTGCTGTATTTGCGCTTTATAACACGAGGTTACGAAAAAATGGTTTTATTTTCGTTATGTGCGTGTTTCACTTGATATACACAAGGTTTTGTCCTGTAGCAGAATTTGAACAAGAATCAACGAATTGGCACTCCGTGAGTGGTTCGCCACTCAAACATTACTATTTTACTCGAAGTAGTATTGGGAAGACGGGATTTTATACACTTCAGGTATCATCTGCATTGTTCGTGTCTCAAAATCGAAACCATAAGAATGCTAAGATCTTCCGCATTTCATATTTACGGAGCTCGTTCCCTTTATTCGTAATTACGGAGTGCCTTCCCGTAAATTAACTCTACATCTCAGTAAAAGTGTCCAAAAATCTACAGAAATTTCTAACAGTGTAGCAATGAAGTACACAAACTAAATTTGTGCAAACGATGAACGAATCATAAACCCACTCGCTATACAGATGACAAAAAGAAACAACAGTGGGCAGAAGGAATTTATGCCTTGGCCTTGGTTGTAGCCGTGTCTATACGGCGGAGAATAGCGTATCGTTAGGGCCAGTGACTTTTCGCGTAAAAATCGGAGCACACAGTAGACTTCAATACTGTATACACACCTCAGCTGTTGTTATACCTCCATTGGCTTCTGGTGCCGTGTCCGTCTTTGACCGAGCCACTAGGACTAAGAAACTCCGACACTGGACCTTCGTGATTCGTGCGCAAACTGTTGGCATGGGCCAGAACATATTTTTTAGCCAATCAAAGAAGCTGGAGACCATGCAGTGCCCTGGACTGTATCTTGTCTCGAAATCTTTTCGCGAAACATCACTGACCCTACTTATAGTCACTGCTCAAGATTCTGAGGAAACATAATACGTGCGAAACTTGTGTGTGCTAGTTTCCATCGCCATCACAGTGCTGCCTTATAGCCGGGCGTGGTGCTGAGGCGTTTAAAATAGTTCACTACTGTGGCCCCTTTTAAGGAACCGCAAATGGGAATTGATAACCAGAGTTTAAAACTCATTATAAATGCAGCCGATCGGAATTGAATCCACCAATTCTCTGATGCGCGAATCATAAACGCTATCGCATGGCCGCGCAAGCGACGGGACTGCATTTCGAAAACAATAATACATTTTGACTCTCACAGAAGTGACGACCTGTGAAACATCGGGAATCGAGGGGACCGTGACAACTTCGAAAAAACGAACGATGTACTACAGTGGTGAAATTGTGGAATTGAAAATATAATAGAAACAGGAGCACGCCAAGAAAGTATGTATGCAAACATCCAACACGTTTTCCACGAGCGGAAAATCCTAGTCCCGGGTCAAACCCTGATCGAAAGTGAGAAGCTAGCGCTCCTGAGTTCTAGATGAACGTACTGAATGGTAATACTCACGTAGTGAAGAGTACAAACCCTTGCAAAATAAAATAAAAAATTAAGTACATGATGTTTACTCTTAACTGAGCACTTAAAAAATCCACTTTTGAAAAATGTCACTGCCCCTACATGCATATACTTTCACGAACTCACTGAGTAGCATGGGACCCCGGAGGGAAATTAGTTATATGTCATAACGTCGAATTAAGTAAGGTAAACATTTGTAAATAGATTAATAATTTTATGTTTTTAGATTTTTGAATGCATATATGTGTAAGATCAAGAAAATTATAAAATGTTTACTTTCCTAACGATTCCATGGTTTCACTTGACAGACACGTGAATTATGCGATTACGTCCATGACAATGTTAATTTTACTTATCGCGGAAGAATACACAATACGCATACAAGTAGATCTTAAGCAGGGCTTTCAAAAGTTTTCAGTTTACCGTGAACAGCCTATACCAAGACAGTTACATATGGTTCGGAAACCAGTATTATCCACTTTGTAGCCACTATGTGCTGCATCATAAACGTATGTATAGACCTAGCGTACTTGGGAAAGTCCTAACGCGACCAGCTTGTACTGCTTGACCAAGCCAAGTGTGCTTCCGGAATATACGAACTACACAAGGTCACGCCGTTATCTCCCTCCTCTCTTCTCTTACTTTTCTCGTCCTCTTCCATGATGTGATAAAGCACTCGGCTCCGGGTGTCAGGTGTCGAAGTGACCGTAAGTTGTAGCACAATGTCGACCAGCTTGCGTTCCCGTGATACTTCCGTATGGGCTGGTATCTGTAGAAGCTGCTTGGATTCATGTCGACAGGTGTACACCTGCTCGTACAGTCAGCTAACGGTATGGGATTCACCGTACTCGCCGTTGTTCGTCCCCTCTCAGAACCACACAAACGTTCGAGTCTCACCCCTCCCTGGCTGCACACTTGGCTTGGTCGAGTAGTACGCGTTTCTTCTCCTCTCTCTGTACGATATTGAAGAAATGAAATAAGATCTTTGATTGGGAAAGAACCCGTGTTTCACGTATTTTCCTGATGTTTCAGGAGCCGCGGTGGTGCAGTGGTTACACTAATCGCCTCCCATCTAGGCGAACCGGATTTGATTCCCGGTGGGGCCACTCCCGGATTTTCGCATGTGGGAATCGTGCCGGACAGTGCCACTGGTAAGCGGGTTTTCTCAAGGATCTCCCGTTTCCCCGCTTCATTCCGGCGCTGCTCCATTTTTGCCTCGCTTCATCCTCATCGGCTCTCAAGCCCTCGTTGTTAAGGGTACTGCCTGGTTTGAAAGCGGTGAGCATTTGGTATAGGGAAATACATGTTAATGAAATTAGTTTTTTTTTCTAGGGCAATTTTGAAGACATTAATTTGAAACAAAAACCTAAGTGTGGGAAATTATACTTTCAAGCTCTGTATCGAAGCAAATATAATAATTAGTTTTTCAGTATTTTTTTAGTACTATTAGGTTTTCTGATTCTTCCAGGAAACAGGCTCTATATTAATGTTACAAAAGGCTTCGATAGCAGAGAAGCGCGTATTTTTGTGGTCAAAAAAGTCCCTTGTGGTATATATCTATCTTTAGCTGGAACCCAAAAAAAAAATTAATTTCAGTAACATGTATTTTCTTATACCAAGTTCTCACCTTTTTCAAACTAACGCCCAGTTACGGTTCTTTCGAAAGTAACGAAAAATATTTTGATGGAACTTTATTCACAAAATTAACTTAACTGAAGATATTTTTAATGTAACTCACCCAACACTGGTCTTCCATTGTTCTTTATAAAATGAGGCAGGTTCTAATATTCTAGGTTACAACCTAACCTTTCGCACTATGTCTGATGGACTCCAGGAATCATCAGTGCCATCCCCTTTCCTCTTGGCTTTTCTCAAGGTCACATATCTGACACGATCAGCCAGACATGAAACCCGAACTTCTCAACCTCCTTTTCTTCTCTCGCTCCTGTGTGGACTAGAGCTCTGTACATAGGAGAAATGCCATTGAGTCTCCGAGCAGATACCGCCAATGGCGTGCGGTGATTGGCTGAGACGTAGCGCGAAGCCATCTTGTCCGCAACTGAGCGATAACTATGCCGAGTTGTGCTAATAGGTGTAATACCCGAGCTGAGAAGGGTGTACGATTTCACCGGCTACCTTCAGACGAAAGAAATTCCGAAAGAAAAGCAATTCAGCTACAAAAAATTCGTATAAAAGATTGGCTACCAGGAAACAGCGCTGCGCTTTGTTGGGTAAAGTAGCAGAATCACCCATTAACTTTTTTAAGTGACTAGTGCATTATGTGTATAAATTTGCATGAGCTTTTTTTCATTGTACGCTATATCATTTCTCTATCAAAAATACGTTTCGCATGTCAGCATAATATCTTAACGGCCCGTATGTTGCAATAGCCAAAGAAAGCATGTTCATTAAAGTAATCGTATAAAAACAAGCATAACATATCTGGTATTTTTGATACGAAAGACTGGGAGATATAATGCTTATACGAGGGTAAAAACCATCACATTAAAAATCAGAATCACGTCTCTTACATATAGTGCACCAGTACAACAGCCTATGCCCATGTAATGTGCACTGACGAACATATTTTTTTAAGCCTTCGTTGCTGAAATAGCGTTGACATAAGCATTTAACACAAACGGTGATACACTGTCTCTGCAAACAATAATAGCACTGTTTAGAACGACCCACCTTTCCTTTCCCGGGAATATTCTTCTTGTATGAATCTTCGTCCTGATCATACACCCAGTTCCTGTGCAAAAACGTCAATGTTTAATAACAATAACATAATACTTTTTTTTGATATTAGGTAACAGGGCTAATTATTTTTATATGCAAATATTAATATTTCCATTTTAACAGGCTAATGATTTTTTTTTTACGGGGCTCATTTAATTTATGAGTAGGGGCCTGTTTCTTGCGTAAAATGAAAATGGTTGTGTATACCGTGCAGACTAAATACAGAATTTGTTTGATGGCTCATCTGAGAGCTCCCATTTCTTCTCTGTATTTAACCCGTCGCCGATTTTTTTTACATCACGTCATGAATCAAACAAAACTTGGATTGCGTAATCACTGTGGCAGTTTATAGTTTTCTTGTCCGTCGCAAATTGAAGGCTTTGCGTTTCATCCAAAAGAAAAATATTTAAAATTGTGAACTTGGCTTTGTTGCAATTAAAACTGATATTCAACAGGGGTACGGTATAACTTTACTATAGATTAATACGGTAATAAAAAACCTTTAAATTGGTTTATGTATTTTTTTTAATATTTGTAAAAAACGTTAATTTGGCAAGATAATTTAATTTTCGTTACTTTGTCAAAGGCTAGCTGAGTATTAGGCTTAGTAAGTCTGTAAAAAAAAAAAAGTACTTTTCTCTGTAGCTGCAATGCGCAGTCATAAAACGGCGCAATATGCAAAAATTTTCACCCCGCCTCGTAAAAACTATTGAACTTACAAAATATTTGTTTGAACAACATTTTATTTAGGCTTCGGCAGTGTAAATATAGAATTTTTTTTACGAAACTCCCGATTATAGAGTCGTTTTTATCATTCCATGTTCCAGCAGGTTTTTCGGTAAAAAATAGTTGTAAGATATTATTTTTTTTACAGGTCATCTATAACACGTGCATAAAATATGACGATAACATACGAATTCCCGTGATTAGGGCCAGTGACTTTTCGCGTAAAAATCGGAGCACACAGTATACTTCAATACTATATGCACACCTCATTTGTTGTTATACCGCCATTGGCTGCTGGTGGCGTGTCCGTCTTTGACCAAGCCACTCAGGACTAACCAACTCCGACACTGAACCTTCGTGATTCGTGCGCAAACGGTTAACACGGGCCAGAACATTTTTTAGCCAATCAAAGAAGCTGGACGACCCTAAAGTGCTTTAGACTGTATCTTGTCTCAAAATCTTTTCGCGAAATATCACTGCCCCTACCCATGATGTAAAGGACGAGTGGAGATATTTTGACGATATTTTTTAAAAATAGCATTCGAGAAGGAGCGAGTTGAGTGACGAGTTGCGATCGCTCTTTCACTGCTCGCGGTGCGCTCCGCGAGTCTGGATGGAGACAAGATGGCCGCGACCAATTAAATGGCCGTACTCTCTGTATACAGAGCTCTGGTGTGGGCTGGCTCAGGTTTCAGCTTTGTTTCTGGCGGTTTTGTCTTTAAGGAAAACTAAGAGGCGGCATTTTTCTCGGTCGCATTGATCGCGTATCAGTTTCGCCACCACTTCGTCTGCGCTGAGTGTTACATTAGGAACATAATCCTCCCGTACACCCATGCCTTTTGTGACGCTTGATGGAAGAACTGCGATTTCGTGGAAAAGCGGCGCCAGACGCAATTTTTCTTTAAAGGTAAAAATAAGTGAATAAATAAAGCATAAGAATCGATACGCTCGACCAGTAAGTCCAGATCGCTGTTAAAATCAGAATGTTACGTTTTAGTGTGTCAGAAATCCACGTTTTATAATGAAAGTAATATACGTGTATACTACGAAAATAAATGTTACACTTTTTTTACATTTATGTCAGTTAGCTTATTCTTAATTTTAAAAAAATACATGTTAGAGTAGAGGTGAGCTAGTTAGGGGTTAACCAGTATAGCAATTATTAGACAAAAGAATATATGACGTAAGTTACTCAAGATACAGAAAATAAACTATAATAGGGGAGACTTTATGTTGAATAATATTTTAACGTGCATAAATATTCAGTGGAGTCAATTAAGTTTACGGTACGTGCGACTGTTCACCTCTGTATTCTAAAGTATTCTGCAATGGCACTGCATCACCTTCTATTAAAATTCTTTATTCACAAATGGCTGCACAATCGCGTATTGTAAGTATGTGGGAACGAGAACTCGGCACTGAGGGTCCATTATTTAAGGTATTGCTCTAACTGAGTTGAGAGTTGAGATACTGAAGATTTGTGCGGCTATTAACAACGACGTCTTTAGAGCCGATGGGTAATGCTCGACAAAGTCAAATGAAACCCCCAGGTAATATGTGAAACACAATATCTTTCTCCTCCCAATCTCTCACTCTTTATTATCGACGCAGCATCTTCAGAGTCGTGCAGACAGTTCGTACGTAATATGTACAAGTGGATTACAAGTAAACTGGATACTCTTCTGACTTACTGTTATCGGTAATGAGAGTTAACGAGAACAGCGGAAACACAAATTACAACAGACATACCAGCCGAATATGGAGGAAATGGTGTGAAGTGAGAGAATGTTGTTTGTTACAATTCCTCTTGGGTGAGTGAGTGAGTGAAGAGATTTAGACGGCTTTTAGCAACGAGGTCTTGAAAGCCGATTATGGTGAAGCGAGGTGAGTATGGAGCGGTACCGGAATGATAAGCTGGAGGGAGGGAACGGGAGATCCCCCTTAGTGGAGGGTGGGCAGTCTAACCGCTCAGCCACCGCCGTCCCAATTCCTTTTGGGTTTGTTGATGGCAGGAATACGCGTATGTGTGGTGAAACAGACTACCCTGCTCAACTCTCCATCCCACCCGCCCACCACGCCCTTGATCATGCATCTCAGCAGGTACTTCGCACTGAAGGCGACCACAACGTTCAGTCGCGAGGTCTTTAGTAGATAACTTCAACGGCCCTGCCTATAAAGCCGGCAGCCGCGATGCATTCTCATTCCGTTAATTTTAAAGATAACTATTTCAAACAAAAAACATTTTGACGCGACTTTCTCAGAGACTACTACATAAAATTAAATTTAAAAAAAAAATGTATTCCATTTTTTTAAAATATAATTTTCAATACTACATTCTAGAAAAAAAATTAAATTAAGCAATCGGCAAGGTGTCTTAAGAAGATTCACGTAGCATACTTTTGTTTGAAATAGTTATCTTTAAAACTGACGCAATGAGAAGGAATTTCGTTTAGCATTGATTCCCCGTTTGAAGTTCGCGGCTGCCGGCTTGGTCGCTGCCCTGAAGTGTTTTCGGTTACCTGGAGTCAGGGCCACCCAGGATTTTTTGGGGACATGGGGCACAGCTATTTTTGTGGCCCCCTAATTGACGTTACACTACATATTTACTACAAACATACAACTTACTTAGGAAAATATTTTTTTCTACATTACCAGGAGAAAACATGTTGCTTGGAAACAGGTTTACCGTTCGCTGTCAAGCTAATAATAATTAGAGACCCGGCAATTTTTGCGGATTCGTCCGAGGATAAGTTTAAACTGCATTTATGTGTGCATATGTGTTTGTGCTTCCATTGGTTCATAGTTTGTTAGACACGCCCCGAACGATTTTCAACCAACAACGAACCTGCAAGAAAAATAAGAACCTAATTCTGCGCTACCTGGTCTGGGGTTAAACTGCAGCAACAGCCAATGAACACCTAACCGATGCTCGAATGCACGAAGGATTGTAGAGTCTAGTTTGTTGCCGAATGAATCCGCGAAATATCCGGGTCTCTAAAAATAGTTTATTTTTCAAAGTTCCTTGTTATCAATAAAAATATTGAAAATAAATATAATCGATACAATAATTTACACATTTTAAACCAAGTCACGACACTGTATTTGCCTGTCTAATGCTCTCCATAATTGAAGGGTTATGTTGAACAAGCACCTATCCCGCACATCCATAAAAATGAGAATTATAACAAAATGCGATAGCGTACACCATTTCATATGTACATGCATAAGTTTGCTGTTGTAGGTGGGCCCCAAGGAACAGCAGAACAACACACTGCCTCCATTTTTGGTGGAAGAAGGCATATACTATAAAGGTAGCGTGCATTGTTGCAGATGTGGGATGGGCCCTTCTTCCACCTCCAAGACCTTCAATTGTATGGTTAGATGTCGCTGGTTCTTGCCGCTGACAGTGACCCGCCCCGCGCGAGCAAACGAAGAGGACAGAGAGCCGTTACATGATAGCGGCGGCAGCGAGGCAAAGGATTGTTTTGAATGAACAGGCGAGCGATAGGCCGGTGGCCACGTATCTGTTACAGAAATAGAGCCGACGCCATAATTCTTATCGCAACTCGCGCCTCCCTCACCATGAGAAGCTCGTATTTCTCCATTTATCATGCAGGAATGTCGTCGGCATCACCATTACCTTTCCCAGAACTACTTGGATTGCGGGGAACGTTCTAGGTGGCACCTACCTCAAGTATAAATACCATGTCCGGCCTCTGAGGTCTCGTGCGACCTTAAGTGACAGTTGGGCGATTCCGGAGCGGCGAGGGACTACTTCAGCGCTCTGCGAGAGTGCGTCGGCGAGCTTGTGTGCAGTAAAGAATGCGACTGTGGTCTGAATGCGTAAGTGAAAAGACATTCGTGGCGATGGAAATAGGCAGTTTTAACTAAGCGTGTGGAAATAATTGGAGCAGTTTACGGGACATTAGCAAGAGTAAAGACTGTGATAAAGATTTGAATTAAAATGGAGATAGCAATTAAATATTGCACTCTATAAGAATAATAAGAGTTAATAGGACACTCAGACTGGTAAATAACAAATGTTTAACTATTTTTAGCATTGAGAATAATTATAATAATTGAATATATAGTTATTTTATTATTATTAAGACCTCCATCCCTCACGAACTCGGATACGCCCCTCAGGCGTCCCATGTAAAACTGGTGTCAGAAGTGGGATGGAGGTATTTATTAAATAATCTGTTTTAAATGAAGTCAGGCAATAGGCAAGTAATTATGGATTTTAAAACAAATAAATTAATTGTATAAGTTGTGGATGAAAATAATTAAGACTGTTTTGTACAATTGCCACAGTGAATGTTAACTAGAAAAATGTCTGCAGAACAATAAGCTCTGCGAGCATTAATTGAGGGATTAGGTAACCAAGTCAGCTCAAGTGTTAATAGCCTTGATAACAACATTAGTAGTGTGAAAGGAAGTGTGAATGAAACTGTAAATGTCCAAATTAGTTCTGTAATTGAAACTGTAAATAGTGTAAACGAGAATGTGGACATAAAAATTGACATTGTAAATGAGAATTTAGACAAGAAAATAGAAGGCATTTAGCGAACTAGTGAACACGAGAATTGAAGTTGTGAATGATGAAGAGACAGTGTAAATGAAATAGTGAACAGTGTAAACAAAAGGATGAACAGTGTAAATGAAAAAGGGCACAGTGTCAGTGGAAGGATGGACAGCATCGAGAATGAAATGAGCGCGATGAAGAAGGAATGGCAGTAATTTCTTCACCAGCAGAGCTCTACAGCCACTATATCGTCAGCCGAGAAAAGAGAGGAGGCAATGCAAGACAAAACCATCACAGCAGCCTCGGAGGAGAGCTCTAAGATCTGCGGCATTAGTGTCGCCCAGCCAGGAGTGAGGAAGGGGCTTTCAATTAAGCCCGCCCCTTACGATGGCCAGACTTCATGGCGGTATTATCAACACCGGTTTGAAATAGTCACTGCCCTAAATGGCCGGACAACCGAACAGCGGGCTTATTAACTCGCCGCTGTACTGAGAGGCCCCGCAATGAGCATACTACTATCTCTGCCAAAGCGACATCGACTGGAGTACCCCACACTGGTGTCGGCCTTGGAGCTTCGTTTCGGAGACCGGTACCTGCGACATGCCCACCATGCACAGCGGCGAAGCCGCACCCAGCAACCAGGGGAGCCACTGCAGGAGTTATGGCGAACCATCGTGTGGCTGTCTCAACCATCTCTGGAAGGGTGCTCCGAGGAGGCGTGCCACACTATCGCAGTCGGCTTCTTCAGCGATGCCATCACCGACGCAGAGGTACGACAAGCGTACCGCTTGTCTGGCTGCACCCCACAACATTAGGACGCCCCGTCCCGAGCACCGGAGGTGGAGTCAGCAAGACAGGAGCCCATACCCTAATGTCCAGTAAGCTTGGTGACGCTGAACAAAGACGAAGACAGGATAACGAAGACGCTGAAGGAGTTATAGTGCAATTATAATTACGTTAGGTGAGCCAGTATCATGGGGAAGTGGACCTGTACTCTCAGCTGTAAGCAAGCAACAGGTGATGTGACTCATCTTGGCCGGACCGCTTCATAAAAGCAGCGCAGCACCAGTCCCCATAATCTGTTATGGTAAGTAGTATTGCAGCGTGTAGCCTTATGCACACAATGAAGCTCACGAATGAGGAGAAACTGGACGATCTACTTATTTACAGTGAGTGAGGCAGAAATGCTAAGCAGGCCGTCCAAATGTATGGTGAAAGGTATCCTACTCGCACGCCCATCTCACGGCAAAGGATACAAATAATTTACACACGTCCCTTGTAACGAGGTGATTGAAATTTCACAATACGAGGGTGACGAAAGACTGTTACGGGCAAGACAAATCAGCACGATGTGTTAGCACGTATCGATACAAACCCCCACATGGGTACGCGTGAACTTTCCAGGTTCGAAGGAATAAGTTAAATAAGTGTGTCACGGATACTGTGCCAATGGAAATTCCATCCATATCNGAACTTTCCAGGTTCGAAGGAATAAGTTAAATAAGTGTGTCACGGATACTGTGCCAATGGAAATTCCATCCATATCACGTGTCTCTTCATCAGGCATTACATGAAGGTGATTTCCAGTAGTGTGTTAAGTTTTGTACGTTTTTTATGATGTCTGTAAGGGATGTCAGCAATTTTCTGAAGAACATGATAGTTACCGATGAAGCGACATTCACAAACCATGGGCACGTAAATTTACAAAATAAGTACTACTGGGAGACGGAAAATCCGCATTGGTCCAGCACGTGGAGCACCAGCGACAGTGGAAAGTGAATGTGTGGTNGTACTACTGGGAGACGGAAAATCCGCATTGGTCCAGCACGTGGAGCACCAGCGACAGTGGAAAGTGAATGTGTGGCGTGGAATCGTTGAATACTATGTCATAGGGCCATACTTCATTCAGTGGAAAATGACCAGCATTACATACATCCATTTCCTCAGAGGAACATTACCGGCATTTCTGGAAGACATACCGCTCGACATACTTCGTTATATCTAATTTCAGCATGATGGTTGTCCTGCATATTTGGCTTTTGTGGCGAAGAAAGTGTTAAATGAACCGATGTTNTTTTGTGGCGAAGAAAGTGTTAAATGAACCGATGTTGCCAGCTTGCACCCCTGACCTCAAATCTCTGGATTTTTTCCTGTAGGGAACACTGAAATATAGGGTGTACAACACGGTTCCTGCGACACCAGTAGACATGCAGGAACGCATTGTGGCAGCTTGCAGAGGCAATACGCCAGAAGCACTTCAGACCACTCGTCGCTTACTTCACGTGCGTTTACATATGTGCATTACTGTCGATTGTAAATACATCAACCACATGATGTGAAAAGACCTAGTGTGAAGCGCTTCGACCATAACTGTGCTCTTTTGTACTATGCACGCGGATGCGATTGCATTTATCCTGATGTTGGTTTGTTCCATTTTTGTTGTGCATCTGTACGTACCCGTTACTCAGTACAGTTAAATATTACGAAACAAATCTCCTGAATAACGTTGGTATTAGAATTAAATGTAATGTATTGATATCAGACTTGCACTCACATTGCCCGTCTTCCCTCCGCTGCGGTGCTTTCCTTTGTCTAATATCGCATTCCGTGCCCCTTGCCCCATTATGGTAAGCGCTACGGTGCTATAAGGAAGCGGTTCCACCAGGATGAGTCACGGCGCGTGTTGCTTGCTCTGTGAGTACATGTCCACTGCCCCACTTAACTTAATCATATTTGCACATTCTTTATTGGCGTTTCTGTGTTATTCTCCATTGCATATGTTATATCACTGAATTCCTCTTTGCACGTACTTTCAGATGCCGTTGAAATAAATGTATGTTTCGAGGGGAAAAATCATATGTGGTTTAATAATTTCTGTCCATACACGTGTTACGAATATACATTTTGCGGCATATTACTTGCCCCTTCTGAAGTAATGTCATTTAGCGAAAACTACATTTCGTGATCTGCAACCGTTTCGGACATTTTGGGGGTGTCCACGTTCGGCGGAACATCCTGTATACCGATCAATAAACCAACGTAAATTCCAAAATATATTTATCACTTTCCTTAATTTCTTCCTTTTTCTAAATAAAAAAAAAAGTAATATATATATATATAATGTACATAAATAGCTTTACTTCCCATAAATTTAACTATAAACACATTACTAAAAATGTAACCTATATATATTTAAAATTTTAAATAAAAATACAAATTTTAGCACTCGTCATTTACAATTTTCAAATGTGTGTCTGTAACCAAAATATCCACATTTCCTTTCAGTTTGTTTAGTTATACTAAACTTCCTCCCATTTTAAGTTTACTCTTCGTTACTCGCTGAAATAGTGGGTGTAAAAATTTTACACTGGCAAGATGCTCAGAGTAATTACTCCGCAGTTTTGGGAAACTGTCGAGAGAAAGTAAAACAGTTATAGGCTGTTCACGGTAAAATTAACACTTTTGAAAACCCTGCTAAATATCTATGTAATATTTACATTGCCATGGGCCTAGTCAATTTATCCATGAGTCGGTCTAGTTAAACTGTGAAGTTATTGGACAAATAATTACTTTACAAATATGCTCATTTTCTCNGTACTACTGGGAGACGGAAAATCCGCATTGGTCCAGCACGTGGAGCACCAGCGACAGTGGAAAGTGAATGTGTGGTGTGGAATCGTTGAATACTATGTCATAGGGCCATACTTCATTCAGTGGGCAATGACCAGCATTACATACATCCATTTCCTCAGAGGAACATTACCGGCATTTCTGGAAGACATACCGCTCGACATACTTCGTTATATCTAATTTCAGCATGATGGTTGTCCTGCATATTTGGCTTTTGTGGCGAAGAAAGTGTTAAATGAACCGATGTTTAAGGCGCTGTGGGGTTGTCAGATGGCCAGCTTGCACCCCTGACCTCAAATCTCTGGATTTTTTCCTGTAGGGAACACTGAAATATAGGGTGTACAACACGGTTCCTGCGACACCAGTAGACATGCAGGAACGCATTGTGGCAGCTTGCAGAGGCAATACGCCAGAAGCACTTCAGACCACTCGTCGCTTACTTCACGTGCGTTTACATATGTGCATTACTGTCGATTGTAAATACATCAACCATATGATGTGAAAAGACCTAGTGTGAAGCGCTTCGACCATAACTGTGCTCTTTTGTACTATGCACGCGGATGCGATTGCATTTATCCTGATGTTGGTTTGTTCCATTTTTGTTGTGCATCTGTACGTACCCGTTACTCAGTACAGTTAAATATTACGGAACAAATCTCCTGAATAACGTTGGTATTAGAATTAAATGTAATGTATTGATATCAGACTTGCACTCACATTGCCCGTCTTCCCTCCGCTGCGGTGCTTTCCTTTGNGAATTAAATGTAATGTATTGATATCAGACTTGCACTCACATTGCCCGTCTTCCCTCCGCTGCGGTGCTTTCCTTTGTCTAATATCGCATTCCGTGCCCCTTGCCCCATTATGGTAAGCGCTACGGTGCTATAAGGAAGCGGTTCCACCAGGATGAGTCACGGCGCGTGTTGCTTGCTCTGTGAGTACATGTCCACTGCCCCACTTAACTTAATCATATTTGCACATTCTTTATTGGCGTTTCTGTGTTATTCTCCATTGCATATGTTATATCACTGAATTCCTCTTTGCACGTACTTTCAGATGCCGTTGAAATAAATGTATGTTTCGAGGGGAAAAATCATATGTGGTTTAATAATTTCTGTCCATACACGTGTTACGAATATACATTTTGCGGCATATTACTTGCCCCTTCTGAAGTAATTTCATTTAGCGAAAACTACATTTCGTGATCTGCAACCGTTTCGGACATTTTGGGGGTGTCCACGTTCGGCGGAACATCCTGTATACCGATCAATAAACCAACGTAAATTCCAAAATATATTTATCACTTTCCTTAATTTCTTCCTTTTTCTAAATAAAATNACCGATCAATAAACCAACGTAAATTCCAAAATATATTTATCACTTTCCTTAATTTCTTCCTTTTTCTAAATAAAATAAAAAAGTAATATATATATAATGTACATAAATAGCTTTACTTCCCATAAATTTAACTATAAACACATTACTAAAAATGTAACCTATATATATTTAAAATTTTAAATAAAAATACAAATTTTAGCACTCGTCATTTACAATTTTCAAATATGTGTCTGTAACCAAAATATCCACATTTCCTTTCAGTTTGTTTAGTTATACTAAACTTCCTCCCATTTTAAGTTTACTCTTCGTTACTCGCTGAAATAGTGGGTGTAAAAATTTTACACTGGCAAGATGCTCAGAGTAATTACTCCGCAGTTTTGGGAAACTGTCGAGAGAAAGTAAAACAGTTATAGGCTGTTCACGGTAAAATTAACACTTTTGAAAACCCTGCTAAAGATCTATGTAATATTTACATTGCCATGGGCCTAGTCACTTTATCCATGAGTCGGTCTAGTTAAACTGTGAAGTTATTGGACAAATAATTACTTTACAAATATGCTCATTTTCTCACTTCCACGTATTAAAAACAAATCGAAAGCGAAAGAAATAATTTGAGTTATCACAATGGTTACCTAATACATTTTACCTGACGTTAAGATATGGAACTACTTTCCCTCCATCGTTAGCAACTTTACTGGGCGCTTGTCACTCAGTGCTCCGTTAAAATATATGCAGTTAGGAGCAGTGAGTTTTTCTAAAGTTGATTTCAAAAGTGTTCACTTTATTGCGAACAACCTTTATTCGAAGTGTTTCGGAGCAGCCGAAGAGAAGAGTTTACTCGTGGAGTAACGAGTCGGAGGTTCCGCCGCCCAGGGAACGGAATGTAACGGAGAACCGAGGCGGGGAAGTGTTGTCGGCGAGGTCGCGGACAGCCCTGCGGCTGCAGACGAGTGTCCCCCGGGCGGGCCGGAGCCGGAGCCGGGCCAATCCCGGCGGGTCGCGACCCCCGTGGGAGGCTGCCCGCGGGCAATCTGGCCCCCGCCTCCGCTACGCGGACCCCTCCCGCCTCCTGGCCAATACGCCGCCGCCTCACGCGTGCACGTGCGCCCCCAGGCTACACGCACTGCGCAGCTGTAATCCATTCCCTGTTATTCCACACTTCTCTGAAGCCATGTTCAAGTTCTACTTCCAGGATATTCCTCCGCCTCGTGCAAACTAAGGCCGTGTTCGAACTGACCTCTAGTGTATAAGTATTTTAGCATTTAGCAGCAATCAATTCGGACAACGACGATAGTCACCTAATCAATGATGGTTGCAATTTTGCAATTTGGTGTTTTAGAAAGTTTCGTTACATTTTATAAAACTAAATACTAAAATACCAGATATGTAATCATTTTAGTCGACTAGTTTTAGTCACGTGACCTGTTAGTAAACTAAAACTTCCCATTAGGACACGGCCTAAGCTAAAGGGGCTCGCCTGACTGGCACTCGAAATGCGTTGCAGTATATTCGAAAATCAGGCTTTTTTTTTTTTTACTTAAGTATTAAACGTGTGTCCAATGTGCTAATCTACGAAAAGAACACACACTTCAGAATATGCCTGTCGGTTACTTCCAAGATGTCACGTACATTAGAAACACAATTCCGGAACTCTCCAACATAGCTAAAAATGCCTTTTTCAAAACGGCGTGTCTCAAAATACACACGTTATATACACAGAGAAGTAATCGAGGGGCATGAGTTGAACCTTGCTACAGACTTTACACCAATATAATTATAGGGTCACCGCTGTAAGGTCCCCTATGTACACACAGCACGACGAGAACACTGCACGCCAGTTCAGACTCTTGCGCGTAGCGGCAATGCTGCACTTGTAGCGCGTGGCAGTGTCGCCCTTATCGCTCCCACGCTTCTCGGCCTCAGAAGCGGAAAAAAGCCCTAGGCAGGAGGAAATTGCACCAGAGGACAACGCAATTCGTCCGCACTCAGTTGTAATAATATGTTGCGTGACGACTATTTTTTATTAGTAGGGCCAGTGACTTTTCGCGTAAAAATCGGAGCACACAGTAGACTTCAATACTATATACACACCTCAGNCCGCACTCAGTTGTAATAATATGTTGCGTGACGACTATTTTTTATTGGTAGCGCCAGTGACTTTTCGCGTAAAAATCGGAGCACACAGTAGACTTCAATACTATATACACACCTCAGCTGTTGTTATACTTCCATTGGCTGCGGGTGCCGTGTCCGTATTTGACCAAGCCACTCAGGACTAAGTAACGCCGACACTGAACATTCGTGATTCGTGCGCAAACGGTTAACACGGGCCAGAACATTTTTTAGCCAATGAAAGAAGCTGGACGACCCTATAGTGCTTTGGGCTGTATCTTGTCTCGAAATATTTTCGCGAAATATCACTGCCCCTACTTATAAGACGTTACCAACACACATATTTTCTTACTGCTTTAATTCATATTATGTGTTTATAGGCGAAGCATTATAATGTACAATACAGATATTATACTTAAAAAATTTTATTACACCAAAAAAAGTTACTTTTATGAGCAAAAGTATAAAACTCTTGTGAGACACGTTATATTTTGGAAATAACTAAACACNGCCACTCAGGACTAAGTAACGCCGACACTGAACATTCGTGATTCGTGCGCAAACGGTTAACACGGGCCAGAACATTTTTTAGCCAATGAAAGAAGCTGGACGACCCTATAGTGCTTTGGGCTGTATCTTGTCTCGAAATCTTTTCGCGAAATATCACTGCCCCTACTCATAAGACGTTACCAACACACATATTTTCTTACTGCTTTAATTCATATTATGTGTTTATAGGCGAAGCATTATAATGTACAATACAGATATTATACTTAAAAAATTTTATTACACCAAAAAAAGTTACTTTTATGAGCAAAAGTATAAAACTCTTGTGAGACACGTTATATTTTGGAAATAACTAAACACGTCATACATGAGATGATGTTTCAAAAGTTTGATTCAAGAAATGTGAAGAAACCGTGAATAGACTATACACACCACACTGTACTGAAGAATCCTATTGTTACAAGAATGCCTGAGGGGCGTATCANGTATATTTTGGAAATAACTAAACACATGAGATGATGTTTCAAAAGTTTGATTCAAGAAATGTGAAGAAACCGTGAATAGACTATACACACCACACTGTACTGAAGAATCCTATTGTTACAAGAATGCCTGAGGGGCGTATCAGAGTTCGTAAGCGATGGAGGTTTTAATAAAAATAATAGAACTATATTCAATAATTATATTTACTCTCAACGCTACAAACAGTCAAATATCTGTTATTTACCAGTCTGAGCATTCTATTACCACGTATTATACTTATAGAGCGCAATATTTAATTAATATCCCCATTTCAATTAAAGTCTTTATCGCAGTTTTTACTCTTGCTAATGTCCCTTAAACTGCTCCAATTATTTCCACACGCTTACTTAAAACTGCCTATTTCCATCGCCACGAATGTCTTTTCACTCACGCATCCAGTCCACAGTCGCGCAGATCAGTCGCATTCTTTACTCCACATAAGCTCGCCGACGCACTCTCGCAGATTGCTGCAGTAGTCCCTCGCCGCTCCGGAATCGCCCAGCAATCGCTTAAGGTCGCACGAGGCACCACACACTCGGCTCTTAATCACTCACGCCTCACAGGCCGGACGTGGTATTTATACATGAGGTAGGTGCCGTCTAGAACGTTCCCCACAATCCAAGTTGTTATGGGAAAGGTAATGGTGATGACGACAACATTCCTGCGTTATAAATGGAGAAATATGAGCTTCTCAGGGTCAGTGAGGCGCGAGCTGCGATAAGATTATCGGCGTGTTCGGCAGCATCCTTTATGATAGGCTGCTCGCTACGTCTAGCGATACAAACTTGACCTCCAGCTCTCGGCGCCTTTCCACGCGAAGGAAACACAATGCCCCTTCCTTAAGTCTGTTCGTCCCGAAGAGACACTGCAACATCCGGACCTTCGTAGAGTGCCAGGCGGTCGATTTGGACAACCTTCGGCTTGGCCTGAAAGCCTTGACGGCAAATCCGAAAGACCACATCATTAATATTTTTCAGAATCCTGTAGGGGCATTCCCAAAATATGTAACGTCACGCACAGACACACACATCTGCACACACACATACATACCCACACATACACACAGACAGGAAAAGTGATCTCATTAGCATTTCTTCCCTTTGGAAAGAAGGCTAAATATTGATAGGGTCACCACTTAAAGTTCTACAGTTTCAGCGGTGCAACGGGACCACTTGCACGCCATTTTAGAAGATAACGCGTAGATCCGCCGGGGCGATAGGTACGCGTGTCGGTGTCGTCCTTACCGCTCCCTCGCTTCTGTATTGCGAATGGCCAAAACCGCTCCAGCTGTATATTGTTGCATGTCGCTAGCCGGTGTTTCCTTCGCGTGGGAAGACGTCGAGAGATGAATGTCAAGTTTGTATCGTTAGACGTATCGAGCGGCCTAACATAAAGGACGCCGTCGCACACACCGATATTCTTATCGCAGCTCGCGCCTCGCTAACCCAGATATGCCCATATTTCTCCATTTAACACGCACGTGGTGTCTTGACAGGAGATTTTGTACCTCGTCTGAAATGAATTTTTATTCCTTACGTCAGTACATACGACTCACGTAAAGTGGTTTAGTAAAAAATGTGTATTTCAAACACTCTGCAACATAGCTCAAGCTCCAGATGCATAGCCCTCTTTTGGAAGATCAGTGCCCACAATATTTTATTTATAAATTATTTATGCCATAAGTTTTATTTTAGAATGTGTAACGAAAATTTTAGCACAGGTATCATATCATAAATAATAGCGTCACATGATTTATAAAACTCTTACAGCTTCACCACCTTTTGAATAGTGACTGCCGGCAATAAATAAATTTTTCTCACGGCCGTTTAGGGAACTGGTACTAACAGTAGTAGTCGTTCAATACAAATTTTAGTGAGTGAGTTAGCGAAGAGATTTGGGCGACTCTTAACAGCGTGGTGTTAAGAGGCGATGAGGGTGAAGCGAGGAGAGTGTGGAGCAGCGCTGGGAATGAAAGAGCAGGGGTAGACGGGAGATCCCCGACAAAACCCGCCGACCTACGGCATCGTCCGGCACGAAAGGAAGTCTGACCTCCGCACACCACCGCGGCC
Organism: Clitarchus hookeri; assembly: GCA_002778355.1. Taxonomy (NCBI): domain Eukaryota; kingdom Metazoa; phylum Arthropoda; class Insecta; order Phasmatodea; family Phasmatidae; genus Clitarchus; species Clitarchus hookeri. The sequence continues at coordinate 864,052 of NQII01000257.1, forward strand.
CCCACGGCGCGAGCGAGCCGCGTCGTCGGCACCGTCCCGCCAGAGCAAACAGGTGCGGGCACTTCGTCCTTGAGAGCTGAAGAGGTCGATGGAAGCAGATTCTATTAACGCCCGCTGCAGCCATTGTTGCTCACTCACCGTCGACCGCTCGCGCGCTATCACAATATTGATCGCGTCGACGAAATATTTTAATAAAACTTTTTTTCCTTCCCCTTCTTCGCTCCGCCTCTTCCACCTCGCGCGGCGCCAGGCACAGGTGACCGGCGAAGCAAGTGATTGAGATCGCAGGCAGGCCAGCGCCATTTTACACTAATTAAGCCGAGCGGCCCGCGCCTTAATTGGATACCTTGTGCTTAGTCAGCGGGCTGTCTGGGCTCATGGCTTCGTGTGTACGTGCGGGGTTAGGTTGAAAAGCGGGGAGGGAGAGAAGGAAATATCCACTCGTGCGGAAAAATGGCCCGTCCTTCTTCCGGTTTGAAAATGATCCCAGATCGTTACGGCGACTTCCTGGTAAAAAAAAATTTTAATGCCCACCCCGAGACACCGCTGGGCTGTCAGAAAGCAGCTTGCGATGACCTTCAAAGGCGTCCACGTCCACTTGCTGTATCTGAATCGCACAATACTCAAGCGTATAGAGGCGAAACAACACACTTCTGCAGCGAATTCCAGTCTTGCACGCCAGCATAAAGTGTTCTCACGGGCCAGCAACATGTTGGAACGCGTTTCGCCAATCAGCTCCATTAACACTGTAAAACATTTTGTTATGTTTACTAAGAAATTGTTTGTAATTTTACAAATGCTTGTTACAGTACAAAGATTTCTCCTGTAAAACTACACGTTTGTTACACTACAGGGGCACTGTTTGCTATATACTTCAAGAAATGTTTGTACTATACTGACCCGTTTCCACGAGCTTCAGAAAAATGGCGGACACTCAACGTAAAACCGTATATAGCTGTTTGTGCAAAACGTATGGGTGAAGTAGTTGCGTGCAAAATGAAATATATTGCAAGTTTGGATAAAGTAGAACACTTAAAACCACTCTAATAATCATGATAAAACGACAATTTCAATAAAACGTTACCGTATTAGGTATTACTCATTAACTGTTAATGTTTCCTAGCTACACGGAACTCTTAAATAGGGTCTTGATACCTCATTGTTAAGAGCTTTCCAAATCTTTCAGCTCAACAACATAACTCTTAAAATGAAATAAACTTATTAATTTTAATCACATTTCTTCCATAATATTTTGTAGGCACTTGAATTATATTTACTATAAAAAATGGTTGCCTGTAAAGTCGGTTTTACGGGCGAAGATTTTACGTGACAACGTAGTGCTGCGCGCGCGGCAGACCGANACGTTACCGTATTAGGTATTACTCATTAACTGTTAATGTTTCCTAGCTACACGGAACTCTTAAATAGGGTCTTGATACCTCATTGTTAAGAGCTTTCCAAATCTTTCAGCTCAACAACATAACTCTTAAAATGAAAAAAACTTATTAATTTTAATCACATTTCTTCCATAATATTTTGTAGGCACTTGAATTATATTTACTATAAAAATAAGCGTTACGTTAGTAGATCGAGTTGGGCTTGTGGTTAAGGGTGCGACTTAGTAATACAAGGGGTGGTGGTTCTAATCCCCGTGCTTTGCAAAGTAATAATTTTTTTTTCTTATATTATACTTTGAAATAATTTTTAGTTATTCTCTGTTTTACTAACTCATCACATTTGGTTTCTAGAGGAAAAAAATAATTTTATGTACACTTCTCGATAATACAAGTTGTAATACGAGGCTATCATTTTGTAATATTACAAATATATGTTTTGCAGAATTAACAAGAAAACTGTAGTTTTACAGAGGATTTTCTTGGCAACTGGGTTTCGAACGATGGATATTTCTTGTAAAAGTACAAAAACGAATTTATAGTGTAATTAGGGAAACGTATCCTATTACAGCTAAAATGACACCCTCCGTTGACAGATTACTGCTGCTCGGGGAGATATAATGTGATTTAGTTAGCGGCGCCTGTTTTATAGCGATAATATTCCACGTGTGGTGCTCCAAAACACTTCAGCTCAGATCGACTTTCGTGATTGGACGATTTGTTTCGCGGCCTATCTGTCCGCTCGCGAATAATGGAAGGTCAGTATCGGAATAACTGAATTCTGAGCAGTCTCCTCCTCAAAAAAGACACGCGGTTGATGACCCAAACAAAGTTGCAGGTGTTCAGGTTGGATTTTTTAGTTCAATTCTGTGTAGGAAACCGTCGTGAAAAACACGTGGCCCTGGCTAAGGCCACTAAAAATACTGCTAAGTAAAACATTTTCCTTATAATAATCTTCTACTAAGGGGGTTGGTGATGAATAATACACAGTCTACAGGATGGCACGAAAGTTCGGAACCTAAAATAAAATCTTCGAACTTGGTGTCGCACAGAGTACAGCGGTACTGAACACTATGAAAGTGATTCAACAACTGACAATTTACTTCGGAAATACGTTTTCATGTGGGGCAATCATAAATGCAAACTACCCCGTTTACAAATAAATCATAATCGTAACAAAATCGACACCTCTTAAATGGAACTTTTTTTTTTGGGTGGTGGTTTACTTTCCTTTTCAGAATATAGAATTTCAAAGCAATATTAAAACGTATAACATAACAACAAATTACAAGAATTCAGTTTACTAAACATTACGATTTTTAAATTTTCTTACGAAATCAAACTTTACTTCTTTTCTGTCACAAACAGTACAGTAATAAACAATGATATAACGATTTGGGCTAAAATCACAATCAATATTGCGTAATTTCAGTTGTCTAAAAGCACATTCACAAATTGAAAAAAAAAAAAAAAAGCCTAATTTAACAAGTTTGTACTCGAAACAATAGAAACACTTCCTATTTCTAACCATTTTTTTTTGACGTATGTATATTTTCTTTCCTTATTTTCTCTACAAAATCTTAACTCATGCAACTTTTGGTGTTATACAATTAGCTTGTTATAATCTATTCGCGGCTCTTCACACTTTTTTTAATCAAACCTTTGAAAATTCACCCCATGTATGTCGTGTTTGGTTGTTTCCTAAATATATCACTATCACAAGCATTTTATACTTTGTATAAAAAATGCCTTATTTTTGGTTACATTGAAGTTTTACTTACCTATATTTTATCTATAAAAATACGGTATTTACTTTATTGTTAGGGGTCTATCATGAATAAAAACAGAGAGATAATAGGTACGTTGGTAATGGCCAGTAAGAACTTGTTCTTAAGCACAATTATATTACACTAAGCGCGCACGAATGCGGTGCGATGTCCCTTTAGTGCAATTTTCTAGACTTGGTTAAGCTTAGTTTGCATGAGGCGGAGGAATATCCTGGAAGTAGAACTTAAGTAGCGTCTTTTTGTGTGCAGTACCAATAATAAGCATCACTTTTTTTAAACGCGTACACAGTGAGAACATAGCCCCTTGTTGCGCGTACTCCAGCGGCACACGCCACCAGAATGCCGTCATCGGCCAACAAGGCGGCGTTCCAAAACGATATTATGCGCGTAAACTGTTATATTTGGCTGTCCCAAAACACTTCGAGTAACTGTNCAAGGCGGCGTTCCAAAACGATATTATGCGCGTAAACTGTTATATTTGGCTGTCCCAAAACACTTCGAGTAACTGTCTTGCCTTCTCTTGGCAGTGTCTCGAAACTGCAGAGCAATTTATCTGAGCACCGTGCCAGGGTAGAACTTTTATACGCACTATTTCAGCGAGCAACGAAGCGTGAACTGAAAATGGTGGGAAGTTGAGTAGAATTAAACAAACTGAAAGGAAATGTGGATATTCTGGTTATAGACACACGCGTGAAAATTATAAATGACGGGCGATAAAACTGATGTTTTTATTTTTAAGTTTAATTGTATAAAGGTTGTATTTTTGGGCGTAATGTATATGATTAATATATGGTAAGTAGAGCTGTTTATGTATATTATATTACTAATTTTTCGGAAAAGAAAGAAATTGGGGGAAAATTGGGAAAGCGATACATATCTTTTGTAATTTACTTTGGATGATTAATCGGTATATATTTGTAAACACAGCATGCTATTTACATCATGCTCGTTCCAAATCCACGTTTATTCATACGTTCCTCAGCTGTTGCTCTCTGTATAAACTGTTCACGGTAAAGTGAGCACTTTTGAGACCATAGTTACTTTTTCCTTTCAGCCATTTTTTATTACGTTGACCACCTTTTAAAATAAATTTTGCCATGTTAGGTTATAAACAGAGTGTGTGTGTGTATTCCACCTCATTTTGCAGTTAAGATCTAAGGCTAAAATAAAATATATCTATTGATTATTATACCAGATGAGAGGGCTTTCAAAAGTTCTCACTTTATCGTGAATAGCCTATACTTAGGGGCAGCGATATTTCGCGAAAAGATTTCGAGACATGATACAGTCCAAAGCGCTGTAGGGTCGTCTAGCTTCTTTGATTGGCTAAAAAAAAATATTCTGCCCCGTGTTAACCGTTTGCGCAGGAATCACGAAGGTTCAGTGTCGGAGTTACTTAGTCCTGAGTGGATTGGTCAAAGACGGACACGGCACCAGCAGCCAGTGGAGGTGTAACAACAGCTGAGGTGTTTATATAGTATTGAAGTCTACTGTGTGCTCCGGTTTTTACGCGAAAAGTCACTGGCCCTACCTATACTGTTCTCTACTGTCGGAGTAACGGTTTGGAACGCCGCCCACCACCTCGGAACGCCGCTCGCAATCAGAGCCTGGTAACTTGCTCCTCAGCCGGTAGCGCAGCCAACAGGAAACATTTCGCAGCACGCGGTAGCCAATCAGACACCGAGCCCGTTCCCAGAGGCTCGTGCGGCCCATCTGTGAATGGGTGCGCGTACGTTAAAGTACCACCACACCATTTAGTCTCTGTGTATTTATCTACTCTGTGTTTCAGGCATGTGCTGTTCACGACTGAGCACTTTGGAAAGCCCCGCTGAAGGTCTGCTTGTATGCACGTTGCGTTTTATTACGCCAAACGCAAAGTTTACGTTTCCATGAGCCTGTTTACTTTATACATGCGTCGATGAAGTAATACCGTGAAGTTATTAGCAAAGTAAATATGTTCGAAATGTGCTAATTATTGCATGTAGCCTACGGTATATNAAGTAATACCGTGAAGTTATTAGCAAAGTAAATATGTTCGAAATGTGCTAATTATTGCATGTAGCCTACGGTATATGCAACGAAAACAGGTGGAACTATTTTCCGTCCGCCATTACCAACTTTGCTAGGCGCATGCCAGTCAGCGTGCCCGTTAGAACATATACATGATGGGGTAACGACANTCCGCCATTACCAACTTTGCTAGGCGCATGCCAGTCAGCGTGCCCGTTAGAACATATACATGATGGGGTAACGACGACATTTTCCAAAGGTTGACTCCGAAAGCGCTTAATTAGCCGCGTACACACTTTAGGCGCGTTCTACAATGACACGCACGCGGATACGGATAACGTACGGATACACGTAAAAAAGCTGAGCATCTCCCAACGCTTCCGTATNATACACGTAAAAAAGCTGAGCATCTCCCAACGCTTCCGTATCCGTGAATTCGTGTAGCCAATGGGAATAGAGTATTTGGTTTTTTTGATATTCGTTTACGTGGCCATTGTGGTATACACGGCAACAAGTGCTTCGATTTGCCGTTGCGATTGTCAATTTTGAGTGCACACATGGTTCGGCAGTAGTATTTACGCATTTTTAAACACTAAAAAATATAAAAATTGAGATGTGTATATTATGAAAACTATTATCAGTAATCTGCAACAGCTGAGTAATTTCGATTTCGTAAGTTGCAAGCCTGTAAGTTTCTTCGTATTGTAGAATGGTTAAAATTCATCCCAAGTCATCGGCTTTTCCGCTTTCGTTTCCAATTCCGTCTTCTTGCGTATCCGTGCATTGTAGAACGGGCCTTAGTAGCGTGCAAGCAGCTGGTGTTTTATGGTTACTGTCCACTCTCTTGGCATGCGTATAGAACGAAAAATTGAAATGGAACCGGGGGAAAAATGAACTTAATTGAAACCACTCAGATCAAAATGCGAGATACGCACGTGGTTGACGTCAGATACCGAACTATGTTTTAATAACTGATGTATGAGATAGGAAACGTCCAGGTGCAGTAAAGAGCAACCAACTTCTTTACCCTGCAACAGTCCTGAACACGCCACTGCGTGGAGGAAATAAAAACAAAACAAAAAATATGACCTTGAACAATGCTGCACACATTCATCATATACGTCTACAGTCATATTATTTGGGAGAATCTAAGCATGTACAGTTGGGAGAAGAAAGCATTACTTCCCTCGCAAAGGCTCACCTGTTGTCGGTGGACCATAGAGGAAACAAGGAAGAGATCAGAAGCTGGCTGCCCAGGGTTTTCTTTTGCTGACACAACTGTCAATATCGGCTGTGTTTGATTAGTGGTTCACACACTTCCACGACAAATACGCGATTTAGCTGTTTCCTCTGGGCCATATTTGACGTATCTAATTAGACAAAACGTCAATTTCCGAAGTGAAAGCATGTTTCCGTTAGCAAATAAACACACTTTAAAAAATGTCTGCGTTTGTTGTATGGTCGCGACTTTTCGTACGTGAACCAGCGTCGGGGACGTGCGCAGATGATGAAATGGAGTATATCGTAATTGTTAGCTTGTGCTCCTCGTACTCTCTCAGGGGCAACGCCAGTGAGGATAATTTCGGTCAGACCTGCTTGTGTTTGGCAATGTGGAAGTGTGCTTGGTTCGCATTGTAGAGGTCTCGAGTTCGATTCCACGCTATCATTCTGGACGTGGCATTTTAGAAGTGTTTCTTTTTTTCGTCGCCAATTTAAATCGNGCTCGCATTGTAGAGGTCTCGAGTTCGATTCCACGCTATCATTCTGGACGTGGCATTTTAGAAGTGTTTCTTTTTTCGTCGCAAATTTAAATTGGTTCTAGTGCTGTTCCTTGGTATATTATTTTCAAATTTCTCTTCCGATCGACCAACAACCTCCTTAGACTTTAGCACATAGTTTATTCGCGGTTTCTTCACACTTTTTTAATCGAACTTCTGAAAAATCAACCCAAGTAAGATGTGTTTGGTTGTTACCCAAAATATGCCATGCACCACNTTTTTTAATCGAACTTCTGAAAAATCAACCCAAGTAAGATGTGTTTGGTTGTTACCCAAAATATGCCATGCACCACAAGAGTTTTATACTTCTTTTAACATAGAAGTGTCTTATTTTTGGTTCAATTGAACTTTTAATTGTATTTTATATATAAATTACATTATTCATTTATAATTGATACTAATAAAAACAAGTAGAAAATAGTCATGTTGGCAGTGGTTTGTAATAAATCGTTGTTATACAAAATATGATTACACTTTGTGGGCATGAGTGTGATGCGTTGTTCATATGAGGTAATTTTTTAGACTTGGTTAAAAATATTTTGCATGAGGCGGAGGAATATAGCCTGAAAATAGAATTTTAGCAGGGCTTCAGAAAAGTTGGAAGTGACTGAATGGATTGTAAAAGGAAATCGGTAATGTTGTTATTTTCGTTCATCTGATTAACTGATTTCGTGCCGTATTTTATGCAGAAAGAGTATTCTAATGCTGCTTGCAAAGCCACTTGAGAAATAACACATACCTATTTACTTGCCTAGTTTGGAATGAAACCTGCAACCTCTCAAGTAACGCCTCTGCGAGTTCGGAGCTACAAAATTACGTACGGCTTTTTTTCTTTGTAACAAAAACTAGCAAATTAAAATAGTAATTATTAAAGGGAGAAAGTTCGATCACGTGTCCATGTCAACGAAAAAATGTTTACCGCACTTTCGAGCGAGGGGCGGCTTCTATCTTGCGCGGGTCCGCTGATGCTCGATGACATCATACTTGTTTACATAAAACAGCACAGCTTTGTTTGTGAGTAACAAGCCGAGAATATTCAGGTGCCGATTTCAAACGTAACAAAATTTTTTTTAAAGAAAATTCGCAGGTCGGCTAGATGTATATATTCAATGGCCGTGGCTTCCAGCTGACTTGAAGGATAAAAGATATCTTGTGGTAGCTAACGGCTCTCAGTCCACATGGTTACAAAAAGGACTGGTGCACGTTTCGCTTGTCATCCTTCCCACGACTGACGACCATTTATCAGCCACGTCTTCAACAACGTATCCACGGGTGGAGGGTACGCCGACAAAAGCGGCGTATCCAGTTACGATTTTGGGGTGTATCGCCGCTCTCCTTGCAAAGGCGTTCAAAATATTTGGTGTATCGGTGTCGGAGACACCGCCGTGGATTTTACGTAGTGAGAATTTCACTCTTTAAATCAGTTAACAGTACCTGACTTATTCAACTGTCACTTTAGTCAATTTAACAGATAAATTAGTGGGAAGGGGGGGGGGGGCAGTTTTCCTTCATTTACTGATTCAGTAAAATTTTCCACTGATACGTACGTCAGCCATTTCATTCGCTGTTTTTCGGTGATAGATTTTTTGATTTATGGATCAGTTAAATTACAACGCATAAGCCAATTAAACCCATAAAAAAAATTTTTTCTGTATTTCAGTTACGTATTTTCAAATACCATTTTATGAGGCAACATTAACATTGAGTCTTTCATTTCGTTTCATCATAGCACTCGGTTTAAGGTTTGGACTGCATTCAATTTGGCGAAGTGAGTGCATTCACAAGGTGGTGGCTTGGGAAGTGGAACTGGTGTTCTGTTGGTTCAAATTCTGGGACACCGAGATTATTTACTACTTTTTTAATTACGTTAAACTGCACAATATCAACAGTGATTATTGGAAATGTGTTTTTTTTCTCGTCACTGTGTGGCTTAATTCAATAAAAACAATGTGTAATTCGCCGCACGCAGTTGGCTGTCACTGATTCAAACAGTGAAATCGTTCAACTGAAACAACCAGTGGTTTTCCCACTGATTTCAACCCTTTCATTCCTGGTTTAATTTCCGAGCTCAAGTGTTGCAATATTTTAATTTCATGATGTCAACTGTACATGCGTCGAGGGTGCTTCTCGCTACCGGTGGACGACGTGCTGCTTGTGAGCTAANAATTTCACTCTTTAAATCAGTTAACAGTACCTGACTTATTCAACTGTCACTTTAGTCAATTTAACAGATAAATTATAGGGAAGGGGGGGGGGGGGCAGTTTTCCTTCATTTACTGATTCAGTAAAATTTTCCACTGATACGTCCGTCAGCCATTTCATTCGCTGTTTTTCGGTGATAGATTTTTTGATTTATGGATCAGTTAAATTACAACGCATAAGCCAATTAAACCCATAAAAAAAATTTTTTCTGTATTTCAGTTACGTATTTTCAAATACCATTTTATGAGGCAACATTAACATTGAGTCTTTCATTTCGTTTCATCATAGCACTCGGTTTAAGGTTTGGACTGCATTCAATTTGGCGAAGTGAGTGCATTCACAAGGTGGTAGCTTGGGAAGTGGAACTGGTGTTCTGTTGGTTCAAATTCTGGGACACCGAGATTATTTACTACTTTTTTAATTACGTTAAACTGCACAATATCAACAGTGATTATTGGAAATCTGTTTTTTTTTTCTCGTCACTGTGTGGCTTAATTCAATAAAAACAATGTGTAATTCGCCGCACGCAGTTGGCTGTCACTGATTCAAACAGTGAAATCGTTCAACTGAAACAACCAATGGTTTTCCCACTGATTTCAACCCTTTCATTCCTGGTTTAATTTCCGAGCTCAAGTGTTGCAATATTTCAATTTCATGATGTCAACTGTACATGCGTCGAGGGTGCTTCTCGCTACCGGTGGACGACGTGCTGCTTGTGAGCTAATTTCAGCAGAAACCATTCACAAATGAGACGTGCAGAACCTAAAAAAAAAAATCAGATTTCTTACAAGGAGGATGATCGAAACACCGTCCGCCGATTCGTTGTTGTGTACAGTGTCGATCATAAATATCCTTCGTGTGCAACATGTCCTCGATTAGTGACACGGGGGCTAGACGTGTTAAGTGAGGCCATCTACACTGATTTGAGTGAGTGAAGGGAGTGAAGATATTTGGGCGGCTCTTAATAGCGAGGTGTTGAGACCCTATGAGGGTGATTGAGGTGAGTATGGAGCAGCACAGGAATGAAAGGCTGGGGGAAACTACAGATCCCCGAGAGAACCCGCCTACCAGCGGCATCGTCCGGCACGATTTCCACATGCAAAAATCCGGGGGTTGAACCAGATGTGTCTTCGTGGGAGGCGAGCGCTAACCTCTCGTACTTATTCGAGTAGTAGCATTTCAGTGCGAATCAGTGGTGTTCCACTGATTCGAATTTAGAGTGTGCGTTAGCGGCTAATATTTTATTTGGGAAATCATAATGAAATGAAAGCAACGAAATTGACATTTGGCTTTTGCGGCTTAAATCTACAGATTTAGAAGATGTTTATCGTTTGGTACCAAATTCAGCGAGCTAGAACATCGGTGTCGTGATATGTACAACCCGAAAATTTTCGCCTGCGCCCTAAATTGCCGTCAGTCGCCGTGGGTCCCCACCTACGCCTTGTACAAGCGCGGCGCCATATCTAGGTCATGCTCGCGTCGCAGTAGTATACCTGATCGAACGAGATCTCACTTATTTTAATCGTTTTGTTAGTCACGACGTTGCAGTGTCGGAATTAATCAGCCTGCAAAACGTTACATCGCCGTTTCCGTCCTGGTACCGTAAATTGGAGTTAATTTGCACATGCTGGGGTATTTTTGTGTTGCTGGTACCGTAAACCGGGGTTAATTTGCACATGCTGGGGTATTTTTGCACTGCTGGTACCGTAAACCAGGATTAATTTGCACATCTGGAATATTTTTGCGCTGCTGGTACNTGGGGTATTTTTGCACTGCCGGTACCGTAAACCAGGATTAATTTGCACATCTGGAATATTTTTGCGCTGCTGGTACCATAAACCAGGGTTAATTTGCACATGCTGGGGTATTATTAGGCCGCTCAAAACTTTTGTTTTGGTGCCATTTGGCANCATAAACCAGGGTTAATTTGCACATGCTGGGGTATTATTAGGCCGCTCAAAACTTTTGTTTTGGTGCCATTTGGCAAAGAAACAGAGTATTTACTGTGGCTAGGTAATATACATGTTTATGTTATCTTCCCAGTTCATGTTTGCTATCATTTTACCAAACGGCACCGAAACAAACATTTTCAGTGGTGCGAAGTTACCCCATCAGTAGCAAAGTAACCCTGGCTTACGGTATAGTCCATTCACGGTTACATTCAACTTTTGTGAAGTCTGCTAAAGTTCTACTTTCAGGCTATTCCTCCGCCTCATGCAAACAAAGCTAGAAAATTACACCAAAGGTGAAACGCACTGCATTCGTGAACATCCAGTTAAATAGCATTCTGGATGAGAACTACGTATTTCGCACTACCCGTTACCAACACACCTATTTTCGCTCTATTTTTATTAATATTAATTACAAATGGAATATCATGATTTAGAGATTAAATATAAGTAAAAGTTCAGTTCAGTCGAAAATAAGGTATATTTATGTTAACNATGGAATATCATGATTTAGAGATTAAATATAAGTAAAAGTTCAGTTCAGTCGAAAATAAGGTATATTTATGTTAAGAGAAGTAGAAAACGTTTGTAATACATGGCATATTTAGGAAACAACCACACACCTCACACATGGGTGATTTTCTAAACGTTTGTAATACATGGCATATTTAGGAAACAACCACACACCTCACACATAGGGTGATTTTCTAAACGTTTGACTCAAAAAGTGTGAATAAACGGCGAACAGACTAAACCCCATGAGACGGTCTGATTTTAAAGAAGTATCCACGTCAGAAATTCATGCTCAACCTGATAGCGTCCACTACCAGCTGCTCGGGGTATTTTGGTGCAGAAGTTTAGGTCGGTGCTTAATAGCGAGGTCTTGTGCGCCGGTAAGTGTGAACTGAGGTTACGATGGAGCAGCGGTGGAATGCAAGAGCGGGGGGAACGGGAGAGCACCGAGTAAACCCGGTCAACGGAAACGTCCGCCACGCTTCCCACATGCGGAAATACGGCCGTCCCTTACGGGTTTTTGAACCCGGTTCGCCTTGGTCGGAGGTGAATTTTCTGACTAGCGCATCACCGTGGCCTTTCTCCGAGTATTTCGCGAAGTTCAGTTTATTTGTGGGGAAGAGCGTGAATAGCGAGGGGGAGGAGGATGATGACTTTTTTTTGACGTCTCTGAAGTAGATATCTTAACAGAGAAGAACATTTCATTCTTCACATTGTTAATAGAAAACACTCCCAAGTCCGCCACTCGAGATGTATATAGAAAGTTTCGAAAAACCCTGAATATATAATTGGCCCGTTCCGACACCAAATTCACAATCGTGGACACGTTGCATGTGAATTATATTTATGACCAGTCCTGTACGCAGCAATACACCAGTGCTCAGTCTTCCATGTGCCTAATCTGATTTGTGGAAATTTCTACACGTCTATGGAATGAATCGTTAATGCCAGTAAGGTGTTTTANCTGTTTGAAAAACACGTTTTTATGAATTAGCTTTATGGTAATGCATATCTGAAAGGGTGTTATGGGCGTAGCTAAATAATGAGTCATGATTAACTAGAGCACAACAGTATAAGATGGAGTTTATTGAACATAAAGATTATTCAATAACTATTTACGTGACTATTGATCGGGGGAGCTTTAATTGAATACCAAGATGATAATTAATTATGTTCAATATTATTACCTCATGCAATTACTATTACAATCTAATTGGAAAGTCCCCACCTTGTTCATGTTGCCGGAGGCGGTTTCTAGGAGGCGGTTAACGACGGCCGGACACACCCATATCTTCAGTGGTTTTCTCGTTTCAGTAGGCCGACGACAAAAGACGCCACTTCCAGTGTTACGCTGGCCTATATCGGGCGCGTTGTTTAATATTTTTGGCCCCGTTTACTGGCCGGTGGAGGGGATTTCTGCAACTATCTTTCGCAAGGTGTTATTGCAATCACGGTTGTGTCCTGGTTTAATGTTTGAAGGTGTGATCTTACAGGCCATTCAGTTAAGGCCTGATCACATCATAACAAAATGCCGAACACAAATACAGAATATATCAAAATATTACGTTTTTGCAACAGTTGAATTAAGAAATTAACGTGCTGTTCAAATCATTAAAAAAAAAAGCGACAGCTTGTCGTTTCTTTTGCAAAATTGTCTGCGTATTATTTACATATCTGTTTACAGCAGGTGATGTATAATCGTTTTTTATTAAATTATTTTGTGTCCGTAATATTTTAATTTTATCCTTTTTTACCTGCGAAGAACAACGTACATTACCTCTGCATTAAAGAACCTCAATAGTAAAAGTTTTTTTACCACTCATCCCCGCTGTAAGAACTCTTAAGAGTTCACTTCCTTTGTCGCCATGGGGCAGCGGTGGTGTAGTGGTTAGGCTACTCGCCTCCCATCTAGGCGAACTGGGCTTGATTCCCGGTGGGGTAGCTCCCTCATTTACGCACGTGAGTATCGTACCGAATTACACCGCTGGTTGGTGGATTTTCTAGAGGATCTCCCGTTTCCCTCCACCCCTGGATTCCGGCACTGCTCCAGACTCACCTCGTTCCACCCTCATCGGCTCTTAAGAACCCCGTGACCCCAATCTCTACACTCCACTTCACTCTTACCCCGTCTGGATACATCACTGTCACGATAGTGAACCAGTGGCGAAACGGCTTCAACTTAGGAGGGCGTACTACTTTAGGCGCACGGATAGGTTGGGGGGGGGGATAAACACTTAGGAGCCTGTCTGGGCGAAGCAAGTGTTTACGCGCCCCTATTAACGATGTTTGTGGTTATCTTATAAATTTAATTTTGGGGCAACCTTAATTAAATGCTATGTAAAAGACAGAGAAAACTCAATAACCCAGAATCGAAGATGTATATAAGCATCATTGTTGCATAATAACCATTCATTAGAGACTTTCTACAATATGCCAACGCATCTTGGGTGCCCATTTGTTCTCATTCTGGCTCCCTCTTTACTTAATTTAAGGAGGGGCGATGTACACCATCCACTTCCCTTTTCCACATTTAGTTGCTACGTCACTGCAGTGAACTGACTGCACGCGGAGCGATATGCAGCAGAAAAAAATTGACTAATCTAATGAGATTACTCTACCGCCGGTTGCAGTTAACTGATGAAACCTTCCCGCGAGATTATGTAAGTTCTTTGCCCGTAGCGATATGCAAATGGACGAATCCTGCCCTGCATTTAGGAACGCTCTTTCGTGATCACGCAGAACATTTCTACAGCGTGCTGCCATAGCACTACTACAATGTAATAAACACATTTGAAAATAACTTCTGAAATAAAATCTATATAATTATATACCACGCTTTCTAACACTTGGCTGCAAAGGTGTAGAAAAATTTACAGCCAATAATTAAATATATGTATTGTTACAAGACGTCGGGGGCGTATTTGAGTTCGTGATAATAAAAGTAAAAGAAGTGAATATGATTTCTTTCAAATTTATTTATACTGCTATAAATAACCACACAGCTATCAGTTACAGCATTAAACTATATGTACCCACTATTACTCGTGTTATTATCAGTGAGCGCAATATTTAATGTCTATCTCGACTTTAATTAAAGTCGTTATCAATGTCTCTATATTGGTTACTGTCACTTAATTCGCAAACATTATTTACACATATTCGATCTCTCTATTGCCATCCTCCGAAATGTATATCACTCACGCATCCAGATCAATGGTCTCGCCTGTCAGTCTCACCCTTCCCTGTACCGATGCTCGCAGTCCGCAGNACTACAATGTAATAAACACATTTGAAAATAACTTCTGAAATAAAATCTATATAATTATATACCACGCTTTCTAACCCTTGGCTGCAAAAGCTGTAGAAAAATTTACAGCCAATAATTAAATATATGTATTGTTACAAGACGTTGGGGGCGTATTTGAGTTAGTTATAATAAAAGTAAAAAAAGTGAATATGATTTCTTTTAAATTTATTTATACTGCTATAAATAACCACACAGCTATCAGTTACAGCATTAAACTATATGTACCCACTATTACTCGTGTTATTATCAGTGAGCATTTAATGTCTATCTCGACTTTAATTAAAGTCGTTATCAATGTCTCTATATTGGTTACTGTCACTTAATTCGCAAACATTATTTACACATATTCGATCTCTCTATTGCCATCCTCCGAAATGTCTATCACTCACGCATCCAGATCAATGGTCTCGCCTGTCAGTCTCACCCTTCCCTGTACCGATGCTCGCAGTCCGCAGACTTCACTCTCGTCGCCACTCGTCGCTTTGCTGTCTCGTCTCTTCGCTGTCTTCGCACACCCGGCGCTTAAGGTCGTATAATCCTCTATACTCTAGACTGTCGTCTCGGAGGTCCGTCACGGCTTAAGTAATCTTGCTGGCCCGATCTAGAAGGTTCCCCGCATCCCGAGTCTTACTGAGACAGGCAAGGGCGATGGCCAGGACATTCTTGCATCGATTACCAAATAACAACTTCAATCCACCCAAGATCGGGACCACGAGAGTTCTGATAGGCTGAGGTAACGGCAATCCTTTGTAAATCTCCGCGCACTCACTGGGTTTCTTCTCGCCTTTGACACGCTAATTCGCTCGCTCAAGCGGGACCGAGCAAGGGAAGCGGTGCAGAGAGCAGCAAACATGTAGCAATGTATAGGCAAGTGTCTTAGCGTATAATTATCACATATTTATGGTTGTAACAAATTCAATGTGTCCCTTCACTGACATTAATATGCTGGAGTGTTCGTAACTCAATGAGCACTTACGAGAGGGTGAGTCCTGATTACTTCTTCATCTCAGTATATTTTCCGTTCTTCCGCCTCAAATAAAAGTCAACATTGCCACGGACGTAAAAGTATTCGTGCGTCCATCAACATATACTGGAGTTAGATACATAAACATGTTTATTTTACACCAGTGTTTATGGTGGTGGTAACGATGGTTGTTATGACTGTGGAGGTTATGGTGATTAACGTGTTTGGTGTTTGTGGTGATGGCAATGACAATGGAGGTGATGGTTATTGTGGTGGTGAGGTGGTGCTGGTAATGGATGACGATTATGATGATGATGGTAGTAGTTTTGATGGTGGTGATGGTGGTAGTTTTTTGTGATGTTATTAACGGTAGAGGTGGAGGTGGGTGTGGTGGCGCTGGTAAGGGTGGTATTTGGGGTGGTGGTGTTGGTGTTAGAGATGACTGGATGATGGTAATGTTGGGAGCGGTTGCGTTGGCAGTGACGTAACTATGTAGTGGCTTTGGAAAAGGGGGTGAGTGATATGATGCCGGGCGATTGGAAGGGGATGGGGTGTAATTGCGGAATATTTCCCAGATCGAAGGGGGATTCGGGGTTTCTCCCCAAGGAAAAATTTCAACCTCAACCTCTGAATAACGCATATTAAGCCCATTTTTTTAAGGGAATAGGTATCGTCCATTGAGGGATGGGCGAATTTCCCGCTGAATATGCCCACTGACTCTGGCCTCTTGGAATTGTGAAGAAAATAAAAGGGGGGAGGGGGTAATTGATCACCCACAGTAGTTACGTCACTGTGTGTTGGTGAGGGTTTTGAATGTGGTGGTTGCATTGTTCGTAGTGATGAGGTGGTAGTAATCTCCCTCTTTTCCCAATTCATCCCGCTGCAACTTCATTTTAAGAACTCTACATTTTTCCAACACATTATTCTATCTCCGCTCCCCACAAACCTCAAAAGTAACTGTCGTTTCGACTCGCTTATTAACACTGCAGCTAATTTATTCACCAATTACGTCCTATTGTCGAGAATTTACATTGGCAAATAGGGAGTTATATTATCTGTACTTGGCCGTTATTTTCGTGTGTAACATAAATGGTAGATTTTAAGGTAATGAGTGGTTTGAACTATATGAAGAGTTTTGCAACGTTGGCGTTGGATGAAAATAATAAAAGTTAGCATTCATAAGGCTCATTATTTTCCTGGTAGACTGACGATAATTATGTTAAATTTGTATGTTGTGTGAATTTTGTTTGCAGCGTGCAGTTTTTGCGTCATAGATAGTGAAAACAATATTGCATATTTTGTCAAGTTTGGAAGTACTTCAGTTTGCAAAAATAAGTACGACGAGAAAGTAAATTTCAAGGTCTGTCTCAGGACGCCTACACTCCCCCTTGTGTAACCTTATTGGTGGAGAGTGGAGGGGAGAGAATTGGGCGGCTCTTTAGAATCGAGGTCTTGAGAGCCGATGAGTGTGGAGTGAGATGAGTATGGAGCAGCCCCAGAGTGAAAGGGCGGGCAAAACGGGAGATCCCTGATAAATTCCGTGGAACAGCGGCGTCGCCCGGCAGGGTTCCCATATGCGAAAAGCCGGGAGCGACCCCGCCGGGAATCGAACCAGGTTCGCCTAGGTAGGTGGCTAGTATTCTAACCACTACGCCAGCGTGGCTCATAACTTTATTATTGACAGCTTTGTCAAGACAGTTTGAAGATTAAAAATGCCCAAGTTCCAGTGACGTCTGAGGCACCTACTTCGATTCTTGACGAGAGCGTTGCTGTTATATTGGGTAGATATATTCAGTTTATACTATAGTCACGCTGGCCTAAGAACGGCCTTGGCTCCGCCTACTCCAAGTGAAACAGAGAGACAGAACGACTCACAAAGCACCAACAGCTGGCAGGCGGGCAGACGAATCTGTAGGCACTCCCTCCCACCCGCCGTGCCACCGTTGGCCAATTGTTTCCTTTCTTGGGGAGAAGTGGCCCGACATTGGCAGAGCTCCCAAGTCCTAAGTTACAGAGGCGCTACTATAGTACTACTTCATTTACTCACCTGTGTGATTCACTACATTTGTGTCTCTTTTCGTGTATGCAGCAGTGAAGCCATTGCTTCTATATATCAGTGATGCTACAGAGTACGGTGTTCAGACCACGTCATAATTATTTTCTTCGAATTTACAAGACATACTAATTGCTGTTATTCTTGGTAATTATTAGAAAATTTTTATAGGCTGTCCAGGGTAAAGTGAGCATAACTGAAAAATATCACAGTCAGTGAACCGTACATAAACTACCGTATACACTGCAGCGCAGGTTCCGAGTGAAGATGCCAGCGAATTAAGTAAAATAGTTCTAAGACTTGACGTCGAATTGCGAGTGAAATGTTTAAATTTATGGCAAACCAAGTAAGTGATTTTTCCTTTGGGCACGTTATAGTATGGACTGGCATATCGGTGACATATTTAGGTTCCTAACAATTTCATATTGTCATTTGACTGACGCATGAATAAAGATATTAGCAACATTTCAATGTAGACATTACTTATGGTGGAATGGTACAGAATGGAAGTGAAGTAGATCTTAAGCATATTGTTCAAAAGTGCTCAATTAACTTTGAACAGCCTATACACAATTTTATAAGTGAACTTAGAATTATAATTTACTCCCCAAAATCCTGAATTCTAAAATGCAGCCATTACTTCTTTGGAGTGTTGGAGTTCCCAATCCTTCCTACGTCTTTCTGATTGATGAAAATGGTTTTAATTATGAGCATGAACGTATATGTATCTGCGCGGAAGGAAGTAGTATGTGTAACTTCACGGGTTACGTAAGGACGGCGCCTACGTTTTTTGCTGCCTTAGTAGTGTATCTTGTGATAACCTTTCCGTCCGCCTATCCCTGAAGGCCGGTTTCTGACGTCACTCGTGGGTGGGTTCGCACGTCACACCGCTTCCACATGTGATAAACACTCGACATAAACATCTCGTGCCAAGTTTGGCTCAGCTACATGTCATTCTGGCGTAACTCGCTCTCGTATTCGCCGGCTATCAACCGTCCTTCACCCCCAGAACATCTGCAGCATGCAAAATTTTACACTGAAGAGAAAAAAACCGGGGCCTTCAATTACGTTATGCAAGCTTTCTAGAAAGATGAACTAGTTTTGATCACTCCGTTCGTGGTGCACTACGTTGCGTTATGGCTAGGGATAAGAAAATTTCGCGAATTCATTTCAGGACAAAGGGGCCGCAGTGATGTAGTGGTTAGACTACTCACCTCCCACCTAGACAAACCGGGTTTGAGTTCCAGCGGGGTCGCTCCCGCATTTTCGAATGTGGAAATCGTGCCGGACGATGCCGCTGTTCAGCGGGTTTTCTCGGGGATCTCCCGTTTCCCTCGCCCCTTCAATCCGGCGCTGCTCCAAACTCACCTCGCTTCACCCTCATCGGCTGTCCAAATCTCTTCACTCACACACTCATTTCAGGACAAGATAGACGTCCAACACGTGTACACTGAAGTCACCTACATTTGCAATTGGATCACAGTTCAGTAGATACGCCCTGGACCACTCTGAGTCAATAGCAGACTGGCAGGGAAACAAGTACTGAGTCCCATACTCTGGGGCAGCAGCCAATGAACAAAGATCTGAGACTCGAGTGTACACAGGACTGTGGAGCCTAGCCGACAGATCACTGAACTCGCGAAATTTTCGTATTTCTAGTTATGGCGTAGAAACGTATTTTCACATAGGCGTGTTTGTTTGTCTGCAGAGACAAGTATAATTTCTAGTTAAGTATCAAAGTTTTAGCTACTCACAATCAAAACAAGGTCGTGAGTTTAAAGATAGAGTTTTACGGCAGATACATCTGGGTTAGGACAGTTTATCTGTGACGCAGATATTCATTCGTTCAACTTCGACACAAATGTTTCCATCGGCGAAGTATTAGACTAAGCTAAGTTTAACCACAATACGCGTTACACTCATTTTATTGCGATTTTTATATTATTTTATTCTCTTGTGTAGAATATAGTTGTTCTTATTTACATATCGTTCTTACTTTGGCGGTAACTTTTATAACAAATCAAATCAAAACTTACTCCTTAGGACACACACATATACCCAGTGTTTAGCGGTGTTTCGAATTCGGTACAACGTAAGTGCGATAACTTGAGCCACGGAGTTTGCCAATCATCCGACACTGTACGAATTCTTTCTTTTGATGCGATCAAAAGTACTGTCTAGTTGTCGGCAAATAACTTTGTCGTACGGAAATTCTGCACCTTTGCTTCTTGAAGATAGACATTACAACCAGGGTCACTGCCCAAGGTCGCGCGTCTATAGTGACGTGTGCTTGAGCACAGTGAGTGGCGGTATGCCCATACGTCCTTAATCGACATTTTAAATTTCACACGTGCATAATTTGGCAGGAGTACGTTATCGTGAATAGTTGATCCACACAAAAATCATATATATATATATATATATATATATACACATACACGTGTGTGTGTGTGTGTGTTGTATGTGTGTGTATATAGCACCCTATAAGCAGAAAAAAAATCCTTCAGTTTTCATAAAACGAAAGAGACCAATATGTATGTGTATATATATATTTGCAGTCGACCTCCCGTGTAGCAGCCGGTTGGTTCGCCGTCGGTTTGGTGTGCGGGAGGTTCTGGGTTAGAATCCTCGGTGAGGCATGGGTGTTAGCTTATATCAGGTCATAAGTTAATTTATAAGCGATCCCCTGATAAGACTTGAGGCATAACAACGGCGGACGTTAATAAGCCCTTTCCAATCCAATGAACTTATTTATAGTAATAATAGTAATCCGCTGCTTGATATTTATACAATGAAATACTTAAGTCCAGCTCTCACTGTGGCAAATTAAACATTCTGATTTACCGCGGCAGTTGAGCGAAAATGTGAAGTTTTTGAACGTTATTTTACTAACCTACATTTTCTGCTTTAAGCTGGTGTAAAGGGTGTCGTTTGAAAAAGTGTGAAGACTCTAAATATAGGAATCGTGAGTCATAAAAATACGCCAATGCTTCTCTTTTAAGAAATAAGTATATGTAAAAAAAAAATTTATTAAAACATTTCGACTTGCTTTTTTACTAGACATATAAATATATTATTTATTTTGTGGATAATTTTCTACTTCTAAAGTACCACCCCATTTAGCTGCCGTGACTCCATTGTTAGTTGAACTATTTTGAAATAAATTTGCTAGCTTCCTTCTCTCGGCTTATTGCGTGTCCAACTGCCATTTATAAAAATTAATATAGCTATAGGATTTTAACGATTAGTATTCATAAGCTGATGAAATGACTGTAAAAATATTGACACACATAATTACGTTACTTTTACGCCTACTGTATTACCACTGTAGTGCATACAAAAGTATAATCCATTCCTTGTTACTTCCAACTTTTTTGAAGCCTTGCTAAAGTTCTACTTTCAGGATATTTATCCGCCTCATACAAGCAAAGCTAAAACGTGTTTAAAAAATTACAAAAGTAGGACAACGCACCGCATTCGTGTGCACTTAATGTAATAATATGGTGCATAAGAAACTTTTCTTAGTAGGCATTACCAGCACACCTATTTCCTCCCTGTTTTTATCCACATTAATATTAAATTAAATATTATAATGTGACGGTTTCTGCCAACACATCCAAATAGGACTCCATCTCTGTTTCCTCAGGAAGATGTTCGTGAGTCATCAAAGGGTATCATTTAGTTTGGGCTTGCACAGTAAAAGAAAACGTAAGTACAAAATATATTTTTCCCCTTTTTGTTAAGTACACAAATATCAATCCCCAAATATGGGATTATGAAATATATTTAAAAGTTTATTAAAATCCCATGACTTTTAGTTACCCCCACAAAGACATTCCAATGTATATTTACATATAGTTTTATACAAAATTATTAAAATATAAAGGCCTTTTATATTTTTATAATTTGCAGAGAGGCGCCCCCCTCCTCTATCCTTTTTAAAAACAAGGAATAGCAGTTCCTTCCCCAATAAAGTACCTCGCATAACTCCACGAGCTGCCGTTCAACAGCACAAGAGCAAGCACCTCAGCGCGCGGCTAGTACAAATCCCTGGAAGGGGAGGGGGGCTCTTGCCCGCCCAGTTATATTTCATTCGATTGCGGCGGATAAAGAGAAGCTAACCTCCTACCCCCACCGCAACCATAACATTGTAAGCATGAGCAAAGCTCGCCGCTATTTTTGAGCCTTGTCTTCCCGAGCAGGGAAAAACACAAGCCTTACATACAAAATTTCGTCGTCTTCTCGAACATTTTCCGACGATCCCAAAGTGGAAACGCCCCCTGGTGACGTCATGGCTGGCCGGCGTCACGTTGTCATGGAGTCGCGCAGGGGAGGGAAGAGGCAGCAGGCGAGGCTTCGAAGCAGCACACTAGCACCACGCGCCATTTGCCGCCCAGCAGTCATACTGGCAACAGCAGCGAGGTGGTCAGTAGAGCGGGTCCCGTCACACCAAGGGTAAGCCATTTCCACAGCCCTCGTGTAGAAGCAGTAATCATAGGCGAGGTGATCTTAGGCGTAGTTTTGATGTGCGTAGGCCATCACAACCCTCCTCCCCTGATACTCGACCACATCGGTGTTGCTCACGCGTCCAGAATATCCCGAGGCGTCGGCTGACCAGACCGCCACCCCAGGCTTCTATTCACGTGTAACACGGGTCTCGATAATAGCAGCAGGCAGCATTAAAACAGACATACACCAGGGACTTAAAATGACGACTCGTAGAAACTAACTTTAACCATTTTCAACTCTTGCAAGTTAGGGGCTGCTTTTAAAAACACTTTACACGCAAAAAATACCCATATAAAATACTACATTTAAAAATCGATAAGCGTATTCAATATATATGTACTATAGTTGGTTATTTTGACTTATCGTCGTACTTTCCGTACATTTCCATATGTACTTAATTCACCCACTTAACTATAAATCATGAAATGTCAATAATATTCTTAAAAATATCATTAAATATCACTCTAAATACTGGAATTACGCCAGTTCTTAAAAACATTAACTATCGAAATATATTTTGGATGACACTACTTGCTTTAACATAACAAATATTAAGACAGCTTACGGGATTTTTAGGGAACGGGTAACCCCTTTACACTGCATAACTAGGCAAATAATATTTTTTACACTGGGAAATATGAACCTTTTCAGATTTCATAGGATAATATTGATCAATAATCAATACCGTGACGAGCGAAAGGAACCTAACTATTTGGTACGGACCGCGCCAGTTAACGGTTAGCTAAGCTGTAAAAAACAAAACAAAAAATCTATTTTTGAACTGAGGTGATGAGCCTCAACTAATATCAATTTGTCTGGTTTAGAGTTTAAAATTTAATATAAAACATTACTCTTTTGTTCCATTTTTTTGTGATACGTAATTACGTTACGGGTCACGTCTGCCCATATTTCTTCCAACCTTTTGTTACTCACATTCTCCAAACAAATGCTGTGGAGTGACCACACATTCATTAGCGGGTGCGTCAAACGTCTTCACAAAAATACCTCGGATGGAGCATATTTATGAGCACTATGTATTACATTATTAGAACACAGAAAAAGTAAATATAACATGTCATCCCAGTAACGATGCGTATCATATTGAAAACTACGGAAGGCAATTTTAATGTTTCGATTCACCCGTTCTATTAAATTTGCAAGAGGGTAGTGCGGAACAGTCTGCGCCATCTTTACCCCCCATATAAAATTTAAATCTTTGAATTCCTGAGGAAGAAAATACGTGGCATTGTCGGTTACTACAAACACGGGCGAGAAAAAACACCATATAATATCTGCATTACTATCATATAAATTTCTCCTGCCTTCATGGTGCGTAACGGAAAAAGTAACAAAATTTGCTGAAAATATCTATGACGACAAGGACATACACATACCCAGAGGTACTCCAGGGCAAGAGGACCATCACGTCCAAATAAATGCGCTCCCAAGGATACAATGACACTTTACCGGCATATTGTCCTTCTGGTTTTTTGTTTTTCGGTTTTGCATGCTGGCACGCATCGCAACACTTGACCCAATTTTCTAAATCTTTGCGCACTCCTGGCCACGTAAAAAGTTTCAACACGCGGGTTATTGATTCATCCCGCCCTACGTGTCCCCCGTAAAAGGATTCATGATAATATTTTTAAACCATTGCCCTTAGTTTTTCCGGTACAAAAACTGTGTATTTGCCTCTTTTTGTCTATTCTCCTAGAAATCCTTTATAAACTACGCAACAAGAATTTCCATGTTTGTATGGAGACAATTTTTGTTTACATTCCGTGTCAGCATTTTGGTGTTCTTTTATATCAGTAAAAGCACTGGGAAACTATTGCAAAGTATTTAATTATAAAACATGTATACTAGCAGAAACTGAATCAGATAGATGACTATCCACAGGGGCCCACTTTTCCACTGCCTCAAACTCGTCTTCGCAATACATGCGTGACAGCGCAGCCGCTACAGAATTATCGATCCCTTTTATGTGCTGTACGGTAAATTTAAACTGAGCAAGGTGCACTATCCAACGTGCCAATCTACCAGCTGACTTTTATGAGTTTAACAACCAGCTAAGAGCCTGGTTATCCGTAAATAAAGTAAACGGAGCATGATCTAAATAATCTGAAAACTTTTCCATTGCCCACATACAACTTAAACAATCTTTTTAATATATCGTAAATTTCCGTTTTGCCTGAGTTAATACTTTACTGGCGTATGGTATTGGCACAAAATTACCATCTTTATTTTAATTCAAACGCGCCCCCGAGGCTACGGAACTTGCATCACAGTGCAAAAAAATTCTTCAGAAATATTTGGCAAATGTAAGACAGGAGGATTAGCTAACATTTCTTTTAATTTTTTAAAAGCGTTGTCTTGTTCCGCGCTCCACACAAAAGGTACATTTTTTTTATTTTCAACTGATATAATGGTTCTGTAAGGTCAAAAAAATGTCGAATAAATTTACTATAAAAGGCAACCATTCCTGAAAATATTTTTACACCTCTTAAATTTGTAGGTTGTGGAAAAATTAAAACAGATTACATTTTCTTAGGATCAGTGCGCAAATTACCCTCCGAAATAATAAACCCTAGACATCGCACGTGTTTTTGTGCCCAACAAATCTTTTCTGTGTTCACCGTCAGATCCTTCCTTAAAGCGTCTAACACTGTCCGAATATATTTGAGGTGTTCCTCTAACGTGTTACTGTACACGCACACGTCATCAATTTACGTAAAAAACGAACTCATACAAGTATCCTCCACCTGCTAAGGAAAGTACAACAGACTCTCTTTTTATTTGTATGCTACCAACCGGTGCTTCACGCATGATTTTATTACAAGTTTCATGTTCCATGAGAGACGCAGAGGCACCCGAATCTACAAATGCGGACATGGATAAATTCGCAATTATAATGGAACGTACAACAAGCCATTCCTATTACACAAATTAGTGTTTGAATCTGTACCCAATCCCACAGGTTTCCCCGGAACGGAAATTTGAATTGCAGATGACCAGGATTACGATAAAGGTAAAAATTACCATTTTCACCGGTTTTTGACCATCTGAAATTTCTTTTACGTCTGACGGGTCCCCGTGTCATACGGTACTACTTTCCCGTCACGTTCAGGTTTGTTATAAAAGTAGATTTCCGTTGTGTGATTTACCCGAAAATAAATTTGACATTTCTGTTTCCGCTTAACCTGCACGGAATTTCTTTATCCCTTTTCGGCATTATAAAAACATTTTGCCGTCGGATGGATTGACCGAAAACAAATTTGACACTGCCTTTCAGGTGTTACTTCCTTATCCACTTTTTGCTTACAATCGCCAACGGTTAATTCTACTTGAATTACCAACGCTAACAACTCATGCAACGTTTGTGGCTTTATAGCAAATGTAAAGAATTTACTATTTTCAGGCAACAAGTTAAAAAATGCTACCGCACATGGCAAACCAAAAACTTCTAAATCGTTTTATTTGCCAAATGTTGCCTTGATTCTTCAGGACGCTGAATTCTTTCTAAAATTTTCATGCGCTGTTGTGAAATGGCTACTGGAGTACACGTTTGTCGCAAGATAACCTCACAAAATTCGCGAAAGGACATACGCTCATTGATAGCTTGCCCTACCACACTCTGCAAGGATTCGGGTACTTTAAACATTATGGCAACATATAATACTGCTATTTCGCAGATGTTAAGTGAAACTACTTTGGCCATTTGAACGAGCAATTTTACTACCGCGCCCAAATTTGAACTACGCACTACCTTGAACCTATCGCTCATACTATTGGGCAGATATTTCAGATTTTTAAAAACGCTGATTGGTTTGGACTCACGCTCTAGTTGACCGGCAACTACGCCTTTACTCACCAGCTCCCGCATCAGTTGGTGCAAGACTTTAATTCCGTCCTCCGGCATGTAGGTTACACCCACATCGGTGAGCGCTTTCTGCAGGGACTCTTTTTCCCAAAGTTTGAATCCCGGCAGTACGAACGGCTCCTGTAGAAAACATTTTGCAAATTAGTTTGATGCACCACGACTAGGTTCACTCTGTTTACCACTGTAGCAAACCCAAACAATTTTCAATATATTCAATATTCCTAAATTGATTACCCGTTTCAATTGATTGCACTGCATAAGCAGAGTGGCGCAGTTTTTCTATCTACACGTGACGGTTTCTGCCGACACATGCAAATAGGTCTCCGTCTCTGTCACTTCAGGAAGATGTTCGTTTTTTCAAGGAATAGAGTCATCAAAGGGAATCATTAAGTTTGGGCTTGAACAGTAAAAGAAAACCTTAGTACAAAATATATATTTTTCCCCTTTTTGTGAAGTACACAAATATCAATCCCCAAATATGGGATTATGAAATCTATTTAAAAGTTTACGAAAATCCCATGACTTTTAGTTACCCCACAAATACTTGCCAATATATATTTACATATTGTTTTATATGAAATGATTAAAATATAAAGACTATATATATTTTTATAATTTGTAGAGCAACCCCCACCCACCTTTTTTTAATATCAAGGAACAGCAGTTCCATCCCTAATAAAGTCCGTGGCCTGTCTCCTCGAGCAGGGGAAAACACAAGCCTTGTATACAAATTGTCGTCGTCTTCTGGAACATTTCCCGCCAATCCCGGAGCGGGAACGTCCCTTGGTGACGTCACGTTGTCATGGAGTCGCGCAGGGGAGGGAGGAGGCAGCAGACGATGCTTCGAAGTAGCACACTAGCACCACGCGCCATTTACCGCCCAGCAGTCATGCTAGCAACAGCAGCGAGGTGGTCAGTAGAGCGGGTACCGTCGCACCAAAGGTAAGCCATGTCCACGGTCCTCGCATAGAAGCAGTAACTGAAAGCGAAGTGAACTTAGGCGTAATTTTGATGTGCGTAGGCCGTCACAATAATTTGTAGATAAAATATAACGCAAAGTTCCATTTAACCAAGAATAACGTACTTTTGTGTTAACAGAAGTATTGAACGTTTGTGATACATGGAATATTCAGGAAAGAACCAAACACATCACATATAGGGTGATTTTTCAAAGGTTTGATTCAAAAAGTGTGAAGAAACAGTGAATAAACTATAGCTATTTGGTTTATTGGTTATTATGTGCAAATCAGAAACTGCAGGCCTTTTTATAGGACAGTATAGGGTAGGGAAAGTAGTCTGTATATGAAGTAACTGCACCATCAGTCACCCGGAGTGGGGGTGGGAAACAACTTTGGGGCGAAAAACTATTCCCAGTGCAACCAGCCAGAATTGAACCTACGACCTCTCGAATGCGAGTTCTACCCGTTACCGCATGACCAAACACGCTGTTCGGAGATAACAATTTATCTGTCGACTATTTGAAATATCAGTTTATAAACGGATGCTAAGAGACAGAACTACTTTCCCTAACGCTGTCTGTATTATTAATGACAGTCATTCACTGTTTATGTAAATATGCATACAGTTAAATGCATGTAACATTTTTTAAACAGTTTACATCAGGAGTTTACCGAGAGTTGCCTGCTGTGCCGCACAAGCCAAGCCAGGTGGCAGGTAATACATTTCAGGACAAATATTTCAGGAAATGCAGAATCCTTAAAGAAAAATTGTGACATAATGATTAAAGGTTGAGCCTCCCGATGAGCTATAATCTTGGCTTAAAGCGCATGCAAATGAGGTGTAATTAAAGGAGACGTTTAATGTAAATGAGCATGACCAGCGACATGTCCCCCATACGAGACGAGCGCGCGTACATAATTTTCACTTACCGCAGAAATGACAGAAAGTGACAGGAGGAGTGAATATAAACGTTAGCACTGTCATTAACCGAAAATGAGCTCCTTCACTACGACACCAAACCTGTACGTGTAATGTTTTTTTTTTTTTTGGCCCTGCCAGCGCTTAACGTGTGCCATCCTTTAAAAGGCGACTCACATTATTTTGGCGCGTCAGTAAGGTTTCTCTCACGTCACGTTTTTACCAACACATTCTTGGTCACGTCCGCTTTTATTTGTACAGGATTTGCGTGTTGATCTCTTGCGTGTTACTTGTATAGGCCTAAACATAGTTTATTAGGTACCAGCAGGAATGCTTGGCTCCTAAGTCGCCATTATCCCTAATATAGATGACACACTATTGAATTTAAGCAGCAAGAAGTAAATGTTAGCATGTTAGCAACGTGATCTACACAATCGTTTCACTACTGAACTTCACTCTGATACAAATAACTAACCTATATACACAAGTGCGCAAAAAATTAGTAAAAGCTCGTTTCTCTTGTAGGAAAAAATATATTATTTTGATTTTACGAATTTATTTAACAAATATTTATATACTGTTACTCTTTATGAAATGTTTAGGTTAGACATTCAAATAATAATAATAATAAACTGCGGGAAATTCGTTCTGATTTGCAATTTAGTTAAACTTAATTAACAATAAACGGTATTTGAATCAACAAATTTAGTGTTACATGTGTAAATCGGAATAATCAAGCAGCATATTCTCAGTTGCAGTTGCATTATATAAAAATTAGTTCAAGGAGTTAAAACCAAATAGCATTGTTGAAGCCATAAATTCAAATCGTTTGGACCTCTAGAGATACGAGTTAACATTTGTGTGTGTGGCCGTTGCAAATGGAAATAATAGAATTCACATCTGCGTTCTCTATGTTAGTGACCTCTATGGTACGACCAACGTTAAGGCTGATACATAATGAAATATTCATGCGCACTCAGTATAATAATATTTTACATGAAAACTATTTCTTACTAGGTATTACCAAAACACCTACTTCTTCAGTTTTTTTATTATTATTGAACCAAAAATACGTTACTTTAATGTTAGAACAAGTATAAAACGCTTGTGATACGTGGCATATTGAGGAAACCAAACACGTCATACATGGGGTGATTTTTCGAAAGTTTGATTCAAAAAGTTTGAAGAAACCGTGAATAGACTATAAACGCGACCTTACAGCGAGAAGCGCGCGCGGTCAAATGGGACGCTCTCCGGAACGACGCGCGAGCATCATGCGCCTGCGCAGACCGTAGACCTGTGACGTCACGCGGCAGGGCTGTCCAACCTTTCTTGCTGTGCGCTAACCCAATGGTCCGTTTTCCGCGCATTTTTCCCAACCATATTTCCATTACTACCGTTACTTTTCCCGCATTTCTTAATTTTTTTAGTCAGTGAATTACTGCGAATTAACATTGTTCGCTAATTAATTTATATTTTTCTAAAGTAAATTTGCTTTGAATATATTTTGTTTAGTTTTTGTTTTTCTATTAGTTTGGCTCATAATTTCTATTAATAGTACCAATATCCCGTTGGCGTAATACTAAGTTTCCTCTGTTATTTTCCTGGTCATAATATGTATTTGTACATTCATTATAGATTCAGTAACAAAATATAAATTGCGTGTAATAATCAGCCAACGAATCATTCTCACACCCACATCCTTTCTCCACAGCACCTACCCCCCCCCCTCGTTGCTCCCTCTATTTATCTATCTATGTATCTCTTAAATTTTATTTTTCACAAAAATATCGGGACATTAAATTATCCCTGCCACACGTAACATGGAAATGAAATCAATCTCTTAAACTCCGTGATTACTGAGGTAGTTGTATGGCGTATTTTGTTCATACACTCATGAGCAGTTGCATTACAGATGTGTTGGCTATAGGCTCTTCGTGGTAAAGTGAGCACTTTCGACATTCCTGCAAGATCTACTTGTATACACATTGTGTATTCTTAAACCAAATGCGAGAATAACATTGCCGTGGGCCTCATCATTTTATTCATGCGTCGGTCAAGTGAAACTGTGAAATTATTAGAAAAGTAGATACATTACAAATTAATTAGTTCGCACATTTACGTGCATGAAAAAAAAAACCGGAAAACAAAACAAATAATTTCAGAATTCAAAAATGTTTACCTAACTCTTTTAACTGAACTGAACGCCATGACGTGGAGCGACTTTCCTTCCGTCGTTACCACCTTCACTGGACGCAGACCAGTCAGTGTACCCGTTAAAGTATGTGTAGGTGGGGCAGTGTCGTATTTCAAATGTTGATTTCCTATACTATCTTGTAGCGCCATCTTCCGCCATGATGGCGAGGTTCTGGATGTTACGGCTGCCCACAGGTCGCTGTGGTCCAGCATTGAATTGGCGAGTGATCTGCTGCATTGTGGCAAGGGTTAGAGCTGGGTTGTAACAGCTACTTTCTGTACCTGTTCCAAACTTATACTAATGCAAAGGTGTATCTGATAGGAAGTATCTTATACTTTCTGTATCAGATACATGGGGTTGGAAATTCCCGATTACGTCGCTACTTCGCCAGTCTCGTGTGGCCTTGTCCGTGCATGTTGTCAGGTGCGCGTTATTAGGTACGCATGTTATCGAGTACGTGTTATATATATATATATATATATATATAATCTAAAATAGACCGACAAACTTCGACTGCTGGTTAATCACGAAAAAAGTAGGTCAAAACATATATAGGCTGTTCATGGTAAAGTGAGCACTTTTGAAGCTCTAGTTACTTTTTCTTTTAGCCCTTTCTTATATTTTAATTACTTTCTTAAAATAAGTATTGCAAGTAATAAACACAGTGTGTATATTCCACCATACTCGGAAGTTAACGTCTAAGGCTAAAACAGAATCTATTTACCGGTTATTATTCCGAATGAGAGGGCTTTCAAAAGATCTCACTTTACCGTGAATATCGTATACATATACGACCTATGGTCTAAAGTGAATCCCAAGGGCGGAAGGCGTACATATGTATGATGTTGGACCTGAAGCACTAGTTTATTACAACTATTGGAGATGGAACATTGAGTGTCTGTATAACGTGTGAATTTATTGTGACATGCGGGTTAGTAACACATCTTTTAAATCCCAAGTATGCTACATTAAGTCGAAATAAAGGTAGTATCCGTGCTTATTTTATCACATGACAGCGACAGACAGGTGGTGTTGTGTTTACCGATCTTTGTTCCATTACATATTAACGAGACACTGAATAATCCATATTAAAAAGTTTCTCCAACATATGTAATACACTGGGGTTTCAGGTTCAACTTCAAATATGTGTACAGCCGTCAGGATTCATTTTAGACCATAAGTCGGAGATATATACGATTTCACCTTCAGTTTTCGTGAATACTCAGCAGACGAAGTTTGACGGTCTAATTTAGACATATGCTGTATGTATGTGTATATATATGTGTGTGTATATATATATATATATATATATATATATATATATATATAGACATTCACGAACACACCGGATGTACCGGATGATTACTAAAACACCGACGACGCTTAGTACGAACGTTCTGCGGGACGGCAAACTGATAATTTTTCAAGAGAGGACTCATGTCCGGAAAAGCATAGTTTGGGCGCTGTGACATCTGTTCCATGTCTGCCACGATACACGATCCCCAGATATGACACCTATTTACTATTGTTTGGTGGGTACCATGAAGGGTATGATGTATGAAGCTCCTGTGCCATCATGGGAGGTCCTTATCTCACAAATCCACGCAGCGGCTGAACTATTGTAATCTACCGCATGATGTGATGTCCTTGTTGGGTTGGTGGTAGTTTAGTAGCACAGTGTGCAACGTACACCCATTATAATATCCGAAACGTTGTGAAAATGTGACGCCACGCAGTTCCCAAACTATGCTTTTCCGGACATTGGTCCCCTCCTTGGTAAAATGATCGGTTTACCATCCCTCACAACATACTAATCGTTGTCGGTGTTGTTTTGAATCATCTATATTTATATATAAACTTTATAAGGAGTTGTTATAAAGTCCCTATCCATTTGTGGGAAATCGCTAATATAGCTTGATTTGGTTTTAGGAATTGGAAATGTTCACCATTGAAGAGAGGATAGTCGTGTTCCGTGCTCGTCTGAGACGACTAACGCACGATGCGGCGAGAGCCGATTTCAAACGAAGATTTAGGAAACCTGGCCCCACAAATGTGAGCATTCGCCATCTTGTCAACAAATACAATCGCACAGGGAGTGTCAAGGAAGAAGAGCGTTCAGGCAGGCCATCGATACCTGAAGACCCCGTGCAACGGATTCAGGGAGCCATTGAACGAGGTCCTCGTGCATTGACTCTGCGTCTAAGTCGTAAGCTTGAGATTTCACAATCCACTTTGTAGAATATTTTACACTCCCTGTGCAATTGAATTTGCTGACAAGATGGCGAATGGTCACATTTGTGGGGTCAGGTTTCCTAAATCTTCGCGTGAGATCAGCTTTTGCCGCACCGTGCGTTAGTCCTCTCAGACGAGCACGGAACACGGCTGTCCTCTTCAATGGTGAACATTTTCAATACTGATAACAAAAAACAAGATATTTGAGCGATTTCCCATGAATGGATAGGGGTTCTATAATCATTCTGTATATTAATTACATGGTGAAATTGAGTGAGAACAAAATTGTCAATATTTTGGAGATTTAAATATTCCGTATTAAGTCCCCACCCACTAAACAAGACTGACTCCTGGATCTGCCCGTGGTCCAGGTCATGGATCGCCATCGTTCTTCGGAATCGCGTGCGATGACTCAGCGGGGCTAATCGCCGATTACGATCAATGATCTCCCCGCTCGCAGCGTACCGAGAACCGCGGGCGCGTGGACGGGGAGCAGCTGCAACGAGGCGTGGGCGGTCGTGGGTAACAGGGTCGCCGTGCCACTTCCTGGGAAGCGACGACGACGGTTCATCAGCGGCCACGCTCTGCGTTCGCTGGGCTGGACCAGTCTCTACTGGTCAACTTGCTTGCGAGCCGGGACACGCAGGACAACAGCCTGCTTCTCGCGACTCTGCGGAACACACCTGGGTCTGTATAGACTACTCGAGGTAACTTCACACTTTTTGAATCAAACCTTTGAAGATTCACCCCATGTATATGACGTGTTTGGTTGTTTCCCAAATATGTCCCGTATTACGAGTACTTTTGTACTCCTGTTAGAATACAAGTACCTAGTGTTTCATTATAACTAATATAAATCAAAACAGAGAGAAAATAGGCGTGTAAGTAATGGCTACTGTGAAACAGTTCTCATGCAAAATGTTTTTAAATCGACTGCGCACAAATGCGGTGCGTTGCCATAAGTGAGTCGCCTATGTCTACAGCTACAGAAACACCAACTGCACACCACAACGAACATGCTTACTGTACCGCACAACGTGCTTATTACCCGGCTTTCAACCACTGGACTGCCTAGTCAATTGTGTTAACATAAGATTTCATACAACATTTTATTTGTTACGATTTTTTTCTTAATGAGTTTAACGTTTTTGTGAGACTAAATGAATCTACGCCGTCTTGCTAAAAGTATCCGAATACCCAAGCGAAACTGTCCTATAACTGTCCCACGGATATATTGCCCGGTAGTGGACATTAATACAAAATGGGCCCAGGGGTGGGTCCAGGCTGTCAACCAGGTGTCGGAGCGTCTCCGGCGGAACTGTCGGCCATTATTCTTGCAGCATTGTAGCGAGTGCAGTGTGGGTCTCGGGATCTGGCGCAAGTAGCCGCTTCAGTTCATCCCGGAGGGGTTCGATGGGAATGAGATTGGGACTCTGGGCTGTCAAGTCCATTTCCTGAACCCTATTATTAGAGATAGGAAAATTTTCGCGAGTTCAATGACCTGTAGGCTAGACTCCGCAATCCTTTCTACAGTCGAGCCTCCGATGTTTGTTCATTGGCTGCTGCCCCAGTACTGCACACCTGGCATTATGGGATTCGCTTCTTGTTCCCTTGCCAGTCTTCTATTGACTCAGAAGTCGTCTGGGGAGTGCATAATAAACTCCGATGCAATAGGAAAGTTGACTTCAGTGTATACGCGTGAAGTCTATCTTGACCTGAAATGAATACGCGAAATTTTCCTATCCCTGCTTATTGTCAACAAACCACAAACGAACAGACTGTGGCTTTTGGCAGGGAGCACTGTCATCCTGAAACACACAGTTATCATCTCCAAACTGGTCTTCCACCGTAGACAACACGCAGTGGGTCAAAATATCCTTACAGCATCCTGTCATTAACGTGCCCCGTAGTATGATAAGAGGACCATGTCCCTTCCATGAAAAACGCCTTATAACTGTGGCCCCACCTCCACCTAATTACACTGGCATGTAGCATTCACCTACATTTCGCCACACCCAAACCCTGCCATCGGACTGCCGCATGGTATAGCGTGATTCATCACTCCAAATCACGTGTCTCCAGTCGCCCGCTTTCCAGTGGCGGCGCTCTTTACACCAGCTAACGCCGCTCTCGGCGTTCACTGGCGAAATGTGCGGTTTATGGGCAGATGCCCGGGCTGTGAATCCCGGTCTTCGTAACTCCCGGCGCACAGTCGCGGCTCTGGCTGCATATTCAGTGGCACTGCGCCATTCACGGTGGTGATAACACACGGCGACATGCGATGTTCCAGTACCACCTGCTCGTCGGTCCCAGTCGTTCAACACGCGTGGCCTACCCGGCCGTGGTCTTGTTGTGGTTGTGCCTTCCCGTTTCCACTTCACTATCACATCCCCAGCGGTTGACTTGGGCAACTTGAGAAGGGCGGATATGGACCTGACGGATTGCTTACTGATGTGGGAACCAATACAAACCTTCAAAGTCACTGATCTCTCTTGCTCCACCCATTCTTCCGGTATCGCGTAGCACTGACCAACATAGAGCCTCCTACCTCCTTTTATAGCGGCAGCGGTGATTGTAGTGATATCTAGGCGCGAGTTTACGATTACATAGAAGTATTCCGATACTTTTGAGCATGTTAGCGCATTTATCAGTGTTGCTGGAGGAGCTACAGTCGGCCGTAGTTCTCAAAGTGTTGACGATATGTTCTGCGGCCGTACCACACGGCATGCGAATCGCCGCACACGTCGGGTCAAATGCCATATGAATGACGCCTGGGCGGGGCAGGCTAACTGCCCCTAACCCAGACCCTAATTTTGATTACCGTCTGGGAAGACAAGGGCCCTCACAGGCCTGTACTTCCTCCGCTCTGGGGGGCTTGCCCCGGTGATGATAAGTGGCGGCGGTTCTGCGGTCGTCAAACGTGTGTTTCATCATAAGGAGAAAAACAAGAATTTGACTTTTTTCCCCAAGAAACTGTGTTATTCCTACCATCGTTATGCGTCAGGTATACCGAGAGATTTCTCGAGACCTAGTACAAACAAAAGTGGTTGTTCGTCTTTGCCCTTTTAAGGCAACGTTTTACCATCAATTTTGTTATTATGTTCAGTTAAGAAAAAGAGCTTTTTTTCAAACGGCAATGCATAAGGTAGGGTAAGAGATTAGAGCTATACCGATGGGGGTGAAGTGAAATGAAGACGGAGCAAATGAATGCAATATTGTCGATACAGCAGTACTCCAAGAAAAACCACTAGCAAGGAGCAACGTCCGCCATGTTTCCCGCATGCGAAAATCGGGGTTTAACGCTGCTGGGAACAGAATCAGGTTTGGTGTAGTGACAGGAGGCCCCGAAACTGTTGTGTAGAACAGTTTAAAGTGGCTGGGTAAGTCAGGGAAACGATACCAAGTAGCCGGGGATTTAACCTGGCTCAACTTGGTGGGAGGCGAGCAATCTAGCCGCTCAGCCACCGCGACCCCATGCACACTTTAGTATTACTTGAAAATCACAAGGAAACCAATGTTCGTATTCAGTAGCTGTTTGAGACCGAACATACTAATTTGGAATAGGAATCAAATATTCTAAAATCATGGCTAACACGAGGGTTGTTTGCAGACTGTGTGTCCAACAATTTTTAACAGTATCGGCAATATAGGATCTAAAAATTCAAGTCGAAATACAAGAATTAACCAAATATTTTAATACTGGCTTCCCGCCCAATTTGTCATATTGTACATATTTTCGAATTGGCCGAATGATTCGGTAGCATGTGTATATGGCATCTGGATGGTCCCAGTTTTGATCGCCACCTGCCGCGATTAAGTTGATTATTTTGTGAGTTATTTTCTGTCATTATTAAATACAATCGTCGATATAGTGTCTTAAAGTAAGTGGGTTCAAAATTTTTTTAGCCATATAGGTAAGTTCCTGATTTACTAACTATTGCGGGGAACAAAATATCCTTTTCTGTAGGCATATTCTTCTTCTGAAACTCTTCCAACGATGCAAACAGGTGAATATGTTAAACCTGGGCCTCTAAAAAGTTACCTTTGATGGTCGAGTCGATATTATTCTCAATATGTATAGTTGAGTTCTGTATGAAACAGCAGGAAGAAAAAATAAGTAGAGTAATATTTGGGCCCACATGCTTATTAAAACACATCAAGCTTCAGACATCGACATTTATAATAAAAAATAATTGAAAAGTAATAACACGTTTAACGTCGGCAAGATATTCGCTCGGAATTGTTTCGCCTTGCAAGTCAATTATGGCAATCGCGCAGGTTTCACATAATTGTGGAGTAGCGAGCGGTAATTAGTGTGCGGTAATACAAGTGGTACTATATACGATAGCCGATGTAAACTATGTGGCCTGTGATAAAACGGCTAACGTCGCATAGCTTTACGGTGTGGGACGAAATTATGTTTTTAAGTACAATAAATGCCTTGTTTTGAGAGGTTTCTGACCCCGGATGGGAACATGAGTAGGGTGGAGAGATTAAAAAAACTATTCTTTATTGCAGAACCACCGATAACTGAGCTGTTGTGTCTAGTGACGAATAGCATTAAGAAATGTTACATGTCCGAGTATGCATATTAAGTTAAGGGTCAGTTACTGGTACGTTTCCGGGAGAGAAACTGTTAAAAAGGGCATTGGGTGAGGTGAGTGAAGAGATTGCGGCGGTTCTTATCATCGATGTATTGAGAGCCAAGGAGGGGGAAGTGAAGTGAGTATGGAGCAGCGCCCAAATGCAAGAGTGGGGGGAACGGGAGATCCCCGGGAAAACTCGCCGACCAGCGGCATCGTCCGGCACGGTTCCCACATGCAAAATTCCGGGAGCGACCCCACTGAGAATCGAACCTGGTTCGCCTAGGTGCGTGGCGAGTAGTCTAACTACTACACCCCCCCCCCCAAAGGCATTCTTATGATAATTGTGGCAGAATGCCTTGTGGCAGAGAGAGATATTGGTTTTATGACAGGTATGAAGGACAGACATTTATAGTTATACCAAAAAAGTCAGACTGTCATCGTTAAACGTTTATGGTTGCAAGCGGTTCGATTATATCTTTGCACGGCAGTTCAGAGTCGTTCGCGGAACGGCGATAAAGGAGTTCCATGTACGTATGTGTGATCATTAACACCGCATTTATTCAATGCTTAAAAAACGCAAAATAGCTGGGTGTCGATTATTCTAGAGAACTTTAAATATTTATTTTTTAACTTTTTCGGATATAAGCAGGTAGGTAAATAAGTAAATATTCAGAAATTTTGCTATCTATTTGATAACAAGCTGTACTCCACAATCCTTCGTGTACTCGATCCTCATTGGCTACTGCTCAAGTTTTACCCCAGAAAAGGTGGCACAGGATTCGGTTCTTATTTTCTTGTAGTTTAGTTGTCTGTGATTCGTCCAGACCGTTACTGCTATCCAATTCTAAAAGAATGTCGAACATCAATGTGTTCTTAAATGAATTCGTGATATAATATTTCCGGGTTTTTACTGATAAACTAACCTAAAATTACATATAAAAATCGAACTCACATATACAGCTCATCCATGTCTCGAACCGGGTACTTCGTATATTTTATCCAATCCAAGGTAGCAGCATAGAAAAACAAGTTAAAGCCGCTTCACAGTATGATTGCGGCAGAACGTATCTCCAAATAATTTTTTTTTGTCACTTTAAAAGTCTAACGTAGTGATTTTAATGATCATTTGCGTCTTTTAATTATTTATAATATTGAAATACTTCGTGTGAAAGCAAGAGTATGTGCACTAGTAGGCTAGAGAGACCTCAGGATGTGACTTGTTGAGCTGTGCAGTGGCTAAATTGAAATTTTAGCTATATTTTATCTAGAAAAAGCAATATACCATTTATAATTAATTTTAATAAATGCAAGGAGGAAAAAGGTGTTAGTAATGCCTAGTAATAAATAGCTCCCATGCGAAATATTATCAATCTGTGTGCACACGAATGCGGGCGTTGTCCCTTTGGTGTAATATTATAGACTTGGTCAAGTTTTATTTGCATGAGGCGGAGGAATATCCTGGAAGTAGAACTTTAGCAAGGATTCAGAAAATTCGAAAGTAACGATGAATGGACTGTAGTTGGATATTGAACACTTGCAGTTTAGAGTACTGCCAGAAATAACCTTCCTGTGCTTACGTAGTATACACAACTGTGTAATGCTCCAAAAACTTAACTAAAGACCTCGTGATTGAGCGCTGTTGTCGCCTTTAGTGAGGCAAGTGTTGAGTTTCCAGGCCTTGCTAGTGGAGATAGGGCTGGGGAGTTGAACAGGATAGTCTGTTTCGCTACATGCACGTATCTATTACCGACAGACCGGGAACAATAGGCTACTTGACAAATTTTTTTTATGACCTAAAGTTGTATATATAGGTTTAATAGAGCATTAAAAATATTATTTCAGTGAAACTAAACATTTTCGGGACTATTTTCGCATTTATTTATTTGTATTTCAATTTTACCGCTGAAACGATGCCAACTGTCATGGCGGCATCTATCACGTCAGAATATAGTAAGCAATTTGTAAACAAACACGCAAGTTCAAGATTTTTTAAATTATAATGAATCTTACCACTTATATAGTGTGCAGTGCCTAAATGTGAAAGTTTATCAATAAAAACTTTCAGCAAATTGTTTTTCCATGTCCCAACCGAAAAAAACACGCGGAAAGAGTGGCTAAAACTGGCACGACGAGATCCAGCGGCTTTATCAACGGATACTGCTATTTATTTTTGTGAAGACCACTTTGATGTAAGTTTTATTAATTTTTTAATGTTATTTAATTCGTATGTGTACCCTAATAATATTGTTTATCCATAAATTATTTAAAATAAACTACGATATTTGAGGTTAGGTTTGTTCTAACCTGGTTTTTTGTTAGTTAAATAATATTGTATTACGCAATTTTTTTTTATTACAGTTGCCTAGTAACATCGCTAATTATATGGAGTATCACATAATGGGAACGGTGTCTAAAGTGCTGAAAAAACCTGGTTGTATTCCAACAAAGTTTGACTGTCAACCAGGTAGAAGAAAACGAACACTCACTACCACTACAGAACGACCTTATATTTATAAAAAGAGAAAAATTATGGAAAGTGAGGAATGTCGTCAATTAGTACAAGCTGCTGCGGTTTCTAACACAGAACATTCCCCAAGTACAAGTTGAGGTGTGTATAAATATTATAGTAATAATAGGCAATAGGAGAAAAGTCACGACAATTTTTATTATTCATTGCATATTGATTGTTATTCAGTTAAGTTGTATGTATTGTACCTATTGATTTTATGTTATTTGATGTGTAATATGTGTGAAGTGTAATACCAATATAATATTTTATATTTTTTCAGATATTAGCATTGCACCTAATAATCAAAAATATTACCATTGTTATAATCTTAGGTTATAATCATAACCTAACATCACGTTACATACAAGAAGTGTATGTTAATTTATGCTATTTGTGAGCACAAAAGTATATTATATTTCTCTTTAAATAGAAGCTTATAATATACTTACATGGAAGACTTAACATTCCGAAATTCTGATGAGCAGAAATAACTGTTTGTTTCTAAAAACATTCCCAGCATCAGTACATCAATTTTGGGCAAATTCGAACTGTTCGCCCTGGTAAATCCAGTTTCCATTTTGGTATTCCTTGCTTTAACTAACTGCGTAAGAAAACTTCGCACAAAATCAAAAAGATAACAACGGGAGAATAACGACAAACCATGACGAGAGTGAAATACATAGGAATGACGGAAGCGACGAGTTTCTTTACTATACGATGACGTCACAAGCTCTGATTGGTGTTCGCCATCACGTGATTATGGCTTTATTTTCACGTTTTTATTTAATGAATTAGACAATAATCCGATAATTCAATGTTAAATTAACTTGATATTTGTTAACCTGAAACAATATTCTATCCTTTGAAACAGAAATTGAGTTTTTTTCTTTTTACTGGCATGCAGCCTATTGTAACCGATTTTCTTTGACTTCACACCATTCCCTCCATTCCGTTGGTACGTCTGTTGTAATGTGTGGTTCCGCTGTTTCTTTAACTCTTATTAAAGGTTGTTCACGTTTATTTAGGCACTTCTGATATCAACGTATTAAAAATGTCACTGCCTCTACCTGAATATATTTTAATGGGCGCAATGAGGGACATGCGCGCAGTACCTAGTTCCATGTCATAACGTTGAATTAAAAGGACTCAGGTTAACATTTGCGAATACTGTAATGATTAATTTTGTTTTTTTGTTTTTTAATACGTGTCGCGTGACAGTTTTGAGGATTACAGCACGCCTTTGGCTCACTTCCCTCACCCCCTTACCCCACCCCCTTCAACCTTTAGCGCACTTTGCTGTCGCCTTCGAATAGGCACGTGGCATGGAAAATCTCCAGACACGTGAAGCTGAAGCGGAGGCCTCCCCCCCCCCACCCCCTTCATCTACCTACGCCTCCAACCCGCCAGCAGATCTGTCGAGAGTGCAGGGCTTTCGAGTTATCACCCAAAATTATCAGGCGTAGTTCGCCGGAACGCAGAAGTACGCATCGCAGAAGAATACTGACTCGCAGTAATTTGTGCCGAGGTATTATCCCCCCCCCCGCCCGCCAAGTTCCTTCAGAACGAGGACACGTGTGGTAGAATCCTTTGTTCAAAGCTCACCACTTCACCCCTCCCCTCACCCCCTTCCCACCCAGGGCGCCACGTGCCGAGAATGTAGGCTTACAGGCGGGCGTGTATAAAAACCCCTTTCCAAGAATGGGAGGGGGTCAGTCAGTAATCAGTCGTGAGTATTATCGGTCGTCACAGGTTCAGTCGATTTCTACCGCGCCGAGAGAGTAAGTCAGAGAATAGTTACTAAGGCCGGGATCTCGGAACCCGGCCACATCCGTCAGCCGCATCCTTAAGGGGGATCAGTAGATTACTATCGTCCGGGCCAGTACGTTGACGATCGCCGAGCCAAGGGAAGAGATCGCGAGAAGACGTCTCCACGAGTCCGAACTGCAGTCCAGGGAGAATCAGCACCAACGGAACGCCAACCCAGATGACGGCCTACTCGCAATCACCGCTGAGTTAAGTATGCAAATCGCCGCCACAGAAGCCCCCGCCCTCACGAAGTAATTCACCCAGTACATTCGAGTAGACACACTATGACAGTACCGCACCTCAGAAGTTCCGATATTGTGTATTTGTGAAAAGACATATGAGACAATATATATTCGTACTTCCAAATACCACAGTCTTAGCCAACATTATTACTAAACCGGCAACCTACCCTCCACGCACCTAATAGTCAGGGCCTGGAGGGGCATTAACTTTGACCGTATAAGCCGCCCTGTCTTTTACAGTGGCGGTACATGCGTCATACGTATAAGTGTAAGAGTTGGCATATTTGCAAAATATTTACTTGCAAAATAATTTTCCAGTTTCATGTGCGCAACGCATGAATAAAGTGACGAGGTTCATGGCAATGTTGATTTTACTTACTGCGGAAGAATACGGTGAGCAATGAAGTATATATTTAGCTGGGTTTTCAAAAATCTTAAGTTTACCGTGAGCAGCTTTTACTGAAAACAGGTAGCTTACAAAATCTTCAGTTTTCATGCGACCCCTTGTATTTAACATTTTTCCCGGTGTTTCACTTGCGTTTGTCGAACAGTACATTGGGTATGAAAGGAATAAGATTTTCAAATTCAGTTTTCGGTTTGATGTTTCGGGAATTCGGGAATTAAATAGCTCTTAAGAGTTAGCAGTCAGGATATATTTCCTGTACATTCGTTGTTTGCGGGTTTACAATTATGTCAGCAAATAAATATACTACCCGAAAATATTTATAAAAAAAATTGTCTAGGTCCGTGCGTTTTTTATGCGCTTTATGTGCATTAAATATATATCGTGAAAATTACAAAAAAAAAAAATATATGTATAATTTTAGAAATTACTTGCTTAGTTTCCGTACGTGGTAGGAGGAAAGTAAAACTGTACAGTCGTTGTTTCATCTATGGTCTTTCCTCGCCTGTAATAAATTCCTTTTACAGATCCAACTTCAAGAGTAAAGCGCGACTACTAAAGCAGTGCACGCCGGTTCAGTGCATTGCGCTTATGAACGACAGGCCGCTGGGCATGCGTGTTATTGTTGCCCGTATTGCTGTGCCTCGAACAAGAAAAAAAAAATCTCGGGCGCATATACTCTTTACTGAAAGCTGTTCGCGGCAAACGGATCACTTTCGAAAGCCATGCTTAAGGTATACTTCTACGCACAGTGTGTGTTCTTCCACCCCATATGTAAAATTAACATTGCAATCCACGTGATCACTTTACTCATGCGTCGATCAGGAAAAACTGTGTAATTTTAAGAAAAATAAATGTTTCACAAATTTTCTAAGCAGAAAGCTAAATAAATCGATCTAGTATTCACAAATGTTTACCATGCACTTTTAATCAGTGTTAAAACACGGGACTACTTTCCCTCCGGTGTTACCAACTTTTTACTGCGCGCTTGGCAGTCAGTGTGCCCGTCAACATATATGCAGGTTGGGGCGGTGACGTTTTACAACGGTTGTTTCCAAAAGCTCTCAGATAACCTTGGACAGCCCATATGTACAGACATGCAAAATTCGCGTTATTATTTAGTAACATACCACGATTCACTGAACTATACCTACTAGAGCGCTATTCGCGATTCCATTGGTTACTGGAAACTATACGGCGTCATTTTCCTGTGTGATCGCTTCACTTCAGATTGGTTGCTCTACCGTCGAGACTTGACTACTGGCTAAACGCGACCTTGGAACTTGCTATACGAGTTGTCGACCGATGGCAGAAATCGCAGTAACATACAATCTGTTAGATTTCAGCATGCAGCGGAAAAATAACGCGAATTTTGCAAGTCCCTCCCTGCCTATATGTCTAGTGCTTGAGCAAAATGTTCGCAGCGGAAAAAGATGTCGTGAAAGTAGCACAAGCAAGTCGATGGAGCCTGTGTGGGTCGTTGTCGGAGGAAAAAAAAACTGAGGGTACACTCAGTAGCTGCCTTCAAGACGGTGTATTGAGACCGCAGAGGGAGTGTTAATGTAGACGTGGTGGAGAAGCTTCGCCGATATGCGGAACGCCGCCGGCAGCCGTGCGTAAGAACGCTTCGGTGCAGCGACGTATGAGAGCGCGTCTATGGCACCGCCGGGTTGGCCTCGATACGTGTGGCCGAGGCTGCAGCCTTAAGAGCGATGGGGGGTGGTTCGAGACAACCACGAGGCCGACTGATCTATCTGGGACGCGGGAACTCTCCGCCTGTGGTCTTCCGGAGTTGACGGGTGCCACAATTGGAGTGTCTTCACTTGATGTAGAACGCTTTGTCGAAAGCCTTAAGGCTCCCACCTGACCTGCAGTTATTCTCCAGCATTTGAGGCCGAGAAGCGCGGGAGCGATAAGGGTGACGCTGCCATGCGCATCAAGTGCGCCATCGCCGCTAAGCGCAAGGCTCTGAACTGGCGAGCAGTGTTTTAGTCACACTGCGTGTACCTATGGGACGTTCAGCGGTGACCCTATTGTTTTATTGGTGGAAAATCTGTAGGTAGATTCAGTGCATGG
Source organism: Clitarchus hookeri (assembly GCA_002778355.1). Lineage (NCBI taxonomy): Eukaryota > Metazoa > Arthropoda > Insecta > Phasmatodea > Phasmatidae > Clitarchus > Clitarchus hookeri. The sequence continues at coordinate 908,327 of NQII01000257.1, forward strand.
CCCTTGAGTATTATTGTATGTATCTGACACATATTTTAAGCTATAGCGCTTTGAAAAAACTGTTTTTAGCCGTTTTGGAGTACTCTGAAATAATATTTAAAACGTGCGTGACATTTCGAAAGTACTCAACAGCCCTCGACTGAAGTTTGTATTATTTTCGTAGAACAGTACATTGGACGCACGTTTAATAGTTTCGCGTGAAAACGTGTAATTCAAACACTCTGCATCGCAGTTCAAGCGCCAGGTATGCGGGAGAATTACAGGCTTTCGCCGTTGATTAAGCTTTCTTGGAATAAACCTTTGAAAAGTTACGACCCCTATCTGTAATTATTTTAACAGACGCTTAGACTGGGATGAACCCAGTAAATTTGGTAATGATGGAGGGGGATTATTTCCATATGTAATGAAAGATCTTGAGCAGGGCTTTCAGAAGTGCTCAGTTTACCGTGAACAGCCTATAGCATCAGCTCGGTGATGCTCCGCACGAAGGTGAGACCCTCGATCTAGTATCTCCGTCCAACCACGTCAACTTACCATTACAATTATACCTCGTGTCTTGTGTATTTATATACCCTGTTGTCTGAGAGTCTACGTGCAGCCATCCAAGGCCGTGCCGAGACTCGAAGGAGGAGCCTCGGCATTCCGAAGGCAGCGGGGCCGCGGTGGCTTATCGGATAGACTGCTCGCCTCCCACGAAGGTGAATCGCGTTCAATCCCCGGCCAGATCACTCCAGGATTTTCGTAAGTCCCGGACAATGCCGCCAGTCGGCGGGTTTAAAGGGGATCTCCCGTTTTTCCATCCCTTGTATTCCGGCGCTGCTCCATCCTCATCTCGTCGTCTCTCAAGACATCGTTGTTAAGAGCCGCTCAAAACCCTCAACTCTCATCAAACCGAAGGCAGCAATACCTCGGTGACCTTGGTGGCTGCCCTGCTTCGTCCACCAGACGCTGATTGACGTGGGGGCCTCTCGTCAAGTGCTGGCTCGCCGGGGGTCGTCTGGTGACCTCGCGGCCACTCGCGTGACCTTCGGCGCGGGCACCGCCTACGTGCCTGCGAACGACGGACGTTGCCTTCGCTCCAGGCGCCTTCCGGACACTCTTGCACGGTACCACCACCCTACCCAGCGAGCTTTCCGCTATTCGTCCAGAAGATCCCAATGTGAAATATCACAGGATATTGGACTAGTACATTACAAACAATTCACTTTGATGAAACTATACCTGATGTTCCCAAATAAGTGGGAAGTAATAGGACAGTGGATATTACACACAAAAAAAAAACACAAAATGTCCGTATGGACATATATACTAAAGTTGATAGTTTCCGGATTACAGACCTTCCAATGTTGTACTGAATGTATTCGTAATAGTCTTTCTGACCTATTCCAGTTCGAGTAAGTGTAGCCATGTTCGTGTACAAGCAGTGATACGTCACTCTAAAATAAATGCTCAAATTGTCAACCTTGTGCCTGAATGCACGCCCGAACACGCCGCTTCATTGATTGTCTGACAAGTTCAGATACTTCAGGAATTGCACGTATCTACTGGGGACCTTGTTCCACTCACTGGCGAAGCACTGCTATGTCCAGGACCGGAGTTGAATAAAAAATACCGTCGAGGTAATGGTCTAATGGATTGAGATCCGGGGAGCGTGCAGGCCAGGAGAAAGCTCCTGCACGGCCTATCCACCTGTGCGAGACAGGTAATAATAACTCACACCATTCCAACTGATGAAATTAAAGGGCACACCTCGTTAATGATAGTGTCTCTATACAGCACATACTTATGTTTCCTCACATTTTATTATTTTCATCTATGTGAAACGGGCTCGATTCCCGGTGGGATTTCCTGGATTTTCGCATATGGGAAACGTTGCGGACGTTGCAGTTAGCCGGTGAGTTTTCTCGGGGCACTCCAATTTTCCCTGCACCTTTGTATTTCGCCTCTGCCCTAAGCATCCCACCTCCCTCGATGTATCACCATCATTGGCACCAAAGATTTCAGGTTATATCCTTACCAAGGACCTGCGACAGGTTCCTGGGTAAGGATAGGACCTAAGTGTGTCTCAGTACTGAGGCCTGCTAGGCACGCAGATAAGATTATAACTACGGGACACGTGCATTCAGCCTCTACTGGGACTGGGCAAACTTGGCGGCAATTGGGGCCATGGCGAGTGAGTGAAGAGATTTGGGGTGCTCTCAACATCGAGATCTTGGGAGCCGATTAGGTGAAGCGAGATGAGTATGGAGCTGCGCCGGAATGAAAGTGCAGGGGAAACGGGAGATCCCCAAGAAAACACGCTGACTAGTTGCATCGTCAGGCACGATTCCCGCATGCAAAAATCCGGGAGCAATACCGCCAGGAATCGAAGCTGGTTTGCCTAGGTGGGAGGCGAGTAGTCTAACCACTACACCACCGCGGCCCCTGGGGTAATAATTACCTCCCACAATAACTAGTTAACCTAAGATACAAAAGGTAGAGGGGTACATCGGCATAGACACCGTAAAAACCCCTCGACCGAAATGAGTTGCAAAACTAAAAGCAATTAATGAAGTAGAAAAAAAATTCAAGTACAGCAGAGGATGGGAAAGGATTTTACTATATAAAAATGTGTTTGAAACACTGGAAGAGTAATATTGGTCGGGTGGGCATTCTTTCATATGCTGGTTACGCTGGTTTATATATTTGTAACCAGGAGGGCGAGAGGGTACGACCCCCTATGGCGCTAAAGACTTCTACTGTAATTTGCCGTCGAAATTTTTTATTCTCTCTATGTCTCTCTTACTTCTCACGCATACGCCAACCTATATTAAAACACAGAAGCTTGGGTCACGTTGAAAACTGGCGAAAAATTAGTATCACCGCCTGGTCGATGAACCGCATTAAAATGTTTTTTTGAAATACACGTTTTCAAACGCGATGCGTCTACCGCAACCAGTTTCCTCACGGGGGAGAAAAAGAAAAATGAAAACAAATTCTTCAAGACTCCGGAATACAACTTTACAGTCTTGTTGAGAGTTGAAGACATTATTCTGCAGCCATTCGGTGTAGCCAAAACGGTATTTTCAGCGAATTTTCCTTCACTTCGTAAGTTACTGCGACGGCTGCCACGGTAGAATGTGGACAGACCACTTGGTGTTATGTCCTCCAGCTATGAATTGGAGACGACGACCTGCAGCGTATAGGTCGCCAAGATGTTCCGGGTTCAAGTACTGGCTGGGTCATGGATGTGTATTTCTTTTACATGTAAGTTTGGGTTAGAATTTTACGTAGGCCCGACCTCTGTTAGTATCCCACCATTTAATAACAGATTTGAAATTGATATTCAATAAGAAGAGTGCTAATAATTAAGTGGCTTATTGAACAATTTTCATAAGGTCATATTTTGTCCCTCATATAGCTTCTCTAAAAAATATTTACCATCGTTCTCAAACGCCAATCATAAACCGACATTGTCTCTCGTAAGTGATCAAAATTCAGAGTTAGAAAAGACACAAAATGTAAATTTAAATAAGTTTAATATAACGTCCGTTCCTGATTAGTTTATTTTATCGGCTTATCGTGAAATATTTCACATCCTCCCCTTAGACGACTTAGATTTTCGTGGTTATTAAACTAGTCTTTTCTATTGTAATTTCTTCAATAAATATATTTCACTAGTGAACCTGATATTTTTGCGGTGTGTGCAAAACGCGTATATCACACTGAACATTCCCACAGACTTTCCGCCACTGAAACTACAAGTTTCGTCAGAAAATACAGTATGGCAGTTCAATGGCTTGCACACTTACACATAGAGGTTACAGTGGAAGTGACCTACGTCTAGTTGTGAACCCGGGCGGCTGATAAACGGGCTGGCTAGCCAAGCATTCCGTAAACGTAGTGACATCAGCTGCGAAATAGCGGTTTACTGGCAGACGCAACAACAAAGTAAATTAACTAGTAACATTGTACAGTGCTGCAGATCTTAGCAGCACCAGCTCCGCAAGCAAAACTTGGTTCACACATTCTGTTTAACATAAAAGTCCTTTATTTTTCTTAAACAGAACTTCTACTTAGGCCAGTATTTTATCCATAAATTGTAATATTTCATTTAAAATTAAAATGAATAAAACCAGACATATAATGGTATGTTGGTAATGACAAGAAAGAAATAGTTCTCTTGCAAAACATTATTAAACTGTGTGCCCACAAATATGGTGTGTCGTTCCCTTGGTGTAATTTTCTAGACTTTGCTAAGCTTAGTTTGCATGAGGCGGAGGAATACTCTAAAAGTGGAACTTAAGCATGGCTTCAGAAAAGTTAGAAGTAAACATGAGTGGACTATAAACAGAACTTCCACGTTACCATATTGGTATTTGGTCGGATGCTCAGTTTAAGATCTCCCTCGCTTGGTATTTTTAACACTTGATTTCTTAAAGTTGATCAATGGTGGATAACATACTATAAACTAGCCGCTGCGATGTTTTTTTTTTCTCTACATTAGTAATTTCGATGAGGTACTGATTTTCGTCAATTATTTTTATGTTTATAACTTAGTTTTGCAGTTCCAAATATATATATATATATATATATATATATATATATATATATATATATATATATATA
>NQII01000257.1:930576-948730 GCA_002778355.1 Clitarchus hookeri
ATATATATATATATCACCGGACTCGAAAGTTAACGTTTAAGGCTGAAATAATACATATTTATTGACGGTTATTCCAGACGAGATGACTTCAAGAAGTGCTTACTTCACCGTGAATAGCCTATACTTGTACGCTCCTCGCGGAGAGCAGGGACACGCGAGGTGTATGTGCGTGAGCGTGTGTGTGTGGGCGGGAAAGCGCGTGTGGCTAGACGCGGGAGCGGCGGTGCGGTAACGGTGAAAGGTCTGTCCGGCTGCGCAGATAACGGTGTCCCGGAACATCGCATCCTCGCCGAAGGATGATGGTACGCTGGCGAGAAGGATGAAGACAGTTAAGCCTGGGAGAGGGGGGGAAGGCAGACCCCGGTAACGCGATATCCAGTCGGCGGCGGGCTCCGCGGCTGTTCAAACACCTGCGTCCTCTTCGCCGGTGGTAGTTGTTTACGATCAGCAGGGCCGCGCGCTCCCAGCCAGTTTTTTTTTCAACTGCTCCTGTTTTCTCCCCTGCTCTGGCCTACGGACTCACCCCCCCCCCCCCNTCTGAAGCCCTGCTAACCCTTACAGACCCACTCTAACCCCTTGACGTATTATCCCGAGTATACTCGTTCACTTAAGACATGTTGCAAAATACGTAAAGTGATGGTCGGTGCTGTACAAGGTAAGAAGCTAGAGCCAATTGAGATAGCGTATTTTTCCTGGTTATTGGTATTGGTTGCTGCCGGAGCTATAGGCTAATAGGAATTATTTTCATAGGTTCCACATTGACATACTGTAGCCCTGATCACTTGATTCATGCGTTGGTCATGTAAAAATGTAAAATCATTAGAAAGGTCAATATTTTACAATTTTGCTAATTCTTACACATACATGCATTAAAAAATACAGAGCGCAAAATAGATGGTTCCAGTATTCACAAATATTTAGTTAAGAATTTTAATTCTTCTTCAACACATGAAACTACTTTGCCCCCCTCGTTTACCAACTTCACTGAACGCGGGGCCGCGGTGGCTGAGCGGTTAGACTGCTCGCCTCCCACCAAGGCAACCCGGGTTCAATCCCCAGCAGGGTCACCCCCGGATTTTTGCATGTGGGAATCGTTCCGGACGATGCTGCTGGTCGACAGATTTTATCTGGGCTCTCCCGTTTCCCATGACCTTTTATTCCTGCGCTGCTCCGTAGTCACCTCAATCATCCTTATCGGCTCTCAATATCACTCTGTTACGAGCCGCCCAAATCTCTTCACTCACTTACTGGACGCATGCCAAGTCATTGCATTGCGCTCATCAAAATATATGCAGGTAAGAGGGAAGTGACATTCCTCAAAGGTTTATTTCAAAGGTGCTTAAATAACCGTGAACAACCTATACTGTAGCAGATATGTAGTTATTAACTTTTTTTTTCTAAGGTAGATTTCAAAAGTGCTTACTTTACTGTGAACAGCCCGTACGCAGAATTTTTTTCCTGGATGTGTCCTTATCTGGAGACATCACGTGGAACGCTATGGAGATGCGATGTAATACAACAATGAGGGGAAAGAGAATACTTGGAGAAAACCGACTTGCCATCGGCGTCGACGTAGTTTCCAAACGCGTGCTTATCCGGACTGGGATACACCGGAGAATTAATAGTAGTTCATTCACGATAACTTCCATATTTTCTGAAGCCCTGCTAAAGTTCTACTTCCAGTATATTACTTCGTCCCATGTAAACAAAGCTTAACTATGTCTAGACAATTGTTACACCAAAGTAACAGTGCACGGAATTCGTGCGCACGCAATTTCATAATATTTTGCATGAGATCTATTTCTTACTAGGTATTACCAACACACCTATTTTATCCCTGTCTTTTATTATAATAATTACAAATGTAATATAACAACTTTTATATAAAATGCAAGTAGATGTTCAATTTAATCCTTTTGTGTTAACAGACGTATAAAATGCTTGCGGTACATGACATATTTACGAAATAACCAAACACGCCATACAGGGGGTGATTTTTCAACGGTTTCAGTCGACGCCCTCCTCCCCCCGAGATTCCTACTTACGGCATGTACCGAGATCAGAAACTTTCACACCTCAATTTACAAACCCTTATCCGAGTGTGGACGGTATACAAGACACAAAAACAGCACGTTCGGTGTTGGAAAGCGGGTGATGGTATTACCGGTGTAAACCACCGTACACTGGCCGAGTGCGAGTCGCGGGGAAGACCGTGCTCCGGATTATCTAAAGCCCTTGTGTGGCCGTGGTGCTAAGGGGACGCAGTGCTGCCAACGTCGTAGCGAGTCTCGACGAGAACGACATATACTGAAAGCAACAGCAGCACGCAAAAAAAAAAATGGTTCAGTGTCATGACACCAAACTTATGTGAGTAAAGAGGCAAGTAACAAAAAAAGTATTTCACGGTGTAAAAATATGTTAATGATAGTTCACTATGTCACGTTTTATTATACTCAGTACAGCGTAGGGCACACACACACACACACATATATATATGTATATATATGTGGCTTTTTAAATTTATTTAATTATATCTCTGAGGAGCTTCAGGTTATCACGGCTTCAGGTTATCACGTTATTGAAGTTGGAAATCAACATGGAATAACAGGAAATGCCCGGCAGTGTGGATTTAGAATTCTTGATTGACAAGTCGAGTAAAAATCTTAAACACACTTATGTGACTCTTAGTACATATGTGAGTAATATTACAGCAGCATTCTAACCATGCTCCTAATATTTGCACAAGAATACAGATAAATGCATGCACCACGTACAGGAAGGACGTTTCTGATATACCGATATCTAAAGCTTTTCCTTCCAAAATGCCCATTAAAACTTTGTTAGACTTACAAAAAATTAACTAGAAATGAAAAGTGTGAACACGTTTGATTTACAGACTTTTTTCTTCCCACCTCCCCCCTTTTTTTTAAAATAATCCATTTTAAGTGGACGCCACTCACAGTGGCGTAGAAACGATTTTCTTTTGGAGGGGCGCACAACTTACTATTTATGGCACCCATACATTTTAGCATATATGCAAAGAAAGCATTATGTAATTAACAAATTTATTCATTCTGAACACCTGGCATGTGCGATTGATTTATTTTAACTACACATGTGGCTTAAAACGTAGTTAAAAAATAAAACAATACATCTTTAGTAATATTAAAAACCCGACATAAACTAGTTATGGAATTAAAGTGAGGAGGTTTATATTATATATTTTCATATTACCGTGTCATGGTATTCGTAAATAAAAATATAGTGCGAAATATTGTTAATGCTCACCATGAGGAAAGTGAACAAGAGAGCAGCGGGGAACAGATAGAGCTCCAAATGGAGAATGCTAGGGGGCATGTCACCTCCTGTAGCTACGAAACTCGCCAGTCATTGTCTTAAAAAATGATAATGTTACTTATTTTTAATTGCCCTTTACTGGTACATTTCTTGTAGACATGGTTACTCGCCAAGGTAAGCGAAATAACTAAACTGCTAAAATTCCTAGCGAAGAAGTACGATTTTTTTTTATGTGTTCCTCACATCGCCGTTGGCAACACCGCTCGGGTGGCGGCAGGCTGCTGCCGGCGCAACGAACCCCCTCTTGCGTGTGTCTCTGAATGGAAAGTTCGTTTTTTCCTCGTCCCCCCGTCGACATCGCACGTGCCCCCTATTCTTCGTCCCCCCCACGCGCTNTCTTTAAATCCCAGCCCCCCTGCCACCCCCTAACACCCGCGACCGCTTCTTTTGAGAGCGTGGACCCACCACCCCCAACGTTTCGAAACCACCCTCGCTTGCTATGGGTGCCCTTGGGAGACACCTGGCCTTCTCGCGTGCACGCGCCCTTTTCCGCGTCGATCCCCCTCCCCCTTTTTACACAAAATCGTTCTTTTCACACGGGAGGGAAACCCCTGTTTCTTAAGATCTCTGCCCTCCCCACCCCCTAAAATTCCCTTAAGGGTGGCTCTGCCGGACAAGCAAAGGGAGGCACGGCGGGACAGTGTTTAAACCAATACAGGAGGCAACGCGAAAATCCAATCCCTTGTAGTTGGCGCGTGTTTGTAATGATGTCCAGTTTTGATGTCTTGAATGGAGGGCGCTTCAAGACGTTCTTTCTGTCGGATTTCCCGACTGCGATGGGGAGGGGTTGGTAAACCGTTAGAGCCTTCTTTGCTGGAAAAGGAGGGAGAGGTCTAGCCAATTTCGGTTCACAGTGGCTGCGCGCTGCAATATCAGCTCGCCTTTCTCGGAGTGCCGGCAGCATGGACTATACAGTCGTGTTCCGATTCACAACTTCGTAATCGAGTAATTAGTTATTTAGTAAGGTCCAATTCAGACTGTCGACAGTCACTTGTTTACCGCGATGGTGGTATCTGTCGAGTAAATTTGTCTGCAACTATGCATTTCTTAACACGCAGTTTTTAGAATGGCATTGACACGGGACTGTAATCATAAACAAACATATAATTATCCACATTAAAACAGAGTATATACAACATCTTTTAGTTACGGTTATATTCAAATGTATCACATTCCATAACGTGTCACTGGAATTAAATTCGTGCATACAGTTATTTACGTGTTGTTTGTCGTATAAGGTTAAAACAAATATGGTGGAGATTTGGGATTTGATAAATTAATTGTTTACTAAGTTTTGTTGCATTTTATAAACTAAATAGGTAACTAAACTCTCAAATATGTCATTGTGAACATGTGACCATTTAATAAACTAACACTACCAATTTAAATATGGTGTAAATATGAGATTGAATATTTTTTTCTCTTGTATGTATACCCGAAACATTGCTTCAATAATTGCTAACAGAACGGTCATAATCACAGGAATCACCAAGTGACACACGTATTTGACCAGAAATATTCTACTAAAATAATATTCTATCAAATGCCGTATAGAATTGTCAGCCTCTTTTAAAAATAATAAGAACAGCCGATTATCCGTTTACTACTAATGTATTGATAGCATAAAAACCTAATTATTACAAGAAGTATATTAAAATATATTAAGATGCATTCATCTCATATTGTATTATTATTATTTATATTGTTTTTTTCTATCAGCTATTGATGATTTTTGTCATATTAATTGTGTTGTCAGTTTTGCGTTTGTTATTTTGATTCCATTAATGCACATAGGTACATTTTATAGTTTTATATTGGAACATTTATGGCGTTTTATGATATATATAAAAATATTTGTGTTTTTTTCGTAACTATCTTTGGCAATTACAACACATTTTTGGGACTTAACATTTTTATTACACTGGCGGCACATAATTTTTTTTTACTTTTGATTCCAATGCTTGAAGCATTACACCACTTTTTTTTTGCTCAAACATATGGCCAAGACAGATGGCGTTTTAATATACTATTTTCTGTCGCTGTTATTGAGATGTAAAATAGGTACTCTATTAAATCATTAGTTTCTTTATTCTGTAATTTTTTCCAAAGACTACACGGAAATAGAGAGTACAAACATGCTTGTATAAGATCTTATATTAGATTGGTTTAGTTAATAGTTGGTTATTTATTAATTTTAATCTACAAAATATGTGTTAAAATATCAGTTGCTCAATGATATGTGACTTACTGCATTTCATTGTGATATTTGGCTAGGCAGTGAGGAAAGTGTAAAATAAAGCCGGCCACCACTTAAATACATTAGAAATAGACAGTGATTTTATTGTCATGGTAAGAAAGTTGTAAAAATAGGCGTATTGTACGGTTGTAAATTCTCAGGTAAGTTAATTCCATTGGCAGATGTTAATTGTCTGATGTGTATGGCCATATAGTCCAATATGTATGTGCAGAGTGTTTCATGCAGGATAAAAAGCTGTTTATAAGCAGATTTTATGACGACTGTAAACTATGTACATAGTTAATTTGTAATGAAAATAGGTATGATCCAATTGTGCAATTTGTTATAAATTGAGACATTTACAATTTTATGAATTAATTTTGTTACTAGCAATAACAGAGTGCGAAATTATTTTGTAGCCCGTTACGCTACAAAAAAAATTTGGTATGTTTATAAGTATTGAAACAACAGATGTTATCACTGCGGGTTGAAAGTCAGGCTAGCGATTTGCTGCTTAAATATCGCAGTAGTTTTGCACGAGCGTTTTTTTTTTCTGACTAGTTTACTGACCTTCGGGGTGAAATGTGTTGAACAGGATACTGGGTATATTTCGTTGCAGGTAGCATATTATTTGTAATTATCGCAAATATAAGGACAAATTGTCAATTCCACTTACATGCAATATCGAAGAATACCTTCATACAAGCTTCTGTCCGAGCTGAGGGTTTATCGTTCATTAGTTGCACCAAAATCCACAGATTTATTGGGTCAGAAGTAACTTCTCTGAAAAACACCATCCTTAAAAAAATTTTATTAGAAAATAATACTAAAAAAGTACATGAACTATCACTCTTTCACAGTTGTCTAGTATTCGCTTGCAGATACCTGCAGAACTTGATAAACGTGTCTACCGTTGGTTTTTTCTCACGCCCTTTCATTACCGGGTAGTTGACTGGTGCCTCTGGCAGTTATTGTGTCTAGTCTATCTGTATATCGTTGCAGATTTGTTATATATATATAATTTCACCAGTCATGTATTTCAATACTTACTGTTTAGGTTTTGTGTTCTGTTATCTGTAATCTCTTCTGTCGCATACTGGGATCAAGCGTACCGAACATTGTAGGCGTTAATAACCACATGTTCCCTCTTTCCGGCGGGGTCGGTATGGATAACAGAAGACTGGCGCTAACTGCAGACCGTAGAGTGAAAATGCGCACGACATATGTGCAGTAAACACTGTCCATGTTCCAAAATATGATTTTTCATTTTTGCCAACAACACCATGAAGACAAACGTGGATGGCATTTGAGGTAAGAAAACCTTTTATGCAAGTAAATTATTAGAAACGTATATGTATACTTCCTATGGCTTAGTTTCACTACAACCGTAATACAGGGTGTTTTTGAAAACTGACAACTACAGCAAGTTATTCCTCGCGAAAATATAAGACGAATATTAATATGCATTTTCCCCCACAAATGTTTTTTAAGGGAGTTGCGCGCCTCCAAAAAATCCAAATTTATAATGCCTTCTTAAGATAGGAGTGTTGCCTATCTCTCAGGCAACATATATTCTGTTTTTAAAATCACGCCTTAATTTCACGAAAAATGTTCACGTAAAAGTTTTCCGAGAAGACGATCTTTTTTTTTTTTGTTCATTTGCATGTGCTGATTCATAAGATGTCTTTAAAAATCGCGTTTATCTTAGTGTTACAAAGACTTATTCAAAAAATAAATATTGGCAACCTCCATTTTTATTATGAAGGAGGAAGATATTACCAACCGCGCTTTCAGAGGTGTAAGGTATCGGTTATACAAAATGCCATTTACTGATTTGTATCTTAATCGCAAGCAGTTTCTTATGCTTTGAACGAAAACTATTTAAAAAATAAATTTTTGAGGGGCGCATAACTCCCTTAAAAATGACTTAAGGGAAGAGTTACATACACATATGTTTTCTGCTTATATTTTCAAAAGGAATGCCCTGCTGGAGTTTGTCGGCGTTGTTAAAAAAATACCCAGTATATTCAAGTTAGTCAAAGACCATTTTTTTTATTAAAGGGCGTGTCTGTTTACAAACAAAACCTAAACAAACGCGTTCATCACTGTTGGCCTACTTGTTTTGATGTGGGGTATTCAATGTTGGGTACATGCTCAGAGGACGATAATCGGCCTACATCTTCAGTCTACGGGCCTTTCCGAGAAGCACATGTCGCTCTGACTAGCTAGACGATGAGATACGAATGGAGCAGGAGTGGAACGACGACGGTTAGACAAGGGAGTTGCACGAGAAACCGCCCACACACCCACATCACGGCAAAGTCTAATACGTTCTCCTTCCGTAAAGGGGGCCACGGTGTTGTAGGTATTCACAAATGTTTAGCCAAGACTTTTAATTCATCGTCAACACATGAAACACTTCCCCCCCCCCCCCCCCCCCACAACCCCNTGACTGAACAGACTACTCGCCTCCGAGTATGGCAAACCGGGTCCGACTCCCGGCGAGGTCGCTCCCGGATTTCCACACGTTGGTGATCGTGTCGGACTATGCCACTGGTCGGCGGGGATTTCTTGGGGAACTCCCTTTTCCTCCCGCCCTTGAATTCCGGCGCTGCTCCATATTCACCTCGCTTCACCCTCATCGGCTCTCAAGACGCCGATGTTAAGAGCCTCCCAAATCTCTCCACTCCACCCCATTCTTCCGTAAAATTCCCGGTGACCTGTCCTGGGATTCAACCCAGGCCCCTAGAGGAGTGAGTGGCGTTTATATATATGTATGTATATATATATGTATATATATACATATATACAACTTTCTTGCTCTCTATTCGTTATGGCGTGACACACAATTTTATTAGCTCCGGCTATTATCTTGTTTTAATGGCGTGATCTTCTGAGTTTTGCCGCTTTGTGCGAGTGTTTCTTGTCCTGTTTTTCGATCGTCGCCTCAGAAATGTATTATTTCGTGCTTGCCTATTTATTTTATGCATAAATTTCTGTATTTACAGAGGTCGACCTGTTGGGTCGGAAGATGCTGTGTAGAGGTCATTTCACTACCTTGCTGCCGGGGCGTAACAGATTTTCTTTGAAGTCGCCTTGCGTCTTCTTGAGGCCTACTTAATAATGATAGTAGCAACGTTGCCGGCGTTGGCAAGGGAGACGTCCGGAAGGTGGGCAACGCCTCAGGAAAGTCCAGCCATTTGCCCACCATTTTTGGCATGTCCATGAATATTTCAACCATACAGCACTCAAGACACGGTTTTTTTTAATAAACTTATTTTGGACTGAACCAATTATTAAAAATTGAACGTAACCTCTAAAATTTTTTTCACAACTCGACGTGAATTGTAATTCTGAATTTTAATATATTTTATTGCGGGATCCCGACAAAATAACAACAATTTCTTTAATTAAAAAACTTTTATTTTATTACAACAGTTTGTTGTCGTCAAATACCAAATATATTATATATCAAGCCCTTATTACTGTTGTTACACATTAAAAATATTATATTATTATTCTGTTGTTTTACTTTCATTAAAATTAATTTTACTCACATGAATGTAAGTCCTACCTTCTTTATCAACCAACTTACTTTTTACTCTAAATCACATTTTGCTTAATTGCTGTTTATGTAATAATAATTATTATTATGTATGTGTAAGGATGCTGGAGTAAGAATTTTGGCTTGGCCTCTTTGTTTCTCCATGTTATATTGGGGTCATGCCTACACAACCAGATCCTTCGGAGCTTCCCCTCCCTCGCCTCTCGCGAATGGTCTTAGTGTTGGCGGAGCACCGAACACCGGTATCCCACTGGTGTTTGCAGTTTCTGCGCCAGGATAGTGTGTGAGAGGCACGACGCAGAACAACTCGTAGCCTGCTCGTGGTTATTTACCACCAAGTGTCTACCCTGCTACAAACTTACGTTGCTCTTACAGTCAATCCACAAGATCCACCTACGAAAAGCTGCGAATGTGTCACAGAATCGTAAAGGCATTAGCAAACTATCGAGGACTGGAAATATTTTCGCGAAAAAAAATCACCGCCTCTTCCAAATGCAGGGGCGAGTTGACCACGTTCCGAATCAAAAATATTTTCACACAACATAGAGGGTTAATGACACATAAACACATGCAAAATTCGCGTTGTCATTCGATAACAGTCTGGATTTCGCTGTTCTGTAACTATTGGAATACGATTCGTGATTTAATTGGCTGCAGCATCATTATTTACCTGTGTGACTGCGTAACTGGAGATTGATTGCTGTGGCGTTGAGTCTTTTACAATTGGATAAACGTGTCTTTTGGAGGTGTTTCACTAACTGTTGGCCAATGAAAGACGTCAGATGACACACAGTATATTTAAGTTCAGTCTGAAGCCATATAATAACGCGATTTTTGCACGTCCCTGATTGTGCTCATTTGAACAGGCATACACACCGCTAGGAACCCGCAAATTTCGCGTTATCTTTCCACTGCAGGCTGAACTCCAACATATTGTATGCTAGTTCGACTTCTGCCATTGGTTTACAACTCATACTATAGCACGTTTCAAGGTTCGCGTTTAGCCAATAGTAAAGTCTCGACGGCAGAGCAGTCAATCTGCAGGGAAGCGATCACACAGGTTAATGACGCCGTAAAGTTGTCAGTAACCAATGAAATCGCGAATAGCGCTGAAGTAGGTATAATGCAGTGAAGCGTAGCATGTTACTAAATAATAACGTCGACTTTAATTGTCGCGACATATCGCGGGTTTTACCAGCCAAGATTTTTTCCCCCTTAAGGCGCAAAGAAACGTTTCGTCGAAGGCGTAACCCCAGATATTGGCTCGCTCGAGCGTAGTCCTCCAANAAGCCCAGGAAAAGTGTGTGATTGGAGGGGGGTATGGTTTATCTCCGGGAATGCGTGAAAACCAGGTTCGCCCCGTCCATCGGCGAGCGGAATGTTTATCGTCAGAACGCTGAGTGTTCAGAGTGATGGATCAGCTAATTGTACTACTTCAAAATTCTCGGTAAATGAAAGGTGCTGTAGATGCGCTGCATTTACATAATTGAAGTTTAGACGAGGGCTCATGATTTCAGCCCTGGCAGAGATTTAAATACTTACTAGGATGAGTATTTTGTGAACAAAGATACATTTTTTCAAATAGAACAATACCTATTCATATTAACTAAATAAAACTATAGGAAATTAGAATGTCAATGGTGTTTTTGCAGGATTCTAGTGCAAGTAGTTTACGCGCTATCGTAATATGACAATGTTAAATACCGACAGTTGTCTGCTCCATTTAACTGTACTACGTACCACAAAAGCGAATAAAGAAATTCTCCGAACCGTGAAGAATGACGAGATAACTGTTCTTCTCGGCATTAGTAAATACCATCTTCCAGCACATCCTACGTNCTCCGAACCGTGAAGAATGACGAGATAACTGTTCTTCTCGGCATTAGTAAATACCATCTTCCAGCACATCCTACGTCGAGGTAGTATGAACTATCACACAGTACTGACTAGGAGCAAGGAGGTCCCGATGCAATCGGTGTGAGGGAAACAGGATTTAAATACACATTCGATTATCGTAGCTTAGTAACTAAGCAGTTGAATGGAGCAGAAAACTGTCGGTATTTAAAATTGTCATATTACGCTAGCATNATCGTAGCTTAGTAACTAAGCAGTTGAATGGAGCAGAAAACTGTCGGTATTTAAAATTGTCATATTACGCTAGCATGTAAACTAGTTGCCTAGAATTCTGCAGAACACACAACTAACATTGTAATTTTATGTTTGATTAATTTCCTTAATTTGAATAGATAATGTTCCATTTTAAAAAAATTTACTTTGTTCAAGAAAGACACGTTACAATACTTATTAAAATATGTGCCTGGGCTTCAATTATGAGCCATTGTCTAAACTTCAATTCTGTGAAACTAACACACCAGTAGAGTAGCACCTTTCATTTCCGAGATGTTTGCGGTGCAAATTTTAGGTGATTCATCCTTTATAACTACAGAGATACGAAATGGCGTGGCGGTTCCTTTGATGTGGCTGCGCGAAGCAAGTATCGTACCCAGGTAGCGGCTTTGCTGGGAGATATGCTACCGTTGGAGGGGGGTGGGGGTGTAAGGAGTATGGGACCTCCTCCCCACATAACAGCGGCGTGTGGTGAATTGTTGCAAGGTAAGCTGTGTTTTGCTCCGTGCTGTACACTGAAACGTTGTAGTGCAGTTGACGTCACAAAACATGTTTAATGGGTGTCTCGCCGCTCTCTCGTGAGTGGCCGCAATACATTCTCTTCCTGCCGGCTTCTCTCTGGTAACTACTTTGCACTGCGTGCGCCGAGTGTGTACAGTACTGAGAAAACACCAGCTTACCTTACAACACTTCACCTCGCGCCTCTGCCAGATAGGAAGGGAAGTTCGTGGGTCCTCCACCAGGAAAATTTTTCAAATTTAACCTCTATAACCGAGCCGGGTGGTGCAGTGGTTTAACTTCGGGCTCGCACACGGGAGGACTGGGTTCGACTCCCGTTCCGGCCTTACTTATTTCGGTTTTCCATGGTTTCCCGAAATCATTCCAGGCGAATTCTGGGATGGTTCCTTACAACAGGTCATGGCCGATTCCTTCGCCGTGCCTGCTTCTCTGAGCAGCGTGCTCCGTCTCTAATGACCTTGCTGTTGACGAGACTTCAAGGTCAATTAAAGGCTGTTCAGGGTAAACTGAGCCGATGAGTGTGAAACGAAGTGAGTATGGAGCAGCGCCGGAATGAAAAGCCGGGGGGAAACGGGAGATCCCGAGAAAACTCGCCGTCCAGCGGCATTGGCCCGGCACGATGCCCACGTGCGAAAATCAGGGAGCAGAGCTATCAAAAGCGATCAACGTATAGTTAAGAAAGTTGGGGAAATGAGTTTTATCTGTGAAACCACACTGCGGGCTGATTTCCCAACCCGACGCGAATGCGTTCGTTTCCTTCCGCTGCGGAAACAAAGCGCGGGAACGGAGCAGACTGCATACGCCGGAGCAACCGCAACTCCTAACTGCGGTTGATTATCCAAGCTCGCGGGTACAACTCTATAGTCCATTCACGGTTAATACACACTTTTCTGAAGCCTTGCTAAAGTTTTACTTCCAGGATATTCCTCCGCCTCATGTTATCAAAGCTTTGAAAATTACACCAGAGGGTCAACGCACCGCATTCGTGCGCACTCAGGGTAATGATATTCTGCATAAGAACATTTTCTTACCAGGCATTACCAACACACCCATTTTCTCCCTGAATTTATTCATATTATTTATGAATGAAGTACCGTAGTTTATATATTAAGTATTATTACAGGTTAAATTGAACCAAAAATAAGATTCTTTTATGTTAATGCAGGTATAAAATGCTTGTTACACGACATATTTAGGAAGCAACTAAACACATTATAAATGGGATGATTTTTGAAAGGTTTGATTCAAAAAGTGTGAACAAACCGCGGATAGACTATAAACAAACCGCTCTCACCTCGTACATGGTTGTGCACAGCTGAACAGCCGTTTTTAAACGTGTATAACTTTGGCCAGTTTTTTTTAATGGAAGCTACGTTTGTGAACTGTTTAGTCACAGGTAATCTGTCGCCGTTTTTTCAAGCAGCATTAATTTACCACCAGTGACAAGTGAAGAAATATATAGGCGCCAACTCCTTGTTTACGGAAAACTGGGGAGGGGGTGGCAGTGGGGAAGTCTCAGACTTTCTGTAACAGTACTCACGTTCATTCCAATCTTATCTCTCTTCCCCCCTCCCTTCATCCACATGTGCGTTGTATATTCGTGCATGCGACTATGCACACTTATTTCAGGAGGGGCAAAGTTTTTAAACATTAAAATATAATAATTGCTACTGAAACATATATTTTTTTGGTTACGTAAATACCCGTAAACAATGTATATTTGGAAAAGAATGAGGCGAGCGTTCTACAGTAAGTTATAAATACTTATAAATAGGAGCACCTGTTTTTCGCGAAAAGATTTCCGGACAAGTTGTGTTCCGAAACACGTTAGTTCGTAATCACTTGGTGATTGGATCATTTGAAGTTACACGTCTTGACTGTCCACCCGCGAATATCGGGCGGTCAGTACTGGAGAAAGTTCATTTTGATTGGCTCACTCATGTAACAGACTCTCTTCACACAAAGACAAGCGGCCAATAGTCACAAGAATACTGCAAGTGTGCACATAGTATATTGAAGCCTAGCACCCGCGTAAATCTTTTCGCAAAAAAAAAAAAANACAAGAATACTGCAAGTGTGCACATAGTATATTGAAGCCTAGCACCCGCGTAAATCTTTTCGCAAAAAAAAAAAAACAGGTGGCCCTGAGTATCGCTATAGCCCAGCAAAAGTAATTTTCCTGAATTAAAAACAAAGGTANAAAAAAAAAAAACAGGTGGCCCTGAGTATCGCTATAGCCCAGCAAAAGTAATTTTCCTGAATTAAAAACAAAGGTAAATCACACTCAAATGAAAACGGTGGATTATATACACTGTTACGTTGTAACACCGTATGATTAAGTCACAGTCAAATCACCATTTAATTGGTTGACAGACAGCTAATATAGAACATATTACAGCGTAGTAAATGTTGTTTGTGGTATAGAGCAAAACGACGAAGGTTGGTGGGAGTACAAGGCCCAAAGAAACTGGTGTTTTTGCTGTAGCGAATATATTCCACTCATTTCTAGAGTGCTTTAACCCTTTGCGGAGTATCCACATACACGTGCACGTAAATGATTCGAAAAAATTTGATTTTCCTTGATGTGGAGTGTGCAGGCCTTGTCGTGTGTGCCACACATTGGACTTGCATTATCTACATGCTCCAGATAGTGCATTAACGTCGAGCAAGGTCGCGCAACGGGCCTTGCCCCCGTAGTTGAGGGGCAGGGTAGCCGACAAGTGGTCGGAGGGTCGAGAGTTCGCGTCCTGGTTCCCCCGCGGCAGATCTTCAGTTCGCATGTCGCGCACATGTGAATGTGAACTGTGGATTTGTCAACAAGTCGGTCTTCTACTTGCGCTCGTCACTCGCCAAAATACACCACTCACGCCGTCAAACGACACACACGCTATGTCCAACGGCAAATGTATCTGTCAATAAAGTCAACTTTAATAAAAACGGTAACACACTGAGCTCACATGTGAGAGGTCCAAGGTTCGAATCCGCTCCTGGAGAGGTTTATTTTAGTTTTTAATATTCTTTGTGACCATAAACGTCATTTTGTAGTTGCCACTAAATACTGGAATAACAAAATCTTTTGTTGGTGCTACAAAATATTTTGTGTTGCCTATATTGACAAAAGAATTTTGTGGCTACCAATAAAATTTTGTTGGTTACCACAAAACCGTTTTTTCAGTGCACACAACACACATCGCACTTACAATTCTGTACAACATTCATTACTGGCTGCCTCTCTACCAATACAATGTCAAGATGGAAGTGAATTAATCATGTTCTTTACTGCGCAAGATAATATACAAGATATCGTGTTCATTTCAGTAGTTTACAGTTTAATAGTTGCTGGCATAATATTACGTTGCGAAGATCGTTATGAAAACTGCCGGAGAAGTAGTATTTCTTCGCGCTTGCTTGTCTTCGAAGAACGCGAATTTCGTAATGTTGTGGCAAACTCCATACTTGTCTGTTAAGTTCAGGCGACGTTATATAAGGCTGGCGGCACTCGGTGTGTTAAGAAGGCATACATTTACGTAACAGATATCAGTTTCTGTAGTCATGACGAGAATGTTATTCGACCTGCAGTCTGACCAACCCATAGACTAAAGATGAGGAAGACCGACCACTGCGCACAACCGATCTCCGTGTCCTAACATTGAACTGCTTACTGCCGAATTCGTCTAGCAAAAACGGCGTGGTTTGGATTTGAGGTTAGAACTCAGTTTAGTTAACAAGCGCTTTGAGATGTTTGTCTACTTCCTCTAACCAATTCGGAATACAGTTAGATTAAA
Organism: Clitarchus hookeri; assembly: GCA_002778355.1. Lineage (NCBI taxonomy): Eukaryota > Metazoa > Arthropoda > Insecta > Phasmatodea > Phasmatidae > Clitarchus > Clitarchus hookeri. The sequence goes on from NQII01000257.1 coordinate 946,166, forward strand.
TTCAAATTGGTGAAAGTATCTTATTCATATAAAAATGGTCGTACTTTGAAAACTACGATATAAACAAACACGTCCATTACTGTTGACCGTGTGAATGTTACGGTTGTGCTGGTTTGCGGTAAGACAGTGTTGGGTACATAAGCAGAAGAAATAAGCGGTCTGCCTCATCTTTAGTGTAGGGGCCAACGTATTGAGGAGTTCTGAGCTGTCCGCCCCACGCTTCCCCGAAAGTTATCGAAACCTCATTGGCCTGGTTGTAGTCCGGTAGGGGACAAGATCGCCTTGGGACTCGCGTTTTGGAAGTGCCCGGTAGTACAGGGCGCGATGATTGGAAACCACTTCCACGGTTGTTCGCATCCACTTGTATTTATTGCCTTGCTTCAAATTTCCATGTTGGCGTTCCTTGCGTGGATTCTCAGAACTAGGAAGGGGAGGGAGGATGTCTTAACAGATCCCCCAAGGTGATGGTGGCCCTTTATCGCCCACGAATATATCACAAACCGTTAACACCATAAGGAACCTTCCTATTTTTCATATTAGTCTCATTGTAAGCAGTTATGTATATTATAATTTAAAAAAAAACCATGTAGTGTTTCAATGTAAATATTTTTTCACGACAGAAATAAAAATCTGTATTTAGTTGCCAATTCATAAATGTGGTTATTGAAACATAAAATGTCGTCATTGAAAAGTGTCAAAGTCAGCAAAAATCGCTGTTTGCTATTTTTATTCTTCTGTAAAAAAAGTGTTTTAAACCAGCGAAAACGCCGCACCTTATGCGAACGTATTGCTGTATTAAAATCCTGTAGTCGCCGCTTAAAATTCTAACGAAACAGAATACGCGCGAAGCTTGTTCAAGCGATTTTTCTTCACCGCCTCGATGATTTCTTGTGGTCAGACGTAACCGTGAGGTGTTGAACATTTTTTTGCTATGGTCACCTTTTAGCATGGTATCCCGAGTAAACTCGTTCGCGTTTAACATGTTGCAGAATAGGCGAGATCGTGGTCGTTGCCGTGCAAGGCCACAAGCTAGGACCATTACAGACAGCGAATGTCCCTGGCCAATGCTATTGGATGCTGCTGACACACAAACTATTTTATTTTATGATTGGTTGCTTCTTGTGCCATGAATTTACTGAAACTCTTTCTGTAAGTTCCAAGTTGTCAGTTATCAGAAATTCGCAAGTATTTTCAACACTATATTTTTTTTTTGCAACACATGTGTACGTTAAGGGTTTTTAATACTTAAAAATAACAACGAATGATTTAATAGCCTACTGCTAGCTATCCTTGCGTAACCACACTGCGCTTGCACCTGGGTTACAGCATTTAAAGATTTTGTACTTGGAGACGAATGGAACGAATCTTCACGTTAGCTGTTTATAGTTTGGTCAAATATGACATCCAGTGGCCTACTGTTGGAACACGTCCAGCGGTGCCATTGCGTATATACGCGCAGAAGCCTAAATCTGCAGGAACATTTCTTCTTTGTTAGCAGTTTTTCTGCAGATGACTAAACATGCTATTATATTTCAACTCATTCAGACCCCATGTCCGTAATAGAGGAAATGTTGCACATNAAAAAATTTTAAAAAAAAAAAAAAAAATTTTTTTTTTTTTTTTTTTTTTTTTTTTGTATTTTCCTTGTGAGAAATCCGATTTTTGAAGCATCTGCACCTGCCATTTGCATACAGTCAGTGCTGATATAGGCTGTTTACGGTAAAGTAAGCACTTTTAAAGCCAACCTTAAAAAAAAAAATGACTGCCCGTAATTGTATAAATGTTACACAGTAGATTGATACACGCACTCAAATTTAAGTTGGCAACGTATAAATAAACATAGTCCTCAGATACGGCGTTGTGTTGCGAACGTAATGATGATGTCCAGTGAGGATAGTGTTTCTTGTTTTATTCACGTTATAGCGAAGTTTAATAAGAGCAACACATTTACACGCCTAACTATTCCAACCAAGATTTCACTTGGTCGGCGGATGAGTAAAGTGATCAGGCCCATGGCAATGTTAAATTTAAATGTGGTGGAAGGATACAATGTAATCAGGGAAGTAGATCCTAAGCAGGACATTCAAAAGTGCTCAGTTTGTCGCGAACAGTCTATAACACTGAGCACACTGCTCACTGGTTGCGAGAAATACACTTTACACATGTACAGCTCGTATCAAGAAATTAATTATTGCAACACTTGAGCTGGTAATTGTATTCGGGTCTGAACGGGGAACATCGTAGACAATTCAGGCTATTAGTATATAGTACCGGCCCAACTAGGTCGGAATGGGTGAAAACTACTGTCGGCCTAATGATTGGTATTCGCGCCCCAGTCAAATTACGCCTTTATTTTAAGAAACATGTATTGTGTTATTACTGGTACAAGAATTATTCGAAATTGTAGGAAAAAAAATTCTCATCCCAGAAATTTTTTCTATTTTTTTAAATATTATGTTAAGACAGACATTTCCCCCAGTTCGCTGCCAACATTATTGTTTAATTACTTTTCAAGCGATCACGCTGAAGTTTCCGCAGTTATGGAAAGGGATAGCCCCCCCCCCA
>NQII01000257.1:954377-1016303 GCA_002778355.1 Clitarchus hookeri
ATTCCTCTTTCCGCATACACCTCGACATCTTTCTCCCTTGTCGCCCCTTTAAGAAGTCTCCTGGACTCCAAATAAGGAATTGCGCTGAGCTCCCGCCTCCACGGACATTTTCTGACCGAGGAGAACTGGAAGAAGTTAGCCGAAAGGAAAGTGACTAGTGAAGGTATATAGTTCATTCATTCATGGTTACTTCCAACTTTTCTGAAGCCCTGCTAAAGTTCTATACTTTCAGCCTATTCCTCCGCCTTATGCAAACAAAGCTTAACTAAGTTTAGAAAAATTACACCAAAGGGAGAACGCACCGCATTCGTGCGCACTGACTTCAATAATACTTTGCACGAGAACTAGTTCTTATTTAGCTAGGCATTACCAACACACCTATTATCTCCCCGTTTTTATTCATATTAATTATGCATGGAATATTATAATTTGTATATGAAATATTAGTAAAAATTTAATTAACTAAAAATAAGATACCTTTACAGAAAAAAAAAATATAGAAATCTTCTGATGCATGACATATTTAGAAAACAATTTAACACGCCATACAAATGGAATTTTTTCAACGGTTTGATTCAAAAAGTGAGAAGAAACGGCGAATAGACTATAACCATCTGTGAGCACTAAAAGTAAGGAGGTGCCCGGCATTTTTCTCGGATTCGTTTCCAAAATATCTAGGTTTCAGGCCCACGATTGTAAAATTTTGCAACGATGCATCCCGAGAATGCACAGGAGTGCTTTCTTGATACTTTTGTTTCGTTGCTGTAGATTTAAGATTGAACCAATAAACATACCTAAGAGTTCGCTTCAAATATTCTTGTTGACTTAATATCGCCTAGTTTTGGAGGAACCGTTGTAACAAAATATTTACTACTGGGAAATTTTCTTGTTCACTGTGAATTCGCAGGCGCTTCAAGATTATTTTATTTGTGCAACGGAACTATAATAGCGATGCGCGTGCTGCGAAACAGCAAACAATCTAAAATATGGAACGTTGCTCTGTAGGGGTTTCCATATTTTACAGACATGTCGGTCAAATTATGTATTTGTAAACAAAGGATATTTTTAAAATTACAACCATTTAGCTATTGTGAATTTACGTCTACTTCATGCCTCAATGTTTATTCGTTAGAAATTAAAATCTCAATAATATCTACTGACCACAATCCTTATTCCTTTTTATGTCGAGTGGCTAATCAGGAGTGTAAACAGCAGACTCTACCATAATTCGGTTGTGATGGGGGTGGAAACACACGTAAAAACTGCTGAGTCTATTCTCTTGTGCTTGGTTCACATGTACGTTAATCACGTTGAACAGAACAGACAACTGGAACAGGCAGTCAGAATTGGTTCGCGTTTTTCGTACGAGCCACCTTCGAGTAGTTGAATGGAAAGAGCGGACTTCGTTGAGATTTCCTACTGTTGTTTCACACATTTTATATCAACGATTTCAGTGTACGCTCTTTAAGTACACGTCCTTTGTAATGCAATATGTGAATCGTATTACACTTCTCAAAAAAATGTAGTTTGATGAAGAACCGAAAGATGGCATTGAATCATAACTTTTTTGAAAGTATGAAACGCAATGATATACACTTTAAAATCATTCACTAACTATTCCTACCACGTTCAGTTTACTAAATTAAGAGTGAAAAAAATTGGTAGCGTCTAAGTTTTGTCTGTCATTTGCTTTGGAAACTTGGAATTAAAAATAACGAAACGTACCAGCGCGGTCGTAAACTAAGCTTCCAGGTAAACACGAAAAGGGCAACGCAGAAAATCTGCTTACGTGTCAACAGGTGTAGGTTCAGACCGCCTTGTCTGCTCGGCGTGGTCGACGTAAATATTGACCAGACTATACACGTACAGCCCAGGTGTTTGGAATCGAACCCGCGACACCCCGGATGCGAGTGATGTACTTCTAACTGTATGTAGGAGCGTCGTTGCTGATGCTACTCGAACTAGGGGTGCGTGCCGTACGGCATTCTGGAATTATTTATCCGTCCTTGTTACAGCACATGATGCTGCTACGAGTTCTTCCTTACCAGGTAAAAAAAAATATGTCTCAGTTAACTAACTCCAGTGACAACGTGCGATGTCTCCCTGATTTCAGACCAGTGACATCTCTAGCCACGAATATTTTCACTGCAGGATGTAGGCTATTGACGGTAAAGTGAGTACTTTTTAAGGTCTTCCCAACAAGCGTAATAACCAAAACATTATATTTTATTGTTGCCTCAGACGTTAAGTTTTGGGAGCTATGGAGGCCGCGGTAGTGTAGTGGTTATACCACTCGCCTCCCACCAAGGCGACCCGGGTACGATTCCCGGAGGGGTCGCTCCCTGAATTTTCGCTCGTGAAATTCTTGCCGGACGATGCCGCTGGTTGGCGTGTTTTTTTTTCGGGGATCTCCAGCTTCCTCCTCCCCCGCACTACGACGATGCTCCACATTCGCCTCGCTTCGCCCTCATCGGCTCTCGAGACCTCAATGTTAAGAGCAGCCCAAATCTCTCCATTTCTGAGAGTTACAAAATGTATATAATGATTTTGTTAGTCGCATGACAATTTTCACATCCACAACTGGTGAAAGGATGCAAATAAGCTGAAAGGAACTTTTAAGCACGACCTTAAAAAGTGCTCACTTCATCGTGAACTACCTATAGTAGTTTTAACCCACTCGCACACAGTGTACACAAATATGCACATAAAGACCAAGAAAGCTATTTGTGGCGGGTACTGTAAACCCAATGGTCTCGCCTGAAAGAAACTGTTTCGTAAACTATGTTACTGTCCTAGGTTTAGGAATGGTTGATTTTACACAAAACCTGCAACTAATTCGATGCGACGACGAAACAAGTGATGTGTCGACTAAAGTACAGCACAGGTAAAAAATGTTTGATTTGCAACACCTGAAGCCATAGATTAAGGGACCGGCTGCCTACATAGTCTTTCTCCTCTTTTGGCAAAGAAGCACTGGAGCTATAAGGGTTACAACGGCACGAGCTACAATAACGCCATCGCCGCTACGCACGGGGCTTTGAACTGGCGTGCAGTGTTCTCGTTGTGCTGCGTGCATCTATGGGACTTTCAGCGGTGACGCTATCATGTTATTAATGAAAAGTCTGTAGCAAAGTTCAGTACATGCTTACTCGTGTCCTGCTAGTATGTTTTAAGATAAGGCAGCCAAAAGCCGTTTTTAAATACGAGGGCTCCAAAATAGTGTTTACAGCATGCGTGGTAACTTTAAAGTACCATTCCGTCCTCGTCTGGGGTATGATGTATTTTCGTAGGTAAATTTACTGGGAGCATATTTAATAGTTTCGTCAAAAAAAATAAAAATTTCAAACACACCGCAGCGTAGTTCAATCTCCAGGCAGGCGAAACCCTTAATGTGGGTCTGAAAGGATTTGGCAGGCAGTTCTGTTTTTAAAATGGCGAATTCACGGAGTGTGGGGTTACTGAGCATTATATATATTATTTTATTATTATTAGCAAGTCCATAACATCAGTCACTTAACTGTGTATCTTGTGAGGAAATTGGATGGTGAAAAGAAAGCAACATCTGCACAGTGTCGCCAAGACGTAAAGGCACTTGCTGTTGCTAACTTTATTCTTCGGGGTTGTTGATTTCTGACGGTATTCTGAGAGTTATTACCAAGCCACGATCTTCTCCGTAGCGCCTTAAAATCACAGCGAGTAACAGTAAAAACAGAGCTACACTCTAAGATTTTGTTATTAAATTTACGATACCAGTGTATAGTCTTAGTAAGAAACGGGAATGGTAATTTTTCCCCTATAAATTCATTGTAGCATTCCTACATTTGCTCAGGAAACAGTTTTANTTGTAGCATTCCTACATTTGCTCAGGAAACAGTCAAATGCGTAGGGAAGTTCCCAACTTTGTATAGTAGCGACGCTAAACATTCCTATATCGGCAGCTTTATGTGTGGTGCTATTTCCATACAGTGAATAGGCTATAGCTTCAATTAGAGTTAAGGAAGTTTGCCGGAAAATTTTTACAGTGAGCGCATCATAGTGCCGGAAGTGGCCATGTAGGCATGGCAACGTAAGTGCTAATGTAACCTAAATTTTCATCCCGAGATTTCAAGTCGGAACACTGGTGTGCCCAGATGGCTTCCACAAAAGTCTTATAATCTTCCATGGATAGCTATCTCCAATAGCCAGATGACAAGTGGCGAAATATGATTGCCTTTACGGTCACATTTTTTTTTTTAATTATTATCTTCTCTATTTAGTCAGTAATGTTTGTGTTTTGTCTTGACATTTCAAGAACCCGTACTGGGCCAGCACTTATGTTGTAAGCAAACACACATTTTGATCTAACAATAAAGCTTACGCATAAGGCATAAAATACAAAAACTACGGAAACAAGAACTACGGCACAAAATTCTACCAAAAGTTATATTTGAACACCGCACAGTTTGCCCAATTAAATAAAAGAGACATTCTTAAAGTCATTTATGTATGTAAAAGTATTAGTGAGGGAAAAATATTATATAATAATACTGCAAAATTAAGTTGTTCCTAGAACCAAGAAAAATACTGGAATAAACAGGATTTTAGTTATGGTGTTTTCATTCTGTATTAAACTGCGCATTGAAGTTTATGCATGCTTGACACCTTACACGTAAGCACTGTATATCGCAGTAAATCAAACAAAAAGGTAAGAGAAGCAATTTGAACTGTATAGCGCGTCCCCTCCTCCTTGTTCAACAGGACCCACCACTGAAACCGTACATGGAAAATCACGGCTCGGTGGCAGTCACGCGAGCAACAGTTGCTGTAACCAACCCAGCCTTTATATCGTCGTTCAGAAGCAATAACTTCACTTGCCTTAAGGTTAGGAAAGAGAGAACGTACACGAAAGTTATTCCGTAGTAAATATAAATACTGTATCGTATTGCAACGCAATAAGTAAACTTTTCGTAACTGGAATTACAAACCAATTGCCACTTGGCGCCCTAAAATCACATCTGTTGAGATTTAGGGTTCTCGACAAAAATTACTGAAGTGAAAAAATGTGAAAGAAAAAATTATACTGTTGCCTTATTAAATATTAATACCTGGGTATCATTTTCATTGCAGTATTTTGTTAATTAGTCTATTTAAATAATAATTAATTCCACATTTTCTTATCTTGTTGATTCTTTCTTTTTAACTTGGAATGTTAATAAAATTTCCATTTAATAGAAATGGTACTCGTAATTAAAAAAAATACACGTGACATTCGTTTGTTAAAAGTCACAAACGTTTGTAACGAGTATTTCTCAGTATATGACGTCACTGTAATTATGAGTAAGGTGCAACGGTACTTTCTAGGCTTAACCTACGACTCAAACGGTTACGGAGTAGTAACCCAGCGAATCCATTAGGGCCGTTTTCGCTTAGCTTCCGAATTCTCGTAAACGAATGCCGATGCATGTTACCTCCACGCGTCCACTGGCACACTGCGTCATTTCATTTTCCATTTTTCACTTGTTACTAATATTTTTAACTTGCTATTTGTGTCAAAAACATAGCACTGGAATATCACGAGGGTTCTACATCAAGAAAACTTTTATTGTAGGTATTTAAGAACCGTTTGTGGGATATTACACTCTAATAAATTATTCGGAAACTTACCGTACCAGTAAATACGCCTAGTGAGAAAGCGTGAATGGTAATTTTTTTCCTTTACACATTCCTTGTAGCGTTCCTACATTTGCTCAGGAAACAGTCAAATGCTTAAAGAAGTTCCCAACTTTGTATAGAAGCGACGCTTAACATTCCTATATATGCAGCTTGATGTGTGGCGCTATTTCCATACAGTGGATAGGTTAAAAACTTCCATTAGAGTTTAGCAAGTTTACCAGACAATTTTTTACTGTGTACGTTTGAGAACAAGCGCAATTAATTTATAAATTATTTAGTTGTCCTACTTCAAATCCAAAGTTTACAACCGGGCGATTGTAGCAAATTTCACGCCAGGTAGCGGTAGAAGTACAGAACGTCGTAAGCAGGCCGTATATCGACTGCACTCATTTACAGGCGCGGATGCATTAGCCAGATCCCCCACTGGGCGATCTATTGATTGATTCGGGGGCCGCGGTGGATGAGTGGTTAGCCTTCTCGCCTCCTAACGAGGTGAACCGGGTTCAATCCGTGGCCGGGTCATTCCCGGATTTTTGCATGTGGGAATCGTACCAGACGAAGCCGCTGGTAGGCGGGTTTTCTCGGGGATCTCCCATTTCCCCATCGTTTCATTCCGGCGTTACTCCATGCTCACCTCAATCACCTTCATCGGCTTTCAAGACCTCGCTGTTAAAAGCCTCCCAAATCTCTCTTCTATCTCTCTCTCTCTCTCCCTTGGTGGATTTCCGAATAGGCCGATCGTTTAATATGTTCATTACTGTAACAAAACATTCACAACTCGAATATCATAGGCTTTGCCACAAGTCTCTTCACAAATACGTATGTGGCCGGCATATGAACTACTTTGCGGTAGCAGGCAGTAATGTCGACAGAAGAAAGCGGTTTCGATCTCGACTGCAGGAAATACGGACGACAGAGCTTGCGCTCCGTTAGTTTATCGTAAAGGTCGACCGCAGGGTCCCGACAGCCAAACCAACTAACAACCGCCTGTGTTATCAGCATAATAAATACTGGAGCCGGTAGTGGGTTCTCTTACTGTTTTGGAAGTGGGCGTGTTATGCTTGCAATTCTTAGGAAGTCAAATAAATAACGGAGGATAGATCACCGACTGACTAAATGGAGCCTGCGTTTGTAAGAGCGAGTGAATGAGGATATTTGGGNAAATAACGGAGGATAGATCACCGACTGACTAAATGGAGCCTGCGTTTGTAAGAGCGAGTGAATGAGGATATTTGGGCGGCTCTTTACATAGTGGTCTTGTGAGCCGATGAGGGCGAAGCCAGGTGAGTATGGAGCAGCGCCGGAATGAAAGGGTGGGGGAAACAGTAGATCCCGAGAAAACCCGCTGATCAGTGGCACATCGTCCGGCACGATTCCCGGATGCGAAAATCCAGGAGCGATCCCACCGGGAATCGAACCCGGTTCGCCTAGGGGGGCGAGTAGTCTAAAACACTATACCACCGCGGCCCCCCTTTTTTTTGTAAGAAAAAAAATCATTTGTGGTGTTGTTTGAAGGCAGTTACGCATTAAATAACGAGCCTACCTGCATATGGCCACAGAGATATGTACACAGTAGACAAAAAACGTGACGTATCTCTTGGTGCGGGCGTACTCTTTCTCTGGTTGGCTACGCGAGTCACCGGAGGTGATCTTCGTGTATGATTGGTGTACTGCGTGCTGCGTAAGGTTCCCTATTTGCTGAGTTGCCGGCTGCCGAGTGATTTACCAGGCGTTGATTGGAAAATGGCGCGTTCCGANTGCGTAAGGTTCCCTATTTGCTGAGTTGCCGGCTGCCGAGTGATTTACCAGGCGTTGATTGGAAAATGGCGCGTTCTAACGTGTTCCTTTTCGCTGTCGTGATGTGCAACTGGAGTTCTCCGAATAAGCAGCTGTTTCACCTCATGGCATTAATAAACGTTCAGAGTTACGAAAACCCATATTGAATGTTCTACTGTGTAGTCTGGCTTAAGAGTAGCTTTTAAGAATTTTTACACGGACCTGTGCACCTGTTTCGTTTTTTTTTTTCATCTATAAAGTACCTGTTTTTGGGAGTATCAATGGCAGACATTTTGTAAGGTAATATGTCGAATTGAAAATAACGTTACGGGATTTTTATAATACACTAGCTGTGCCCGCGGCTCCGCTCGCCTGGACTACAGAATTATTGTTAAGTTATATGCTACCGCGGAGTTTTTTTAGGTCTTTTTATTCTACACAATTCTTTACTACATGATATTGTTCCATATTTAACGGTTTAGACAGCGTATTGCAAGAGAGCGCGCTGGCGGCAAACTTTTTACCGACTTCATTCAATATTATCGTCACTGCTTATTCCTTATGTGACTTTACGTAACAAAATATATACTAAAACCTGGCCAGAAAACATAGCTATGAATTAAAAAAAAACGTAAATCGGATAGGTGGTTCTTAAGTGATTGGCGCACTAACAAACAGACAGACAGAGAGACGTTGAGTTTTATAATACGATATGTATAGATTGAGCTATATCATTATGACATACATTGACGTGGTGACCAAAACTTCAGTAGTGTTAGCTAAGGTTCGTTCCGTCGTAAATGTGCATTATGATTTACTTCATACTCCGTTGCTAGCGATTTTTTTAAATTGTATTCAACCGACAACAACCTTCAAGTTCCACAAGTCTGTCGTTTGCGCGTGGGCAGCGCCCTCGGGCGACNTACTACATGATATTGTTCCATATTTAACGGTTTAGACAGCGTATTGCAAGAGAGCGCGCTGGCGGCAAACTTTTTACCGACTTCATTCAATATTATCGTCACTGCTTATTCCTTATGTGACTTTACGTAACAAAATATATACTAAAACCTGGCCAGAAAACATAGCTATGAATTAAAAAAAAACGTAAATCGGATAGGTGGTTCTTAAGTGATTGGCGCACTAACAAACAGACAGACAGAGAGACGTTGAGTTTTATAATACGATATGTATAGATTTAGCTATATCATTATGACATACATTGACGTGGTGACCAAAACTTCAGTAGTGTTAGCTAAGGTTCGNTGTATAGATTTAGCTATATCATTATGACATACATTGACGTGGTGACCAAAACTTCAGTAGTGTTAGCTAAGGTTCTTTCCGTCGTAAATGTGCATTATGATTTACTTCATACTCCGTTGCTAGCGATTTTTTAAAATTGTATTCAACCGACAACAACCTTCAAGTTCCACAAGTCTGTCGTTTGCGCGTGGGCAGCGCCCTCGGGCGACNAAATTGTATTCAACCGACAACAACCTTCAAGTTCCACAAGTCTGTCGTTTGCGCGTGGGCAGCGCCCTCGGGCGACTCAAAAGACGTTGCTTTCTGACGTCATTCTCAGAGTCGCTGCAGAAACTGTGTCGAGGTCTTGTCTGTGTAGCTGACGAAGCCCACTTCGACTGACAGGTAGTTCTTTAGGAAGTTAGAGAAACTTGTCGACACCAGTGTCATCACATGCTTCTAGTTATCGATTGTTGGTCAGAATCCTGATTTGTAAATGGACATGACTCCTGTAATGCATGCTTACTGTTCCATCCAGAATAACGTAAGAAAGCAGGCGCCTTGCATTTTAATGTTCTAAGGGAAAAAACTGACAAAGTTAATTTTTTCTTGTGGTGAGCACAAGACTGTTTTGTCGTAATCACGAAACTATGTATTGGTAACAAATTCAGTTTTGTAATTTTGCTAACACCGTAATTAACCTGTCACTACAAAATGATTTTTTTCTTCAAATAAAAAAATGTCCCTGTTAATTACCACAAAGTATTTTGTGATACAAACAGTATTTTTTAACTGTGTTACGCGCATTTATTCCGTGCTCCGAGTTCGTATACGTAAATTTAATGTTTCATTCCTAGTTGGATACACAATGAAGTTAATTTTTTTATGTTGGAATATTAATTTACGGTCCATTACAATAATAAAGATAAACGATGAACTACCTCACACTAATAACCACTATCCGAAAAGTCTAAAGAATATTTTAACTTCGACAAAGAGAAGCTGTAAATGTTNCTACCTCACACTAATAACCACTATCCGAAAAGTCTAAAGAATATTTTAACTTCGACAAAGAGAAGCTGTAAATGTTAATAAAATCTGCTTGTGTCGTCGTTGTTCGGTGGTTTGGTGAAAATTTGTACATAAAAAGCATAAAGCATGCCAAAGCAGGCGTATCAATTGCGACGCTACGGAGCAAACAGGAGAATTCCAANTGTACATAAAAAGCATAAAGCATGCCAAAGCAGGCGTATCAATTGCGACGCTACGGAGCAAACAGGAGAATTCCAAACGGAAATAAAGCTGAAGGCTGATAAAAGAGGTTCTCGGTTATACTGAAACGCTGGTTACTTTTTTTTTTCCAGCAAATTTATATCCTTCCGCCACTTATTAACGTAAACACTGCCGTGTTAGTAATAAACCCCGTGTATACATTTCCTCACATTAAAAAACAAAAGTACGAGGCCACAATTAAATTTATTTATTGGTAATTATGTCCTATGAGGCTGCCTCAAAAAGTGCCTTTTTTTAACCCGAACAGCCTTGTAATTGAGCACTTTAAAAATCCCTGCTTAGGATCGCATTTCCTTCTTAATTTTGTATTCTTCCCTATGTGTAAGATTAACATCGCCATGGACAGTCGCACTTTATTCATGCGCCATAAAAGTGGAATTTTTAAAAGTAAATGTGTTATAGTCGCGCCGGCCCACACAAGTGGCTCCACCTACACATGCGAATGAGAGAGACAGAACAACTTGCAAAGCACTAACCACAGGTAGCTGGCAGGTGGGCAGACGAACTGCAGGCACTCCCTCCCACTCGTCGTACGACCGTCCACCAATTGTTTCCTATCCTGGCAGAGCTCCCAAGTCCTGAGTTATAGCGGCGCTACTATAATCATATGCAAATCCGTGGTCTTGTGCTTACAAAACCATTAAAAAACATCGACTTCTGTAGCCATAAGTTTACAAATTACACTCTCAACACGTCAAGTCTTAGAAATATTTTTTATTATTTCTCTGCCAACTTACCTGGGAGACTGCATGCTATAGTGTGTACTGTAGCATACACTGTACGTAGTGACGGGCAGTGATTTTTTTTTCGAATGTTCATTTCAAAACTGTTAACTTTACCGTGCACAGCCGTAAGGCATGAGAGGCCAACGTTTTTTTATATACTTCGTATGGTCCATTCGCGGTTACTTCCAACTATTCTGAAGACCTCTTAAAGTTCTGTTTCCAGGATATTGCTCCGCCTCGTGCAAACAAAGCTAAACCCAGCCTAGAAAATGTATCCAAAGGGGCAACGCACCTCAATCGTTAGAGCTTAGTTTAATAATATTTCCCATGCGAACTATTTCTTACTATATTGCTACGCGCTGTAACTCTCACGNTCGTTAGAGCTTAGTTTAATAATATTTCCCATGCGAACTATTTCTTACTATATTGCTACGCGCTGTAACTCTCACGCCAGCCTTAAGCTCCCGTTATGCGCTGTCCTGCACTGTGTAAGGGGGGGGGGTAACCAATCTCGACCCTCCCCTCCCCCAGGCAGACCCACTCGCTGCGTCGTCGCCCCCCTTCCCGGACAGCCGGGGTAATGGTTGACAGTGGGGACGTAGCTGGCGTCACAGGCCATCCTTTTCCCCCTTGCTAAAGAAACCGACAAGTGTATAGGATGCACAAGAATATTCTGGGAATTAGGACCCTCGGCGCAACGCGGGATTTAGAGAAATTTCTGGGTGATGGCCTACGACACTATAAATGAAAGCCACAGTTTAACTTTTGGCAGTCTTGGCAGAAGAAGCCTTTTATCTGAGTGCGGTAATCAAGCGACGTGCAGAGGACGGACGACGACGGGAGATTACGAGACGATGGCGGACGAGGTGTTCGTGGTGTGAATGGACGAAATGGCGTGAAACACGACGAGTGAAGGCTACTGTGCACGACGGCGCTCGGAGAACTCTAGAACATTGCGGCCGGGTGGACCTGGACTAAACTGAGGCGGGACTGAATAACATGTGATACGGACTTTATTGTTAATATTGGAACTGTCAAATATAGACATATAATTTGTAAAAATAACTGAATAGGTCTTAATACTCTGTCTATTGGGACTGATTGTTAAATATTTAATTATGTTAATTTATTTGAGGTAATAATTTTTATAAGTAATTAATTATAAACAGTAAGTGATATAAATTTATTGTGAGCTGTTGAGTCGAGAGAATTTTATTTTAAGTTGTTGTAAATAAAACAAATAAATTATAATTAACTATTTTTATTTAATTAAAACCTCCATCCGTTAACGGACTTGGTTTAGCTTACTGACTTTGAGAAAATTGTAACAATACATTACCTACACACCTTTTTTTTCGCTGTTTTAATTCGTAATAATTACAAATGCAAATATTATAATTTAATAACAAAATAAAAGTAACAGTTAAATATAAACAAAAAGAAGGTACTTTTATGTTAACAAAAGTACGTAACGCCTGTGATACGTGGTAAATATAGGAATCAACCAAACACGTCGTACATAGGAAGATTTTTCCAAGGTTTGATTAAAAAGTGTGAAGATACCGTGAATAGGCTATAGGCGCTATGAAGAGGTTGCCCCCACTAACACTTCTGCTGCTCCACAAACAAGCTAGGACTGTAGGCTGTGTTGCGTAGTTCCTGCAGTGACCACGAGATCTCGATCCTCTCTGCTGCTCGCAGCCGCTCCCTCACGGCGCGACCAATCGCAGAGGCGGTTCTGGCGCGTGCTCTCCCGGCACGTAAGTACGTAGGCACGTAGCGAACTAGCTCAACGAAACGGAAGGCAACGTACAGAGAGAAAAAAAAATAAACACCAGCCGCCAGTCGATGCCCGGAGTAGTTTTTTTCCCTTCCCTTTATTTTTTTTACTGCCGTTTGATTTAACGGTTGCCTGTTTCACTCGCGCGGACTAATGAAAACGTGACTTCCTGATTAATGAGGGTTTGATGACGTTACCCGATAGCGCCTGGTTCGTATAGGAACGCGGTCACTTTTGTGGCTGCCCCGCTAATGTGGCCCACCACTGACCATCTTCACTCGACCAGAGTTAAGAACCATAGAACCTATAGGCTGTTCACGGTAAAGTGAGTACTTTTGATTCCCTTGTTACTTTTTTCCTATCAGCCATTTTTTTTATCCTTCCATTACTTTTAAAATAAACATTGCCATGTAAGTAATAAACACAGTTTATATATTTCACCGGACTCGAAAGTTAACGTCTAAAGCTACAAAAAAAATAATACATTTATTGACTATTATTCCAAACGAGAGGGCTTCAAAAAGTGCCCACTTTACCGTAAATATCATATATCTACAGAAACTGTTATTTGTTTGGGAGGCAATCATGATCAATCCATCGACACCTTCCTTTTGTCTTCCGTGATATTTTCTTTCTCACTNCATTTTTTTTATCCTTCCATTACTTTTAAAATAAACATTGCCATGTAAGTAATAAACACAGTTTATATATTTCACTGGACTCGAAAGTTAACGTCTAAAGCTACAAAAAAAAAAATACATTTATTGACTATTATTCCAAACGAGAGGGCTTCAAAAAGTGCCCACTTTACCGTAAATATCATATATCTACAGAAACTATTATTTGTTTGGGAGGCAATCATGATCAATCCATCGACACCTTCCTTTTGTCTTCCGTGATATTTTCTTTCTCACTNTTATTTGTTTGGGAGGCAATCATGATCAATCCATCGACACCTTCCTTTTGTCTTCCGTGATATTTTCTTTCTCACTGTGGCCATTTTCACGTTGGTCCTGTGGTCCTTAATAACCCTGAGTGAACAATAATCGAGAGAATTCCTTTGAGATATAGTCTGTTCGCTGTAAACTAGCACTTTTGTAAGCCCTGATTGACATCTGCTTTTATGTATATTATGTATTCTTCCATTATAAGTAAAATTAACGTTAACATACTGTACACTTGAGTCATGNCTTTTATGTATATTATGTATTCTTCCATTATAAGTAAAATTAACGTTAACATACTGTACACTTGAGTCATGCGTCGTTCGAGTGAAGCTATGCAATTATTATAAAAGTAAATGTTTTACAAATTTGCTAATTCTTCCCCTAATACTCACTAAACAGCACAAAGCGAAAGAAATCATTTCAGTATTCGCAAATATTTACCTAGCACTTTTAATCAAACTAAAGTCACGGAACTTTTTTTTTTCTCTGTCATTGTAAACTTTACTGGGCGCATGCCGGTCAGTGTGCTTGTTAAAGTATATGCACGTATGGGCAGTGACATTTTTCAAATGTTGATTGGAAAAGTGCTTAATTAACCGTGAACAGCATTTAGCTCTGTAGAATAGCATTATGCCTGGTCGTTGTACGGCATTTATCAGTACCCGCAGGTTAAAACGATTTTTACAGTAACATCAAAACGTTAAAATAAATTCTTTTTGAAATTTACACGCAGATTATAGATCTCGCTAAAGGAATCGAAATAATATATCGCATCTAGAAGCATCAAAATTATAGACCATACTGCATATTATATCTCTTCATCTTCATTGTTCCACTGATCACTCATGCCTCCCGTTAAACTATCTAATAACTTCCGTTTAAACACAGGTGTTAGCAGCTATTCATCTTTTGGCAGTTAAAAAGATTTTTGTGGATGCATTTGTGGAAACTGGTTTAATAATACCTGTTCATCTGTTTGCTTTACTCTGTAAACATAAATTCCTGATACTTACATGTAAATATGGCGCAGTTAATATGACATGAAAGTTAATTTTGTGAATGTACTTCAGAGATTTTTTTTTCAAACCAGACAACTATTGCAGTTAACTCCAATGAGAAGTTTAATTTGTTATTTCCAAACCTGATCTATTTATTCACATTTTAGTCACACTTTTTCCGAAAACTGTCGTAACGAAATCAGGGCTGCAAAAGGAATAAATTCTAGATTAACTTCAATGTATTGACTGGAAATCAGTATCGTAAGTTGACAGCTATCTTGGAGTTCCAAGGATTTCCGCTGACAATGTGACAGGGGCTTAATAAATAGTTCGACGGTGGGGGGGGGGCGATGTTACACATATTCCACATTATTGTGGAGCAGTGTAGTGCATCTTAAGGACAATGAAGTGTGGCGGGACACCAGCCAGCAGTTCTCCTGACTCCATAATCCGGGCGGCGGTTCCGATTTCAGGCCTTTGTCGGCAGTCGGCAGGTAACCGGGCGTGTGACGTCACCACCGACACCCACTATCCAGGCGCCACTTGTTACCTGGGAACCTGTCACTGGGGAATGCTCTGCCGCCCACCCACAACTTCCCCTCCCGCCTTCTCCTTCACCAAATTTCCCCTCTTCTCGTCAACTTTTTTTTTAACTTCCTCTCTGGCTGTGTGTGTTTCTACCACCCGCCGGGAACACAAGCTCCAGGCTGGAGCCAGAAACAATCCACTCCTACACCTCGCAGGTAGCTCGCTGTCTTTCCACTCTGCTGCCCGGCGCTGGTACCTGTCGGTAGCCCTCGACCCCTAAAGAAACTACCACGAATGATTAACTCCAGGCTGGCTTAAGGCTCCCGCCTACCTGTAGCTTTCCCCCGCGTCTGAGGCCGTGAAGCGCGGGGGCGATAAGTGCGACATTGCCACGTTCGTTACGTGCGACTTCTTCTCTAAGCGCAAGGCTCGGAACTTGCGTGTTGTGTTCTTGTCGTGCTGTGTGTACTTGTGGAACTTTCAGCGATGTCACCCCGTTATTTTNACTACCACGAATGATTAACTCCAGGCTGGCTTAAGGCTCCCGCCTACCTGTAGCTTTCCCCCGCGTCTGAGGCCGCGAAGCGCGGGGGCGATAAGTGCGACATTGCCACGTTCGTTACGTGCGACTTCTCCTCTAAGCGCAAGCCTCGGAACTTGCGTGTTGTGTTCTTGTCGTGCTGTGTGTACTTGTGGAACTTTCAGCGATGTCACCCCGTTATTTTNCTCGGAACTTGCGTGTTGTGTTCTTGTCGTGCTGTGTGTACTTGTGGAACTTTCAGCGATGTCACCCCGTTATTTTATTGGTGGGCAGCCTGAAGGAAGATTCAATGCAGGACCCTTGAGCACTTTTGTAGGTATCTGACGCGTAGGTTTTGAGATACGGCGCTTAGAAAAGGCGGTTTTTAGCCGTTTTGTAGTACACTAAAATGGTTGATGTAATATGCGTGACGTATTGAAAGTACTCTGTATNAGGCGGTTTTTAGCCGTTTTGTAGTACACTAAAATGGTTGATGTAATATGCGTGACGTATTGAAAGTACTCTGTATGTCTGGTCTGAAGTGTGTGTTCTTTCCGTAGATCAGCACATTGACGCGTGTTTACTAGTTTCTTGGGCAAATATGTATTTCAAACTCAGCAGAGTAGTTCAAGCGCCGGGTAGGCGGGAGCCTATTTAAATAGCACTCCCTAGTAGAATATTTCTGTAAAATCAATGTTTGCGCGTATACGGGTATCTCAAAAAGTAAATGTTCGGGAATACAATTTTTTTTTTCAGGAATTTTTGTATTAAATGTAGACCTACTCGCAAATAGAAAAAATGTCTAGTTCATTCATGGTCACTTCCAACTTTTCTGAAGTCCTGCTTAAGTTCTACTATCAGGATATTCCTCCGCGTCGCGCAAAACAAAACTTTGAACATTTCACCCACCGCATTCGTGCGCATCCAGTGTAATAATATTTTGCATAAGAACTATTTATTTCTAGGTATTACCAACAAACACATTTTCTCTCTACCTTTACTCGTATTAGTAATAAATTAATTATTATAATATAAAGTACCTAAACGTAAAAACTCGATTTTACCAAAAATTAAATACTTTAACACATGTAAAAAAAATGCTTGTGATACTTGGCATATTTAGGAAACAACCAAACACGACACATATGTAGGAAACAACCAAACACGACATATGTAGGAAACAACCAAACACGACATATGTAGGAAACAACCAAACACGACATATGTAGGAAACAACCAAACACGACATATGTAGGAAACAACCAAACACGACATATGTAGGAAACAACCAAACACGACATATGTAGGAAACAACCAAACACGACATATGTAGGAAACAACCAAACACGACATATGTAGGAAACAACCAAACACGACATATGTAGGAAACAACCAAATACGGCATCCATGGTGTGTTTTTCAAAGGTTTGATTCAAACTGTGAAGAAACCGCGAATAGGCTATAGTGAAAATGGTTAAAACGGCGTGTTTTCGGCTTTCCTGCACGCTTTTCTTAAGAAACTTGACTTAAGTACAAACTGGCATCTTTAATTTAAGTTATTGGCTTTCATCGCGTGTAATAATATTGCACTGTTACAAATTCAACTACGGGGGAATGCATTGCGCAGCCTTAAAAGTGCCCGTCGCAATGCTTTGGTGAAACGTGACCTTGAGGTATTAAATATTTCATTAGGGATTCCCCTTACTGGATTGAATGGGTTAGACATAGTAACCAGGTGGTGTCATATGGCATCGCATAGCGACTTATGTGATTGTAGAAGTGTGCTGCCAATATATAAATTGATAGTTAAATATATGTAAAGGCTGTTCACGATAAAGTAAGCACGTTTGAAATAAACCTTAGAAAAAAGTTACTGCCCCTGCTCGCATATTATAGTTTGACGAATGCACTGAGTGACATGCGCCCAGTATAGGTGGTAACGATGGTTGGAAAGTAGTTCCATATCTTGATGTCTAATAAAAAATGTAAGGTGATCATTTGCGATAACATAAATTATTTCTTTCGCTTTCTGTTTTTTTAAGTGCACAGAAGTGTAAAAAAGAGCAGATTTGTAAAATATTTATTCCCCTAATAATTTCATAGTTTCAGTTTACCGACGCACGAAAAAAGTAATCGGGCCGACGGCGATGTTCATTTTACAAAAGGCGGAAGAACACACAACGTGCATGCGAGTAGATCTTAAGCAGGATCAGGACTTTCAAGAGTGCTCATTTNAGGCGGTTTTTAGCCGTTTTGTAGTACACTAAAATGGTTGATGTAATATGCGTGACGTATTGAAAGTACTCTGTAGGCCTGGTCTGAAGTGTGTGTTCTTTCCGTAGATCAGCACATTGACGCGTGTTTACTAGTTTCTTGGGCAAATATGTATTTCAAACTCAGCAGAGTAGTTCAAGCGCCAGGTAGGCGGGAGCCTATTTAAATAGCACTCCCTAGTAGAATATTTCTGTAAAATCAATGTTTGCGCGTATACGGGTATCTCAAAAAGTAAATGTTCGGGAATACAATTTTTTTTTTCAGGAATTTTTGTATTAAATGTAGACCTACTCGCAAATAGAAAAAATGTCTAGTTCATTCATGGTCACTTCCAACTTTTCTGAAGTCCTGCTTAAGTTCTACTATCAGGATATTCCTCCGCGTCGCGCAAAACAAAACTTTGAACATTTCACCCACCGCATTCGTGCGCATCCAGTGTAATAATATTTTGCATAAGAACTATTTATTTCTAGGTATTACCAACAAACACATTTTCTCTCTACCTTTACTCGTATTAGTAATAAATTNCATAAGAACTATTTATTTCTAGGTATTACCAACAAACACATTTTCTCTCTACCTTTACTCGTATTAGTAATAAATGAATTATTATAATATAAAGTACCTAAACGTAAAAACTCGATTTTACCAAAAATTAAATACTTTAACACATGTAAAAAAAATGCTTGTGATACTTGGCATATGTAGGAAACAACCAAATACGGCATCCATGGGGTGTTTTTCAAAGGTTTGATTCAAACTGTGAAGAAACCGTGAATAGGCTACAGTGAAAATGGTTAAAACGGCGTATTTTCGGCTTTCCTGCACGGTTTTCTTAAGAAACTTGACTTAAGTACAAACTGGCATCTTTAATTTAAGTTATTGGCTTTCATCGCGTGTAATAATATTGCACTGTTACAAATTCAACTACGGGGGAATGCATTGCGCAGCCTTAAAAGTGCCCGTCGCAATGCTTTGGTGAAACGTGACCTTGAGGTATTAAATATTTCATTAGGGATTCCCCTTACTGGATTGAATGGGTTAGACATAGTAACCAGGTGGTGTCATATGGCATCGCATAGCGACTTATGTGATTGTAGAAGTGTGCTGCCAATATATAAATTGATAGTTAAATATATGTAAAGGCTGTTCACGATAAAGTAAGCACGTTTGAAATAAACCTTAGAAAAAAGTTACTGCCCCTGCTCGCATATTATATTTTGACGAATGCACTGAGTGACATGCGCCCAGTATAGGTGGTAACGATGGTTGGAAAGTAGTTCCATATCTTGATGTCTAATAAAAAATGTAAGGTGATCATTTGCGATAACATAAATTATTTCTTTCGCTTTCTGTTTTTTTAAGTGCACAGAAGTGTAAAAAAGAGCAGATTTGTAAAATATTTATTCTCCTAATAATTTCATAGTTTCAGTTTACCGACGCACGAAAAAAGTAATCGGGCTGACGGCGATGTTCATTTCACAAAAGGCGGAAGAACACACAACGTGCATGCGAGTAGATCTTAAGCAGGATCAGGACTTTCAAGAGTGCTCATTTNACAAAAGGCGGAAGAACACACAACGTGCATGCGAGTAGATCTTAAGCAGGATCAGGACTTTCAAGAGTGCTCATTTTACCGTGAACAGCCTATAAAAATTTAAGTGCCCACCAATAAGGTAAGGTATGGCACTAATTTTTTTTCAATCACTGTAAACATTACCGTAGATTCGCCAGGCGGTGTTTTCATATAAGAGCAAGGGCTATTCCAAACAATTCCAGAAATGCTCGATTAAATGCGAACCAGTCGATTGGAATGCCGTTAATGTGGTTTGACTTTCCCAAATAGCCGGATGCTGAACATGCGTATGATCAGTTTATAAATTAGTAATGGTTAGATATTCGCAATATAACTTTTTTTTACCCAAGAATACAAGTGGTAAGGAATACTGTAGTTATTTACGAGATNGGTTAGATATTCGCAATATAACTTTTTTTTACCCAAGAATACAAGTGGTAAGGAATACTGTAGTTATTTACGAGAAAACTTTTTACTTGAAGGCTAGTTTACTCTTTTTGTATTTTTGAAACCAATATCTCTATTTTCCTGTGATCTGAAAAAACCATATGCTGAACATCACTTAGCTAATTAAGAGAGCTTTAACAACATCGCACATTTGCTGCCGTTTATAAAATGGCATGTGCTGAGAAAAGCTTTATTCGTGTCAGCAAAATTAATGAGTTGCAGTAAATGATTCTATATTCAATATCACCATTCAAAATCACCACCCTCCCTTTCTCCTGGACATATCATTATTTGTAAAACCACTGAAAAATTTTTTTGTAGGAAAATTACCAAAATGACTGGTTTATCGAGAAAATATTTTGTGGTTAAGCTATTTTTCAAGACACTTCAGCTTTCTCTTACCTTTATGATGAGAGGATGCGTGTTTACAGAAGCATTGGATGTCAGTAGTAGAGTTACGGTCGTTTTGTGTAGAATTTGCAAGGTTCTTATCGACCCACTACTAAGAAGAGGTAGCTTCTCATGCAAGCTGAAGCTTGTAATGAAAGTAACCAATTGCCAGGTTTTTTTTATAAGTATTACAGCCTGTTGTAACACACGGGTATTTTGTGTACGAAAAGGTATAACATTTAAGAGACTCACTGTANTATAAGTATTACAGCCTGTTGTAACACACGGGTATTTTGTGTACGAAAAGGTATAACATTTAAGAGACTCACTGTAACCGACTGCGTCAGCAATTTCGTTCACTTTGTATGTGAATCGCTGTTATTATAGCCGATTGTTTACAAATGCATCATGCCTATAATCGACTATTTTTGTAATATTTTCTTCTTCTGTGCGTAATTTTTTTTTATAAATACGTCGCCTCCTTGTTTGATAAGCTGAAATGAAGTTCGTTTTTATTTAGTTGAATTCTTGGGAGAAGGGGAGGTACGTTTCAGCGGTTTTGAAACTAAATTTTGGTATTGAGAATTTGCTTGCCTGTAGTTAGTTAGACCTTTTAATTATATGTATACTGTAATAGAACTGCGTTAATTCACACCATATTAAAAAAAACGTTACAGGATTGGTAAAATTATTGTGTTTTCCTAGAAGAGTGTAATTAAATCACTCACGATCGAGAAGTTGTATTTACAAGAATGGCGGCTCAGAAATTTTTTATTTCTTTTTCCTCGCAAAGAGCTGTTAAAGTCATCTATAAACGTGGGGGATAAGGGGGATATTAATTTCCTTAAGTATGTGGACTGTATACTGATTTTCACAGACGTTTGTATGCAAAGTTNAGAAGTTGTATTTACAAGAATGGCGGCTCAGAAATTTTTTATTTCTTTTTCCTCGCAAAGAGCTGTTAAAGTCATATAACTTCTATAAACGTGGGGGAGAAGGGGGATATTAATTTCCTTAAGTATGTGGACTGTATACTGATTTTCACAGACGTTTGTATGCAAAGTTAGGCTCCTAAAACTATCCCAGCAGCTGTTCAATCGACGAAACCTGTATGTCCAGTTCGCGGTGGCTGTCAAATATGCCACCTGGCCAAACCCAGGCCATTTTTTTTTACCCTTTTAAGGTCGCGGGACCGCGCATATATCAAACCAAATAAGGTTATCCCACTAAAAGAGATTAGTTAAGCCAGAAGTTATCTAGCTTGAAGGATTAATGACAGGGTGCTGTAACGTGCAGTAGCATTCACCTGTTGTGTGTGTGTTCACCCACGTCCGAGCCGAAGCGACGCGACACGGTATAACCGACGCTTTCACCTGCCATTCAGATCCTCGTCACATTTCCGGTATTGGAACCCATAGGGGCAAATGGAAGTGCCGTGTTTTAACCTTCTTAGCGTTATCAGACTGTAGCGACTCTCAAAACGGAATTTGACGTGAGCCGGAGACATTTTTTTTGTACGGATGGCATGCCTTTCGTCTTGAAGTTCTTGGAACCTGTAGCTAAACTTTTCCTTGATAAAATAACTGCTTCTATCTCAAGGCTCCCGTCTGCCTGGAACTTTTCTCCGCGTTCGAATCCGGGAAGCGCTGGAGCGATAGAGGCGACACTGCCACGAACGTCAAGTGTGCCATCGCCGCTAAGCGCAAGGCTTAGAACTGGCGTGTAGTGTTCTCGTCGTGCTGCATGTATCTATGGGGCTGTTTTACTGGTGGAAAGTCTGTAGGAAAATTCAATGCAATGCCCTTGAGTATTTTTTTTTGCATCTATCTGACACGCGTATTTTGAGATACGCCGATTTAAAAAAAAGCAGTTTTTTTAATAGTTATGTTGAGGGGCTCTGAAATCACGTTTCTAATGTGTGTCACGTCTTGAAAGNAAAAAAAGCAGTTTTTTTAATAGTTATGTTGAGGGGCTCTGAAATCACGTTTCTAATGTGTGTCACGTCTTGAAAGAACTCAAACAACCGCCGCGTCGTCTGAAGTGTGTGTGCTCTTATCCATAGATCGGCACATTAGACGCACGTTTTATAGTTTCAAGGGAAATCTTGTATTTCTACAAAAGCGCCGCCATCTATCGGCGAATATACTGTTACGCTGTTTAAGATTGCCGTACACTTACGGAAATGCACAGCCAATAAACGGAAACGCATTACGCAATGACGAGAAACAGAGTTGAGCTCAGTAAATTACAAAATACGGAATGTCTCCATATTTCCTATAGTTTCGAGTTTCGGGAACGGACAATGCTGAGTCTACACGAAGCTTTCTTCGCCATTGTAGCCAGAAAATTATCGTTTCTGTGGCAGTTAGGAGATCCGCGCTTCTAAGACATATTCTTTCAAACATCAAACAGGAGCATCAGGTGTCTGTAACATTTAGCAACACTTAAAATGCATTAACTTTAATAGAAACTGAACAAGTTGCTTATGTGTTTGTACTAGAAATACCAAAGTTACACCAAACATATAATGTGAGGCGACCGGAAGCTGACTATTTATTTCAAGTGACAGCATACTCCAACTGAAAATAGTTAGTTGCATGCTTTGAAATACATATTTGCATTTACATCAATTTTGTAATTACACATTTTCCCAGCAATTCATTGATGCGTCGTGTGTTGTTTAACTGCCATAGGTAAGCCTACTATAGTAGAGGTTGTGTATTAAAAAATGCAAGCGATGGGCGAGTTTTTTCATGCTTAGAATACATGTTTTAAGATTCTAACATTAATATCAATATTTATAGCAAGAAAATGTCTATTAAAATACTTTTTGAATATCAGCTCAGCACCTGCAGTTCCTGTTAGGTATGTTCAACTCACGTTGAAGTTACATTTCTACACACATGCTTTCTGTGATTTTTTTTCCATGGATTGTTTATGTTTAGAACATTTATTATTTCAAACCGGTGTGTGTTTTCCATGGGTGCTGGTCGATGCCGCTAGTCGGCGGATTTTCTCGGGGATACCCCNTGCATGAACTGTTTATGTTTAGAAAAATTAATTATTTCAAACCGGTGTGTGTTTTCCATGGGTGCTGGTCGATGCCGCTAGTCGGCGGATTTTCTCGGGGATACCCCGTTTCCATCGTCCTTTCATTCCAGCGCTGTTACATACTCACCTCACTTCATACTCATCGGTTCTTACGACCTCCATGTCAAGAGCCGCCCAAATCCCTTCACTTCGAATTTTTTTCTTTTATAAGTTAAATAGTATATAATCCATCGAATTTTCCGATAAAATGTTTATGATAAGATTGTGCATCGTAAGTATCGCTTATTGTGTATACATCACTTCATTTTTAAAGGAAAAAAAATTGTTGNTATGATAAGATTGTGCATCGTAAGTATCGCTTATTGTGTATACATCACTTCATTTTTAAAGGAAAAAAAATTGTTGAAAATTGAAACATTTTTTTTTTAAATTTTATTGATTGCTTAACAACACAGTGTGCTGTTTACACTATGCTCGTTTCAAAACCAATTTTACAATAGATTCGCTCATCTTCCGGTCCATGTTGCTTCGCTCTCCTCTCAAACGAAATAGTCTCGCTTTGAACAGGTGTCAAAGAGTGAATACCCAACGAACGACCACACGATGCNATGATAAGATTGTGCATCGTAAGTATCGCTTATTGTGTATACATCACTTCATTTTTAAAGGAAAAAAAATTGTTGGAAATTGAAAAAAAATTTTTTTAATTTTATTGATTGCTTAACAACACAGTGTGCTGTTTACACTATGCTCGTTTCAAAACCAATTTTACAATAGATTCGCTCATCTTCCGGTCCATGTTGCTTCACTCTCCTCTCAAACGAAATAGTCTCGCTTTGAACAGGTGTCAAAGAGTGAATACCCAACGAACGACCACACGATGCNTAACACTAACCGGCTTACCCAGCGCTGCCACCAAAAAAATAAAGGAAGGAAGATATACGCCGCCGGGCGCGCTTGCGGGGGTGGGTGGGCTACGACTCGTAGAGGGGGGAAATGGGTTAGAGTGAACGCCCGAGTTGCATAGCACCCGCTCTTCTTGCCCTGACATCGCGACATCTTTTCTGCCAATACGACGGTCATAAACGATGTGGTTAGGATTTGAGGTTAGAAATAATTTACGTAAACAAGTGCTTTGAGATGTTTAAATACTTCCTGTGACAAAAATTGTTTTATTGCAATAATGTTAAATTCGAATTTTGTGAAAGTATTTTATTCAAATAAAAATTACTTGTATTTTTTTTTTTTGAAGTTAAGGCAAGAACAAACATGTTCGTCACTATTGGCCATGATATTTTGGCAGTTGTGTCGGCGTGGGGTAGGTCAGTGTTGGGTACATGCGCAGAAGACGAAAATTCGGTCTACCTCGTCTTTAGTCTGAGCTGCGGCCTCGACTGCGGAGGTTCACGCACTCTAGAGCGGTCAAAGAATCAGGAGGATCATACTGCCGCTGGCGGTCGTGCGGTAATCAGAGAGCACGAGCGGTGATCACAAAGAGTGAGGGCTGGGGGGGGGGAGGCAATGGTGGTAATTTGCCATCTATCGCTAAGACAAGTGCATATTATCACGTCTGTTGAACTTGTAAACATCAGCCGGGCCGGCAGACGACTGAAAGATGAGGCCATCTAGTACCTAAGGATGAAATTGTATCTCATGGAAATGGTCGTCTTAGGATGACTGGTGTGGTTAAATAAAAAGTGCAAGATTAGTGTGAGTAAGGCGAAAAAAAAGCGAGCTGGTACTATTTACCTACAAGAGAAGACTGTGGATCGGTGAAGACTGACACGACCGACAGTCAGACACGCAACTAGCGGGCAATGGTAAAGTGGCTGTTGGTACAAGTAAGCAACAGGTCTCAAACAGGCGCACCGGTGCATGTGCACTTCCCAGAAGGGAGAGTGCCTAATGCTTCTCCCCTCTACCCTCTTAGGCGCCCATGGCGACAACACTTGAAGGAATGGAGGCAGGGGGGAGAACAGGGAGTGGCAAGCGAGGATGACAAGGAATAGGTGGTGTGAGCAGATGGCTCTTGGCAGTGTTGTGTTCCCATGTAGCATCTTCGGTGCATGTATCGTGCAGTATTAAACATCAGAATGACAAAATTCGTTTCATTTTGCACAATCAGAGGATGACGCGTGTTTGTGTCAACATTTTTGCGCTCCGGCCGAATGTATTCTGGAATAGTTACTATAAATCGCAAATCGGACTTGGCGCGTCGACGTCACCATTAGTCGGACGCGAAATGAACAAGTAGTGGGAAAAAGTCGGTTTGTGAACACTGTGTGAACCCTCATCGGAGGTGCGGCTAGTGTGCGCCACTACATGAATTCTGCGAGAACAGATCGTGATTCGACAGGCAGGAGTGCAGGAGTCGAGATCCAGCAAATTACCTACTGGCGAGTGAATGTGCTCATCCAATTTTTCCCTTGCTTCATCCTCATTTTATATTGTTCGTAATTCATAATTCCAGTGTTCTAGATGGGTCAAGTAGTCGTATAGGTTTACGACAGTCACTACGGCTGAAGCTTTGAAGTCTTTATTATTAAAAAGGAGCCAAATTGAATCCCGCATGACAGGGTTCAAAAAGTATATTGATACCTTTGATACTAATCCTCAGCAAGATGTTAAACAACTAAGATTATGCCTCCCTAAATTGGAACAGTGCTGGTCTGAGTTTGACAATGTTCAATCAGAAATAGAAGTCACTGATGAGTCACAAGCTCAATTAACAGAAAGGGAAAAATTTGAGAACACATATTTAGATTTAGTTTCTGCAATTGAAGGTTACGTTGAAAATCATTCTGTAGCAAAAGCAGAATCCGGAACCATATATAGCATAGTGCACAAGGGAAAACCAGCATTTGTGCCAGCAGTTAAGCTACCAGTAATCATTATATCAGCATATAGTGGCCAGCTTGATGTATGGCTTTGTTTTTATGACCCAATCAAATCTAATACACAACAATACATCCCTCAATTACATACATAATTTCCATTTTTTTGTGTTCATTGCAAGGCGATGCTACCGATGTTATTGAGTCATTAGATACATCAGCCTAGAACTATACTACCACTTGGAATTTTTTGAGGGAAATGTTTGAGAGTAAAAAAGTTTTGGTTAGTAGATATGTATCAACCTTGTTTAACTTTCCCCAAGTTGCAAGATAATCAGCTACTCACCTAAGAAAGATACTTGACAAAGTCAATAAACACTTACGACACTTAAAGAGCTAAACCAGCCTACTGAGAATTTGGATAAACCTTAAAATTATTAAATAAACAGCAAAATCGACAACACGACAATACAAGAATGGGAAACCACAGCACCGGTAACCATTTTGCCAACACTAGCAGAATTAACAAGGTTATTACTGCAGCGATGTCACATACTAGAAGTTGTTCATCTGAGTAGATTACATAGAAAGATGGGATACAATGTTATCACAAGGGGCCCTAACATGGTGACCCGTCGGCATTATCCAAGTACTGTGTCCTATGTCACCTCTTACAATGTGAAATGCAAGATCTGTGACCAAATGCATTCTCTTTATCATCATGACACTTTCCACCAAATGTCAATAGTTGCACGTATTCGAGCAGTAAAGGAACTGGGAATGTGTTTTAATTGTCTTAGGAGAGGTCATCAACTAAACCCGTGCATCTCTCGCATGTGCAACCATTGTAAAAAAGAACACTATTCACTGTTACACATTGAAGGTACATCAACTCCAGCAGTACACATGCAAGAACAGCCACCATCGCAATCACAGGAAGATAGTGCTCCATATACACAACATGAAGAAGCAGGCGCAAGTACTACAGTGTTGTGTACAGCAAATAGCACTGAAAGAAGTGTGCAGATCCTCTTGTCTACAGCATTAGTAAATGCACAAATTCATAGAGAGGTTGCATAACTATAAGGTTTCTTCTTGATTCTGGATCACAAACAAACTTCATCACCGAACACACTGTTCAGACATTAGGCTTCAAAAGGCAAATGATATCATCAGTTTATGGAATAGGTCAGTCAAGCTATAAGGTCGACTATAGTGTCTGTTGTAATAGTCAGTCTTGACTCAATTAATATGCTTCTTCTCTGAATTGCCTTGTGCTTCCCACAATCACTCATGAACTACCTATGGTGGAAGTAGATACATCGCGCCGGAAGATTCCATCATCAATTCAACTGGAAGACCCAGGGTTTCACTCGCCAAGTAGAATTTACATGCTTTTGGGCGCAGAAGTATTCTTGAATCTTTTGTGCATGGTAAGCTCAAACCTGCTGAAAATGCACCAAACCACTTTCGGTTGGGTTGCATCTGGATGGATCACCTCACCTAACATTGAATCCTTGTACACATGCCATATTATCACAAATGAGGATTTACACAAGCAAATACAAAACTTCTGGCATCTGGAAACACGCATTACAAAATCTCACTTCTCACCTTAAGAAATATTATGTGAATCAAATCACACACAGACTATTAAACGAAATGACCTAGGAAGTTAAATAGTCAAGTTACACTGAATAATGATGTTACGAAGTTAGGCAACTCAAGATAGTGCGCACAAATGCAACCGCATCAACTGGAAAGGAAGTTACGAAGAACTGTTCTCTCAAACAAACATACTCGGAATTTATGCAAGAATATTATTTATATGATCACATGGAACTAGTCATTGATGACTGATGACACTGTTAGCATTCCTAACCAATTCTACTTGCCCCCGTCATGCAGTTATAAAAGAGTCTTAGCACAAGGACAAAGTTGCAAGCTGTTTTTGATGCTTCAGCTAAGTCTTCGACAGGACTGTCACTCAATGTCTTATTTCTGGTTGGACCTACGATTCACCAAGACTTGTTTTCTATCATGGTTCGTTTCCGAACCCACAGAGTTGGCATGGCAGCTGACATTGCCACGATGTACCAACAAGTTCTCATCGATCCATCCCAATCAGATCTACAAAGGGTCTTATGGGATTATAACCTCAACAGTGAAATCAAAATCTACAAGCTCAAGACTCTGACATATCGGAAAGCCTCAGCACCATTTTTGGCCATAAGAACACTTTGATCAGCTGGCATCAGATGAATAATATGACTTTCCAAAGGCGGTGATCATTCTAAAAAGCGATGTCTTTGTGGATGATGTCATGACAGGTGCAGAGACAGTATTTGATGCCACAGCTCTACAAAGATATTTAACATCTTTGCTTCATCATAGAGGATTTCACTTATGTAAATGGACCTCCAAAAAACCAGAAGTTCTTTGCCATGTGCCAAATGATGCAAGAGAAAGCAAGGACTATGTCGATTGTCATTCAACTGTGGTACTGTCATGGCTGAAGGGTCCATCTAGTATCTGGAAGAAATTTGCTGCCAATCGAGGGTCAGAAATTCAAGAACTCGCCCAAAACATGGAATGGAGCTATATAAGTGCTGCCGACAATTCTGCCAACCATGGTTCAAGAGGAGTGGCACCACAGCAGTAAGCAGCAGTCACTTGTTGGTGGCATGGTCCAGGATGGTTGTGTGAGGTAAGTTCTACATGGCCATGTACAGTTAATGTTACTGTAAGTGATGTACCTCAACAAAGACAGCTGAGCAGCCAGATCACCATCCCACAAAACTTGGAACTCATAGAGAGATATTCCTCACTACAAAAATTGAAATGTGTGATGGCCTACTGCTGCAGATTCATTGAAAATACAAAAAGGGTCCCATCATAATGTGCAAATGGTCACCTTCAGGGCTCAGTACTATCCTCAGTCCTGGAAAGGGTAATCAAATTCTAACAAGGTAAAAAATTTCATAAGGAAACCTGTAATATCAAGGCGGGAAAGCAGATCAGCACAAGAAGAATATGGCCTATGTGTCTCAGCACTAATATTATACACACAGAACTTGTGACAGGACTCGCTACTGCTGCATTTTTGGCGGCACTGAAACAGTTTATCTAGTGGTATGGGAGGTGTGCCCACATCTACAGTGTTAATCCTACAANTAAATGGTCACCTTCAGGGCTCAGTACTATCCTCAGTCCTGGAAAGGGTAATCAAATTCTAACAAGGTAAAAAATTTCATAAGGAAACCTGTAATATCAAGGCGGGAAAGCAGATCAGCACAAGAAGAATATGGCGTATGTGTCTCAGCACTAATATTATACACACAGAACTTGTGACAGGACTCGCTACTGTTGCATTTTTGGCGGCACTGAAACAGTTTATCTAGTGGTATGGGAGGTGTGCCCACATCTACAGTGTTAATCCTACAAATTTGGTTGGAGCACACAGAAAACTAACTGAATTTTACCAACTGTATTAAACTGAAGAACACCAAGGTGTCGTAAGAAATGTTGGCCACAGAGAAATATTGAATGGCACTTTGCACCACCTCGATCTCCCCACTTTGGTGGTCTATGGGAACCTGCAGTAAAATCGCTCATATATCATCTGCGGAGAGTTGTTGGAGCAGCGCTCCTGACATATTAAGAAATATACACATACTTGATCCAAATACAGGCCTGCCTCAACTCCCATCAATTCACCCCACTCTCGAGTGGTCCAAATGACCTAGCACCCCTTACCCCCGGCCACTCCGAAAAGCATGAATCCCAATTGAACAAAACTTCAGAAGTTATGATAGTTATGGTGGTATTTTAAGAAAGGTCTTACTGAACATCTCCTACGATGCAAGATGGAAAACCAAACATTTATTTTTAAACTATGGCATAATTAAGATTGCAGACGAGGTTGCATGTGGTGAGTTGATTCTGATTTGCAATTAATTGTCCAATAAGTATGTAGAACGGCAATATTTTAACTCAGCAGCCACAATGGCACTTGCGATGAGTTTTGAACAATTACTGAAAGTAGCTGTTTGTCACAAGTGAATTATTTTTCATTGATAAAATTTTGCGTATATTAGTTGGTCGTTAATACAACCATTTCGAGCAGATTTGAGTGAAAAATCTTTTTTTTTTTTGTGGGTTTGCAGGCGTTTATATTTAAGGGCCGTTCTGATGTATTCATCAGAATATTTTTACAGAGGATAAAATTTGATATTAGGGATGTTTCAAAATGAGTACAAATATTCATATTAAATGGATTCTGAATTTTCCTTTTTAGTTTGTCGGTTTTCTTTGTTTTAGTTTCACTGATTAATTTGATTTTTAGGTTTTTTTTTTAATAATAATTTATCTGTTTGTAAATTGTGTACCTGCTGTACCAGCTGTTCTGTGTATTTTACTTGGCATAGTGAGTAAACATTCAGATGAACTGGTGGTAGTCCCTTGATTGTATCTCCGGCAACCAGCGACGTATTAAGAGTATCGAGGAACACCTATCACCAGACAACTACAACACTAAAAGCAGTTAGTGACGTCACGAATACAGGAGTAGACATTTTGCAAGNTAAAATGAGTACAAATATTCATATTAAATGGATTCTGATTTTCCTTTTTAGTTTGTCGGTTTTCTTTGTTTTAGTTTCACTGATTAATTTGATTTTTAGCTTTTTTTTTTTTTAATAATAATTTATCTGTTTGTAAATTGTGTACCTGCTGTACCAGCTGTTCTGTGTATTTTACTTGGCATAGTGAGTAAACATTCAGATGAACTGGTGGTAGTCCCTTGATTGTATCTCCGGCAACCAGCGACGTATTAAGAGTATCGAAGAACACCTATCACCAGACAACTACAACACTAAAAGCAGTTAGTGACGTCACGAATACAGGAGTAGACATTTTGCAAGTTCAGGGCACAGAGTTGAAGAGCGACACAGAGAAAAAAATGGCTTGGTGGTTAATATTATATGAGCGTACTCATTCTCTGATTGACTGCGTGAGGGAACGGGTTTTGTGTTTGATTGACTACTGCTTGCTGCGAAACTCCTCCTATTGGCTGAGCTGCCATCTGGAGAGTAGGTTACCAGGCGCTGATTGGTAAACGGTATTACAACATTTCGTCGACCGGCGACGTCGTTTTCCCGGCGCGGCGTCTGCGTCTGTGGAGTTCGGGGGTGGCATGATCAAATATTGTTGCAGCGCGCGCACCGCCCTCTTGGTAGGCGCAGCTTTGCCGGCGCGGTGTACGGATGTGTGTATCTGTCGGCGGTGCCTGCACCGAAACACGGGAGCTCGTAAACCTCTGGTTAATGGTCACCCAGCGTGGAGACTGGCAGGTCAGTGCGTCCACGAAGAACTGTGGAGCTGCAAGCCCTGTAACGCTTTCTCTCTCTTTCTCTCTCAGTCTCTCCCTAACACATCCTCTCCCACCCACACCCACTACATCAACCTACCTTCCCCGCCCACCTGGACTAAACACCATTAAACTAGGGTTGTCAGAAGTCCGGTGAAAGCGGGTTAAATCTTTTCTTTGAAGAGAAAAATGTTTACGTCCTGCACGATTTTTCGAACTAATTAAAAGGGCCAAGTTCTTTTTAATACGCTATAAAACACCCAGTCCATTAATTCTGAAAGATGTTGAAGAAATCCTAATCGTGAACTGAGATATTCTTTATTTCTATTTCTAACCACAGCCCTTCTTGAATCCCCAACGGATTCTGCCAGTAAACGATGTCAAAAGTCCTGATGCGTTTTTTGTTTATTAAAACATATTGCGTACTTTTCCTTTTAATAAAATGTTTTCGTTTTTTCTATTGCGGTTCAGTAACTCCAGTCCCAGACACACAGTAGAGGAATTCTGAGGAGCGAAATCACACCAAAACTTGACTGTGGATGCAAGTGAAATGATGTGATTTGTCAAAGATATAACGAATACATCTACGTGCATATCAGTGAAAAACATACGTTCGTTACCAATGTTGGTACACCTCAGTTCTGAGCCTTGCGCTTAGCGGCGGCGGCGCACCTGATGCGCGTGGCAGTGTCGTCCTTATCGCCCCCGCGCTTCTCGTCCTCAAACGCGGATAAAAGCTCCTGCTAGGCGCGAGCCTTAAGGTTCTGGTGGCCGTGCAATTGCACTGAAAGAAACGCTTGTATGAGAAATCAAAATACTTGTTTGTATACGGCCAAGCAAAAGTGCACGATTAATTCNGGAGCCTTAAGGTCCTGGTGGCCGTGCAATTGCACTGAAAGAAACGCTTGTATGAGAAATCAAAATACTTGTTGGTATACGGCCAAGCAAAAGTGCACGATTAATTCAACGAAACAATTTAGCTCGCGCACAGATTTTATTGACTCAGTAATAGAAGTTTCATCAAACCAAACTTAATTTTGCTAACGGAACAANAATAGAAGTTTCATCAAACCAAACTTAATTTTGCTAACGGAACAATATAAATTACGTTGTATTACAAGTTTTGTTTAGTCACCAAAACATTTTGCAATTCCTGGCTAATTGAAGATCGGATTTTCACGCGTAATAAACGTGACGCCATCGGCACACAAAGAGAACAGCCGACAAAATATTTAGTTTGTATAGGGCCGAAATTATATTTAGTTGCCCCAACTAAATATTTGGTTGAGTAAACAAAACTTGAAAAGCAACAAATCACATTTTTTTCATCTAAACACAAAAAAAAAAAAAATACACGTTTGAAATTACAAAACCTCTGTGTGGGGCCAAAAGAAACTAGACTGCCAACAAAATATTTAGTTAAATAAACTGTATATATTTGTTTGAACACTCATTTGATTGCATTCGTTCAAAAATACATCTTGAGAGTTTGTTTGTATTGTTTCTGACAATTAGGATAGTACCGATGTTTGTTAGTGCATGTATTGAATCTTAATAACGGTATAAATATTTCGATAAAACAAGTTCAACAGAAAAGTAAAAAGTAAAGCTGTAAAACTTGAAATATTTATTTGCGGAAGTTGTGTACTATTAGAAATGTATGTATTTAAAAACATACATATTTCGTTACAAGTAATAAGTCACTTTAGCTAAAGTTGATTAGGGCTTAGCGCTCGCGTGCAACTTCTCTGAATTCGAATCTCAGCTGGGCTTCCAGTTTTATTATTCCAACAGAAACCTTTTTAACCTAAGTTGAGACAAACAAATATTTAGTTGGGCCAACCAAATGATTGTTTGAGGCAACGAAACAAGAACAATATAATTTGGTTTCAGCAGCAAAATATTTTATTGCCCCCTATACATACTATTAATTTGGTTGAGCCAAACAAACTTCGTTTGATGAAACAAAAGCTTATCCGAGTGCAATGCTTTATCTTCCTTCCTACGCATTCTATGTTCTCGTCTGAGGAGCGACGGGCGTCTAGGAGTCGCAGCTTCAAACCGCCGTCAAATCATTGGCGCTGCGAAAAGCCGTAGGCTGCTTAGCGCTCACCATGGCGATTCATCATACGATGGTTTTGACGGTACTGTTCCGGGAAAGAAGTCTGGCGTCAGCTTTCTGCACTGATTGGCTTCCTGGGAAAACAATCCGCAATCGGGATGGTAACAATAACGAAGCCAGACGCATTTCCCAGAAGCGAATCGTGCTGAATGTGGGAAATATTTAACCTATTCATAAAGTAATTATTCCGCGTGTTCTGCGAACTAGAGCTGCACACGCCGGCAAAATGGCGTATTTCGTCAGCAACGTGTCGGAACGCCTTTCGGTTCAATCAACGCCTGGTAACCTACTCACCAGCCGGCAGCCCAGCCAATAGGGAACCTTACGCAGAGCGTAGTAGCCAACCAGACACGAGACCAATTCCCAGAGCCCCGCGCAGCCAATCAGAGAATGGGCACGCACACATCAAAGGAACCGCCACGCCATTTGGTCTCAGTGGACTTGGGGCCGTGGTGGTGTAGTGGTTAGACTACTCTCCTCCCACTTAGGCGAACCGAGTTCGATTCCCGGCGGGGTCGCTACCGGATTTTCGCATGTGGGAATCGTGCCGGACGATGCCGCTGGTCGGCGGGTTTTCTCGGGGATTTCCTGTTTCCCCTAACCCTTTCAATCCGGCGCTGCTCCAGACACACCTCGCTTCACCCTTATCGGCTCTCAAGATCAAATCTCTTANCCTAACCCTTTCAATCCGGCGCTGCTCCAGACACACCTCGCTTCACCCTTATCGGCTCTCAAGATCAAATCTCTTCCCTTACTCTGTACTTATCTACTCTGTGATAATGAAATGTCGAAAGTGTACCAAACAAATGTTATTTCCCATGTAAAATAAAAAAAAATTAATTTTGCTCGTTTGAGTAATCTATGCTTATTGTGTGGCTGACGTAAAATTACATTGCAGAGATTCTTATGAAAACTGTCGTNACCTTACTCTGTACTTATCTACTCTGTGATAATGAAATGTCGAAAGTGTACCAAACAAATGTTATTTCCCATGTAAAATAAAAAAAAATTCATTTTGCTCGTTTGAGTAATCTATGCTTATTGTGTGGCTGACGTAAAATTACATTGCAGAGATTCTTATGAAAACTGTCGTTGAAGTAATATATTTTTTTTCCCCTGTGTTTTCAAAGAATGCCGATGTCGTAGTATCTCGGCAAACTCCACACAACTTAGCTAAATTCAGCAGGGGCATAGCAAGGAATTATTTTGCGAAAGTGTCGGGGAATTTCAAATTTCCATTTGTGGGAAAAAAAATAAAAGCTATAATAATAAAAATTGTTAGTTCAAAAAATTATGTTAAGAGCCTTCCAAATCTTTTCACATTATAATGTTATAAACCTCCTTCGTAATCAAGGGGGAATACAAATTTTTCATATGTAGAAAAAAACTAAAGATATCACTTTAATTATTTTTAGTTCCAAAATTGTTTACAACCAATGGGATTATATATATATACANAATGGGATTATACATATATATATATATATATATATATTTGGAACTACACAAATGCCATATACATCCTTCATGTTCAAAGGGGATCACACATTTCTTATATTAAAAAAAATAAAAGTTGTAATTTTTTTCCAATTTTATTTTTGAATATTTAATTTTTATTTTGGAGGGAAGGGATATGTCCAGATATACACCCCTCCCATCCTTTTTCCCCTGGATAAGCCACGAAGGCGACGCGAAATTGCGTCGGCTGCACTAAAAGTGTTAAATATTTCGTGCTTACTCGTACAATGTTCCTGCGAGCGTACAGTTGTGGTCGAACTCCCAGTTTACCGTGAAACAACACTTGACTGCCCGCCACCGGCTACTCGCTAGCTGCCTTCGTAGACGGAGGTCGTCTTGCGTGGACGACTCAAACGCCGTCGACGATCGCATCACGGGGTCCGTCGACCACGTTCGAGTACAACCGTTTTGCTACTGGTCAGCAGGAAACCATTTAGGAACGCCAACAGCCAATCAGTGGTCTCGGTTGCGGTACACTCGTCAGCAGTTCCAGCAGTAGATATAAATTGCGTTCACTATGCCTGAGAGTTTGTTGTCATGCCATTAGTAATTTATGTGTTTTTTTCAATGACGAAGAGATTAATATCGAAAAATTACAATATGGGCAGGTGACAATGATATCATAGTATAGTCTAATCGTGGTTGCTTTATACTTTTTTAATTAAACCTTTAAACAATCACCCCATATATGACGTAGGCTACACGGTCGTTTCCTAAATATGTCTTGTATCACAAGCTTTTCATACCTGTTTTAACATAAAAATTCCTTTTTTTTTTCCTTCATAAAATTGTACTTCTACTTACATTTAATTTCTAAATTATAATATTTCATTAAAATTAATGTAAATAAAACAGGGAGAAAATATGATTGTTAGCAATGCCTAGTAAGAAATAGTTCTTATGCATAATATTATTAACTGAGTGCGCACGAATGCGGTGCGCAGTCCCTTTGGTGTAATTTTTTAGACTAGGTTAAGCTTTGATTGCATGAGATGGAGTAATAGCCTGACAGTAGAAATTTAGCAGGGCTTCAGAAAAGTTTGAAATAACCGTGAATGGACTTTAAGCCCATTCTTAGTTTCTTTACATTGTTGGTAGTTAACACAATGTTTTTGAAATGAGTGCAGATATTTTGGGGGATGCAAGTGGGTGACAAGGCGAGTATTTTGATGTAATCAACATTGTGTCGGAAATGCATCATTTATCTACAGATAAAATAAAACGCAAGACGCGTTGGTGTTGAAGATGCCCTCGCGGGTAAACAGTGCCTCGCCTGTCCATAACACAACGACATGGAAGTGTGGAGTAGTAATGCGCTGCTGCAAGAACCACGTGGCAAAGTCAAGTCGACGACGACAATCATCACCACAGCCACGTGTGCTGCTCCCAGTACAGCGGCACTGTACGCCGCCAGGTCTGCCGAAATCACTTTGAACAGCTGTTGTAATACTGTACTTGCCGTGTATATGTCAACTAGCTCTGTGTGATTTTGCTACATGTTCTGTGCATATAATAACTAGAGACCTGGAAATTTCGCGGATTCATTCGGCAACAACCTAGACTTCACAATCCTCTGTATACTCGAGTATATGTCACCTGTGCATTGCCTGTCGCTCCAGATTAACCCCAGACTAGGTGGCATGGCATTCGGCCCTTGTTTCCCTTGGAAGTACGTTATTGTTGGAAAGTCGTCCGGGGCGTGTCTAACGCACTGTGCTCCTATGGAAACAGAAACTTAAATGTACATTGGATTGAAGTTTAACTTGTCCGCAAATGAATTCGCGAAATTTCCGAGCCCCTAATAATAATAATTGCTTAAAGTATATGTATCTTGCATTTTATGTATTTGTAGCATAAGGATGCATTTCCGACACCATGTTCATTATATCAAAATAACTCGTCTTTTCACCCACTTGCATTCACCATAATATCTGCACTAATTTCAAAAAACATCCCGTTCACAGCAATTTTACAGTTTATAGGTTATAATTATCGTTTACCACCGTCATTTTCGGTCGTCTGCTACTGCTGAAACCGCCTATTTTGCATATCAGTGGTCTCAGCAGAAAGTGTAACCTCCAACCCAGCAGCATCAGTAATTGAAGGAGCAGTGGTCAGTAAACTCAGCTACTGACAGGAACAAAAGTAACACAGGCAATGAGGCACGACCTGACGGGGAAAGGGGTTTCAGACATGTGTGAGGAGTAGAGGGATTATGGGGACTTGGCACATCGGGACCTGGGATCGGAGCGTCGGAGTTGTTGGTGCTCCGTGATTCCGGCCGGCCAGAGGCCATATTGTACCCAGGTGACTCTGACCTTCACCCCGGTGACCTTTGACCTTGAAAACCCAGAACATAAAAAAAATTCCATAAAATTCCAAAAATTTGTAAAAATATTTATATTAAAAAATACAAAAGAAAAATTTAATTTTTTTAAAACTTAAATCGTTGGAGGTCCCCCCACACCTTCCTCCACCCATACTCATTTCACCATCTTGGTAGGTGGAGTTCACCATCTTGGTAGCGTCACAGCCACCGTACGCTATCTTGTTTTTTTTTCGTTTGTCATTTGTTTATACATTACTGGAGTTTGTCTCTCACTTTCGTTCGACAGCCATCTTGGTTTTTTTCGTTTGTCACTTGTTTTACATTGCTGGTGCTGTTCCCACCACCGCGCCCTGCAGACGACTGACCCCCTCCACTCCCCCTTTCAATATATTTAATTAACCGATTGCCCCACCCCTGATTCTCATTCGCGAATTGCCCACCCCTTTCCAATATATTTAATTGCTCCGCCAAAGTTTCTCATTGGCTAATTACTCAGGTGTTTTCGGAAACCTTCGTTTGACCAATGGGTGATCGGCGCGCGGGAGGAGTACACAGTATAATTTCCTTCCTGGCCAATGCGAATAGGATTTGTTCATTGTACAAGGTTCCGTCTCCCTCGCAGCAAATGGGAATTAGTTTTGGTTGCAACCAATGGGAATGGGATTTGGTGGGGTCAGGGGGGCGTGTTTTAATATAGTCCGATTCCCCCTCAAAATACTGCAAACAGAACGATATATTTCCTGACTGCCAGGACACAGTCCAAATACAAGCCCTGCTAGAATATTTGACTCGGTACAGACTACCTAAACAGTGTAGAGTCAATATAAACGGAATATTCAAAATTAATCAGTCAAAAAATTAATTTTCAATAAAAAATTAAAATGAAAGCTAAGAAAAGTAAGTGAAACTGAAATTGCACTTTGCACTCCCTCCCACCTTGGGATGTACACGTTTTTTTTTTGCAAAAATAAATTTTTACCAATCACTGTTCCATTAGATGTAAAACTCGCGATAATGGTATTGATCTGTGTAGCGTCCAGCCAAAGGATGAGCATGTATCCTACACCTGGCTGAAGTTGCTAATGTTTACTGGTGAAAGGGTACATGGAGGTATGGCCGCATGGTTTTTATNTGCAAAAATAAATTTTTACCAATCACTGTTCCATTAGATGTAAAACTCGCGATAATGGTATTGATCTGTGTAGCGTCCAGCCAAAGGATGAGCAGTGTATCCTACACCTGGCTGAAGTTGCTAATGTTTACTGGTGAAAGGGTACATGGAGGTATGGCCGCATGGTTTTTANTGTATCCTACACCTGGCTGAAGTTGCTAATGTTTACTGGTGAAAGGGTACATGGAGGTATGGCCGCATGGTTTTTATGTAACATGTATGTTGCTATATAAGCAGCTAGTTTCATGACGGAGGGTTCAGTTTGCTGGCAGATGTCGTGGACGTGGAGAGCAGATCGTCTCTATAAGTTACTCTACTTGGAATACTCCATGGACAGCCTTCAAGCAGCGCAATCGACTTCAACGATGTCGTCGGATGTTCCAGTAGCTCCTTCACCTGTAACTGCAGCACCCGCACCACTGGCAGAGCCATCTGGTTATTTGGGTACATCATCTTCAACAGAGCTCGTCCCATCGGCCGAACCATCCTCGCCAGAGAAAACCTTTTTCCTGCAGCTACTGCGACAAAGTACTTTCGCACCAACACGTGGATGTATGAAGAATATAAACCGGAGAAGGTATCTTTGCTTCAAATGTGAGTTGATGTTCTACCGTAATGACTTTTTATGCAAACACGTAAGGTCGTGTAAAGTTAAACTGCGGGGTTCATCGATTCTTGAGTGCCAGTTGTGTAAAAAAGAGATCCTGCAAACATCATAATTGCTGTGATGAACTGCAGTAACCATCGTTTCTCTCTTCCTTCCACGCCTGCATCATCTACGTATGCACCACCAACCTCAGTTCCTGTACCTTAGGACGAGCCGAAACCTCCTGGGACCAGCACTGTACTACCCGCCTATAGCNACCACCAACCTCAGTTCCTGTACCTTAGGACGAGCCGAAACCTCCTGGGACCAGCACTGTACTACCCGCCTATAGCTGCCGCTTTTGCTGCCACGGAGTTTGCATTGAAACTCACTCTGCGTCGGCATGAAGTTCACGAGTGTACGAAAACTTGGTTTCGTTTATAACTGAGGTCAGTTAATGCGAAGACTATGAATGAAAAAAAATACATTTGAATGAAGTAGTTGTAGATTTTACCAAATAAAATATGTTTTGGAAAAAATTGCGAGTTTCATTTTTCCTTGTTTGTAAAAAAATTTTGAATTTAAAATACAAAATGCATTAAATGATAAAATTTTGTATAAGGTGCAATGGTACTTTAATTAGCATTAAAATGAAAAATTATTTTTTTATAATAGGTCTTAAAGTTTTTAATAAAAAAAATACATGTTGATTAATAAAATGTTTAAAAAAAAAAAAAATTAAAAATTACATATTTTCGTATGCATATAAATATAAGTGCTGACAGCTTGCCTGGTGGCTGAATCGTGACATTACCGCCACCTATGTGTTGAAAGTAGAATCCAACATGAAGGGCGCCGACAGCGCATCCTATACTTTAAAAACAAACA
This sequence comes from Clitarchus hookeri, assembly GCA_002778355.1. Taxonomy (NCBI): domain Eukaryota; kingdom Metazoa; phylum Arthropoda; class Insecta; order Phasmatodea; family Phasmatidae; genus Clitarchus; species Clitarchus hookeri. The sequence continues at coordinate 994,396 of NQII01000257.1, forward strand.
AATATGGCTGCCACCCGGTGGCGATATCGATTATTAATACACTAGTGCCAACTAGGTGTGAAGACATATGAAAACCAAGATGGCGTCCTCCAGCAATGTATAAGCAAATGACAAACGAAAAAACTAAACTAGCGGTTTCCAGCAATTTATAAACAAACGAAAAAAGGAAAAAAACCAAGATGGCGACTCACGATAGAATGAGTATTGATGAGGGGTGGTGGGAGCGGGGGACCTCCGGAAATGTAAGTTTTTTAAAAGTAAATTTTTAATAACAAATTTTTTATAATACATTTTTAATAATATGCTTTTTTATAACTTTTAATAATTTTCAATTAATTTTTTTAATATTTTATTTTTATTTTTTGGGGTTTTAATGTCAAAGGCCACCAGGGTCAAGGCCAAAGGTCGTCAGGGTTAATGTCAAAGGTCAAGGTCACCTGGATCTATTATGGCCGCCGGCCGACCGGAATGACAGAGCACGAACAGTTCCGACGTTCCGGTCCCAGGTACCGATGTGCCAATGTCCCCATCATCTCTCTACTGTGAGGCTAGTGGCGAAGGACAAGGAGCGGCGAAAAGAAAGTCGTGACTTCGGAGAGCTGTGACTGGAATCGAATCCCGAGTGCGTTTTTTCCGCGTGGTATCCCCCCCCCCCNTGGTATCCCCCCCCCCCTGAACCACCTCCTTTTTATTTCCCCACCGTAGAATCTACGTACTCGACCGGCGCTGTCATAAATCGTACATCTCCCCCACTCCCTCCGTTTGTTAGGCTGCTGACCGTTGGGGGGTTTGACAAGTTGCCGGTAATTGGAGCTCGTTACTGGGTAATTATTGGAAGGTCTGCCTGCCTTCTTGCGGATGGCGAAGCGAGGCCAGCGCTCCTAGCGGCCGCGGCAACAATGACTGTGTTACGGAGATCTCTTGCCACTTTTGAAAGCCCTACTTAACTCTTTCAATCACAAATTACTTTAAAATTTGTAGCGTTGTAAATTATTGTATTGTAAAGGGCTTATTAATGTCCCCCGGTGTTATGACTGAAGGATATTAGGGGATGGTTTACAAACTAACCGATAACCTCACTTAAATTAGCACCCACGCCTTACCTGGGATTCGAACTCAGAACCTCCCGCACCACAGACCGGCGGCGCACCAACAGACTGCACCACAGGAAGTCGGTTGTTGCAAATTATAAAATGTTTGATGTGAGCTGTACTTCAGCTGGCAATAAAACGATTTCGCTATCATAACCAATAAGCTGCAGTCTTTGTGTTCTGTGACAGCGATATGAACCAATCATAACTTTGAGCTGAAGCACGGTTTAGGGATCAGTTAGCCACAGGGAAGAGCGTTGGGCACTGAGCCTCACAGGGTACAGTACAGGCCAAATATAACCTTCCTGTGCAACATATTGACTATCGTCTACAGTGGGCACGAAAGGGTTAGAGGACTAAGTACTGTAACATTTTCTTTGAAATCGTTGTTTGAGCGGATACGCCTATCTCGGTAAATAAAAGTTCTGGATATACGACTTTTATCCAGAAAAAAAATCCCTGTCTTTTTAGTTTTATTATATTAAAGTCGTGAAAATGGTTAAATATCGCATTATTAAAGCTTGCCTATACACTTTCCTAAAGCGGTAAAAGAAAATAATGACTATACGGGCGTAGTTGAATCTGCGAGCTTTCATCTTGTGTAATGAAATCCCACTGTTACAGATAGAATTAGCACAGTACAACACCACGACGGGAACACAGCATGCCTAGCACGTAGGAGCGATGATACGCTAGGGGTGCGTGTTAATGTAACCCTTATCGTTTCCTCGCTTCTTTACCTTGAATGCGCAGCTACACACTATTCTTAATGCGTCGGGTCACTGCCGGATTTTCGCAAGTGGGATTCGTGCCGGACTATACCGCTGGTCGAGGGATTTTCTTCCGTTTCGCCACCTCAATCACCCTCATCGGCTCTCAAGGCCTCGTTGTTAAGAGCCGCCCAAATATCTTCATTCACTCACTCACTCTTCGTAATGGGAAAATTCCTCCGCCATATTGAATTCTTGGTTTTCCCAGCTTGTTTATATTTTAAAATAATAATTCCGAATATGCCACTATATCCAACTAGATATTGATCTTACAGTGCAGTACATACAAGACAAAGGGAAATACGAACTCTTATAATTATGTCGCAATTTTAATTCCGCCAGAATTGGCTAAATCAAAATTTTCACATCAATACGTACGAGTTCGTGGTTCAGTGACTATGTCTGTACTGCTGCGTAAGGTCAATAGCTATAGTCTATTCGCGGTTACTTCACACTTTGAATCAAACCCGTGAAAAATCACCCCATATGACGCGTTTGGTTGTCTCCTAAATATGTCATGTTTCACAAGTGTTTTTTACTTACGCTCATAAAAGTACATTATTTTTGTTTCAACTAAAATGTTATTCGTATCTTCTCTATATATTATAATATTTCATTCATAATTAATCTGCATTAAAACAGCGAGAAAACAGGTGTGTTGGTAACGCCTAGTACGAAATAGTTCTTATGCAAACTATTATTACACTGAGGGCGCATGAATGCGGTGCGTTGTTCCTTTGGTGTAATTTTCGAGGTTCGGTTAAGCTATGCTTACATGAAGCGGAGGAATTTCCTGAACGTAGAATTTTAGCAGCGCTTCAGAAAAGTTGGAATTTACCGTGAATGGGCTATGTAACGCCAATTTGTACTTTAATGTTGATTTTCCATAAGTAGGGGCCAGTGACTTTTCGCGCAAAAATCGGAGCGCACAGTACACTTCAATACTGTATAGACACCTCAGCTGTGGTTATACTTCCATTGGCTGCTTGTGCCGTGTCCGTCTTTGACAAAGCCACGCAGGACTAAGTAACTCCGACACTGAACCTTTGTGATTCGTGCGCAAACGGTTAACACGGGCCAGAACATTTTTTAGCCAATCAAAGAAGCTGGACGACCCTACAGAGCTTTCGACTGTATCTTGTCTCGAAATCGTTTCGCGAAATATCACTGCCCCTATCCATAAGTTTTAACATTTTGAGGTCATCACACATGTATAAGACAACCAATACCAGTTATAAGTGAGTGACTTATATCCACCACTGCAGGAACACCGGTTCTATTGGCCTCCGTGTTCCCACTCACTGCCGTTCTATTGGCCAACATGGCAGAGGACACGTCTGCTTTGCCCTACAACGTTCATCATTGGCTAGTCATCAGCCACTAACGCGCTGAGGTGGTTTCGTCCCAATCAAATGTCCATTTGTGTAAAATGTTTTGCAATCACGCCTGTACTTTTGCGGAGATGTAATAAAAATAATTTTGTAGTCAGGAAAGTTATTGTCTACTGAGCTGTAGTAGAGTTCTTGTAAGATCCGGTTAGACACAGGCAGTACAATGACTGCGTGTAAATGCTAGTTTTCATTTCAATGACAAAGAAATTTTCAAATTATTGTTGCTCGAGCTACACTCTAGCGTAGTCTGCAAAGTGTTAACATTACACCCGCAACACAACGTCGAGACTCAGAACTATTTCACTCAATTCACTGCCACCTTAACTAGGAGCCTGCGTGGTAGTGTATGCGGGTAGCAGGCAGTAATTTTTATTTTCAAAGTTTTATTTCAACAGTGCTCTCGCTAACGTGAACAGCCTGCATTCTTTCCCACCGCGCCGACAAAGTCGCCGGCTAATCACGGTAAGTAAGCCCCCATCGATCACTGTTACAAGTTTCCTGAACACATTCGCCGTCAGCGAATAAGCTACCTTAATTTTTTTTCTTTCCGCAAGCCATTATCACTGCTTTGCATTTTTTTTTCGGAACGCAAATTCTACAATTACGCGAAATATTGCGTCATCGTTCGGCATCTACCTCAAAGGCCAATCGAAACTCCGAAAAATACTGCTTTAATTTCAGTATTAATCACCATGTGACAGAACTGTAGTACACTCAAATCGCCTTTCAGACTCGTATGGTATCAATCAAACATTCGTGAAGTGTGCTCACTGAATAGGTTAGTATAATAGAGGTGGCAGTTGCTTTGATGTGGGCGTGTCTATTCCCCGATTCACTCTGGAAAGATCTTTTTTTTTTATTATTATACGGCCAGTTATATTTTGGACCACGCGTGGTTGACTTTCCATCCCTACTACTGTATATGTTCCGGGAAATGTAGGGGTATAAATTATTCTTAACTTTTTTGTTGTAAGGGGCCGCGGTGCCTGAGCGGCGAGGCTGCTCGCCTCTCACCGAAGCGAACCGGGTTCAATCCCCGGCCGGGTCACCTCCGGATTTCCGCAAGTGGGAATCGTGCCGGACGATACCGCTGGTCGGTGGGTTTTCTCGGGGATCTCCTATTTCCTCCGCCCTTTCTTTCGGCGCTGCTCCATAGTCACCCCAATCACCTGCATCGGCTCTCAAGACTTCGCTTTTAAGAGCCGCCCAAGTCTCTTCACTCTCTCATTTTATTCATGTTCCATATGCTTTTATTTTGTCCTATGGTTTCTGTTGTTGGGCCACATTTTTTTTTTACGTAGTGTTATTTGCTACATGCATTTCACCATAACGTGGATTGTCACTCCTGTTATTTTTTGCCCTTCATTTGATATTGTCTGTGCCTGGAGTATGGAGATGGCGTTGTCTGGAAATAACAATTTGTCTGACTGTCTAGTGTATTCTTTGCGATGTTCCCTATTGGCTGAGCTGCTGGCTGACAAGTGAGTTACCAGACGCTGATCGCCCAGTGGCGTTGCGGTCCAGCCAATAAGGAACCCTTCGCAGCATCAGTACCTAAACATACACAAAACCCGTTCTCAGGGCCTTGCGCACCCAATCAGAGAATGGGTACGCCCACGTCAACGGTACCTAAACGCCATTTCGTATATGTGTAGGTATCTTCCCTGTGGCGGCGTTGCGTGCGCAGGTAGGCTGGGATGTGGTTGTAACCAGACCCACGGCACCGGGGAACCAGTCAGTGGCGATGGTTTAGCGGCCGGTGGGTCGACATAATTCCGAGTCCCAACGCATTCACTGCTGGCCTGCGCAAGTCGACACATCTTGCCGACTCCATCCATTAGCGACGGGAACTTAAATCTATCGCCTTCACATCGACTGGCCTGCTCAAGACAGGGCAGTGTTGCCAGATAATTCTCAGATAACATTTGAAACTTGACAAGTAATCAATTTCGGCACAAAATTATTTTACATCTAATTAGTAGGCACCTTTAAAAATTGTGTTTCTTTTGCAGCTGCACACTTAACCCCGAGATGCTGCACTTTAATTTTTTCGTACGGTGAGTTATTTGGAAACAATTTTACAAATAGTAACACTAAAATTTCTCACTAAAAATGACTTACAAAAAATTTCACAAAACCCTAATGAGAAATTTTTAAAACTAAAGTTGAATTCTAACAAGTAGGTGTTTTAAATTTCAAGGTTATTGTGAACATAAAGCTACGTAAGTAGATAGGTTTGGAGAAGTATAGCACAGGAGCCACCAGTCACCTCGATTGCCGAGGCGGCCTGGGGTGGCCTTGTTGTGATGGCGTCCGACCACCATATTGGATCTTGGTAACCTTCACCTTATCCCCAAAAAATTAAATATCGCAAAAATTAAAAAATTAAAAAAATCTAAAAATCTACAAACATAAAATGTCACCCTACACTACACCACCAACCCTCACATCAACCCCTCCGCCTACCTTTCATAAAAACGTCAAGAAAAATCGCAAAAAATTATAAAATTTCGAGGAACATATAATGTTACCCTCAGCCCAACCCCACCTCCCTCATCACACTCCCTCTCCAACACCACACCACCCAGTCATCAAAATCAATAAATATCACAAAAAATAAAAAAAATTGATATAATCGAAGAACTTATAACATTAACCTCACACTCATCCCACCACCCTCACCNCGCACCCACCCCCTCCCAATCATAAAAAATATAAAAAAGAATTTCAAAAAATCGAAAAGTTAATTTTAAATATCAAATGGCATTAATAAAAGCGTAAGAACAAATTACATCACTAACTCGGACATCCATGTTTGATGTCAGTGACCTCAATGACATTAAAAACTAAAATAAAATAAAAATTGCAAAAAAATTGAAAGAAAATAATTAAAGTATAGAAACATATTACATAGCTGACTCTGACACCACCCTTGTTGGATGTTGGTAACCTTGACCTTAACCCCAATGATAATAAACTCGGAAACCTAGAATAAATTGTTAAAAAATCGAAAGAAATTAATACAATTTTAGGAGCATATTACATAACTGACTCAGACACCCATGGTGGATGTCAGCGACCCTTAACCAAAATCACCTAAAAACAAATAATTTAGAAAAAATTTGAAAAACTTTATAAAAATCTACGAACATGTTTTGTTACTGACTCCGACACCCATGTTAAATTTTTGTGACCAGGACCTTAACCTCAATGACCTTGAACTCGAAAAAGTGAGAAAATTGCAAAAAATCGACTAACGTAATAAAAGATTATTAACATATTAAATCACTTACGCCAACCACAATGTTGAATGTTGGTGACCTTAACTTTGACCCCAATCCCCTTCCCAAAATGCATAAAAAATCCAAAAGGAAATCTTAAAAATCGAGTAACATATAACATTAGTCCCCCCTTTCCCTTACTCTCCCTCCACCACCAACCCCTAACCCAATTCCTCCCCAAAAATTAATAATTGGCCTTACGTAACAACAATTATCCCTCCACTCATACCAATCAATCGCTTCTGCCCATTGGCCACTAAATTACGACCTTAGGCAATTTTTCTTTTTTTCCAGCATTAAACACTAAGAGTTTGCTAGTTATTTCTTTTTTAGTATCTACCACCAAATAGCTCGCATGTCGTACATTTCCAAACCCATGGCATCGGTTACAACGCATGCATTCTTCGTCTTGACCGGCCTGGCCCAGGCGAATTAGCTATAGGCATCGATGACTGTCACTGCAACCACGGAGTCAAGTTTGGGGTGCAGGAACAATCTGCTACGGTCTCCATGATGCAATTAGATTGATGGTGCATTGTAATGGCGACCAGCACACCGCCATCCTGGACCGTGGAAGATGGTATGGCGGACCTTGTGCTCGCCACTCATGTGCGACGTCTATCTAGCAACGACGTCGTGAGCTAGCAGCCAGNGATGGTATGGCGGACCTTGTGCTCGCCACTCATGTGCGACGTCTATCTAGCAACGACGTCGTGAGCTAGCAGCCAGCTTGAAAAGCCTTTGGCCATATAAGAAGCGGCAGCCGTTCCGATCGCCAGTTCTCGGCCTCGCCAACAAGCATGTCTTCCAGTCTGCATGTGCGATGGTTGCAAGAAGTTTACCAGTCTCGTGGCTACAAGACGCCACAGCCAGCAGAGTACCAGTTCGAAGTCGATGACTACAGCGGATCTGAAGGAGAGGAAATTGACCTACTTGCAGATCCTCGCCCAGTGGAAGACGTCGACCGCCGCATGTTCGATCCTAATCGAATTAGTGGCCAAGAAAATATATATGTTTCTATATATTAGTTGCATAAACTAAATATTTGGTCGAAAGTAAATTTTTTTTTGCGCTCAACACAGAGGTTTTGCTTATTCAAGCGTGTATTTCGTTAGATGGAACAAAATCCAAATTTTTGCGTTGTTTTACTCAACAAAATATTTTTTTATGCCACTTAAACTCTATGGAAATAATCAATTGGTTGGTTGGAACAAACATTTCTCACCGTGCACAACTTTTGTAAAATAACTTGTGCTGAGCACTTCCTAAAGGGAAAGACCATACTTTCAAATATCTTCTCTTCAAATGTATCCTTCGTTTCTATTTGTGAGAATAGTTTNTCCTAAAGGGAAAGACCATACTTTCAAATATCTTCTCTTCAAATGTATCCTTCGTTTCTATTTGTGAGAATAGTTTATTTGGTTTTTGTATGTAAAATTAAAATAATCTTGACCTGTGAATATATTTAGAGCCGCCCAATTTTCGCTAAAACAATTCCACCTGCAGTTTTCCTTCCGTTGTTGGCTGCGTGCCTTCGTCGAAAACAGTGTGTTATTTGGCTGGGCCAATGAGAATTAAGTTACTCCGGTATTGAATGTCTGTGATTCGTGGGCAGGTATATATGACGCATAGCAATTGAAACCAACCAATCGCGCAAGCGGATCGGAGTCAAATTGTTTTGAAATACAACATTACAAGTAATCTTTTCGCGAAAATCGGGTGCCACTAATTATAGACCGTACACGGTTACTTCCAGTTTATCTGTAGGCCTGCTGAAGTTCTACTTTGGACAACTCACATCCATGGAATATCCAGGATTTTCTAACTCGGAAACAAGTTGTTTCATAAGTGCTTTAGAAACATTATTATTATATATATGTGTTACTTAAGTAAAATGGGGCTGAGAGATTTGGACGGCTCTTAAAAACGAGGTCTTGAGAACCTATGAGGGTGAAATTATGTGAGAATGGAGCAGTGACGAAATTAAAGGGTGGGGAAACAGGAGATCCCCGAGAAAACCCCCCGACCAGCGGCATCGTCCGGCACGAATCCCACTTGTGAAAATCCGGGAGTGACCCGGCCGGGGAGCAGTGTAACCGCTCAGCTAGATCGGCCCCGTCAAATGTTGTGTTCAGGACTTTAACCATCATTCAGCACAACCAGTCGTTTATCCTGGATCAAATGCAGCCGACAAAATCCACCTACTCGCTTTCCAACTCTCTCTCTCTCTCTTACACAAAAAAAAAACAGCCGCATGTGTTTCCCTAGCAACTTAAAAAAAATTCCAAGCGTTCGGAAACCATTTCACGTTCAAACGCAAAATATTGACTCGCCACAATATACACCATTAGAACGTGTACGCGAAATTTCGGCCAATTTGTGCTGACGTAATTGCTGTAATGATGGCAATCTAGCAATTTTCCTAACTGACTTTTACACGTAGCCCACTGCTGCCGCTTTGAACGTCTGCGTTCTCTTTAAAATAAATNAAAAAAAAAAAACCGCCGCATGTGTTTCCCTGGCAACTTAAAAAAAATTCCAAGCGTTCGGAAACCATTTCACGTTCAAACGCAAAATATTGACTCGCCACAATATACACCATTAGAACGTGTACGCGAAATTTCGGCCAATTTGTGCTGACGTAATTGCTGTAATGATGGCAATCCAGCAATTTTCCTAACTGACTTTTACACGTAGCCCACTGCTGCCGCTTTGAACGTCTGCGTTCTCTTTAAAATAAATACTCCTTTCCCCGCCCCCCACCCCCACACACACGTTATGAATATGTATTACTTACCATGCATTTTAATGAAGGGCCGATGAAATCACTTCACGTGGTTTATTTCGCAACACCTGAGAGAAATTTTATTACCGCGTCTTCTCTTTATTCAGGCATAACAGGTTGGGAGTTAGCGACTTAAGGCAAAATATTTAGGTTCGTCAAATTTTATGATGATGATTTACAACTGCGTTATTTAAGGCCCATGATATTATTCGTAATCATATTGCGCTTACGTACATGCTTATTTTCACACTAAAAGAAGTCACCTTACACCAGTGGGCGATTCAATGGACGGTAAAAATTTTCCCTTTCACGAAAAAATAAATAAATAAATAAATGTGTTCAGAAAGATACACGTTATAATTTACTCAATTTTAAGACACAGTTGGCTGAGCTCTAATGAAGTGTCATTTGTCCTTGCTTGGCTGTACGAGATGATGGATATATTATTTATGAATGAATTCATTAGGTTTTCGGGGTAAGCTTTACCAGATTTACGTAGCAGGTCCAGAGATTTGACTCTTAGATTTTGTAGCTTATATCATCTCTGACCCGGTGGCATGAAATTAAAATGTGCAATTTCAATAATGTGTGTTTAAAACCGTTCACGCATTGGACGAAAAGTTTTGGCAACATAAGTTAATTACTTCGTTATGAGTTTAAGTAAAACAACTGTATTTTTTTTATAGCAATCACTGTTTACACATAGTTATGAAAACATACGGCTATATCGTGTGAAAATAAGGATTGTCGGATTGTACGCTACGGTTTTTTCGTTTTACTAATATTTAAAATCTATGAAAATTTTCCTCCAAAGTTATTCATGATTTAAAGTTAGATATAGCCACAGACTAAAAACGAATACAGAGGTGAAACAGCAGCTTATGCCGCCAACTCTAGCCGCGCATGCCAACAAAATGGCGTAACTGGCCAGCAAAATAGTGGATCGTCGTTCACCAACCACCGCCTGCACACAAAAATAATTGTGTAATTTTACAAATAAAAAATATTTGGAAACTACTTGCCAAAAAAGTTTATTAGTACCATTACATGTTAATACTTGTCAAATTTTATAGGCGCCAGTATTACAGCACGAATTTTTCGGTACTAAAAATTCTGTGTTTGCACAAGTAGAACAGGTTTACAACAAAATGTTTTGTAAACGAACTAGCATTTGTTTTTTTACAAAAAGTTTTCTGTTCGGTTTACAATTTTTTTTTTCCTGTGTGGTAACCTACTTACCGGCCGGAAGCCCAGCCAACATGGGACCTTTCGCAGCGTGCAGTAACCAACCAGATGCAAGGCCCGTTCCCAGATACTCGCGCAGCCAATCATAGAATAAGTACGCACTGGGAGAACAGCCAAGAAAATATTTGTTTTTATATTTGCCCCAACAAAATATTTTGTTGAGCAAACAAAACTTGAAAAACAACGAATTTAATTTTGTTCATCTAACAAAACATATCTTTGAGTAAACAAAACTTCTGTGCTGGGTAAAAAGAAATTAAACTGCCAACAAAATATTTCGTTGAATTAACTAAATATATGTGTTTGGGCACTCATTTGAGTGACTCCGTTCGAAATAGAGCTCGAGGATTTGTTTGCGTTTTTTTTGTGATAGTTAAAAAAAATAGTATCAGTGTTTGTCAGTGCATTTATTGATGCATGATAATGGTATAAGCATCCTAATTAACCAAATATGCAACAGGAACCTAAAAAGTTAAGTTGTGACATTTGCAATATTTATTTGCGTAAGTTGTCCAGTATTTAAAATGTGTGTATTTGAAAACATTCTGACGTCATCACTTTACCTAATGTTGCTAAGGCATGAAGGTTGGACGACGCCGGTCTAGGTTCGAATCTCGAGCGGGCTTCCGATTTTTTTTATTTTAACCGAAACTATTTAACGTACGTTCAGCCAAACAAATCTTTAGTTGCAGCAACCAAATCTTAGTTTAGGGCAACCGAATAAGAAACAGAAAATAATTAGGTTTCAACAACAAATATTTTGTTGCTCCTATACAAACAATTATTTTGGTTGCGCCAAACAAACTGTCTGTGATCCAACAAAGCCGTTTTCTCGGTGCGTCCATATGAAAGGAACCGCAGCGCCATTTATTTTCTGTTTTCTTATGTACTCTCTGGTTTAGCACATGCGTGGTCGTCTAGTCTGTAGTAATATAAACCACATTGGCCGATGGAAAACCATAGAAATGAGCACTGGGTCACTTGAAACAAAATTGCTACTAAGTGTTCTGCATTTCGCAGCCATCTTTGCTAGTTTCGGCTCTCCGCACATTTAGCTTTGAGTTCCATCTCCACCTATACATCTCTTTGAATCCGTTGACTTCTCGTTAATTTCTGATCTTCCGTTGTCGTTGTGAAGCATTATTTTGATAATTCGTGTAGAACCAACAACGTCTGCTGCAGTAAACACTTGTTTCTTTCGGCCAGTGTCATGTGTACTTAGTGCTCGACGCCAAACCAGTCGCACAACACAAATACTGTAATGTTCAGAATTGAGTTAACTGCAGCAAATAACCAGCATAGCGTAGCCTACTTGATAATCGCAAATCGAAATTTTATATTTTTGTGGAACATTTGGTACTCTTTAGTTTGACGTTGCCAACAACCTAAGGTTTCAATACGATTATATTGGTTTTTCAACATTTTTTGGGTCAGGCGAAAGCAGAAAAATTGTGAATTCAAATTCACAATGGAAAATTACAGTATGTACATATTTATGTATATAAATACGTCCATATATATATATATATACACACGTAATTTATTACAACTGTCTTAAAAGTTTCTGTAGGGTTCCGTACACTTTGCTCCGTCTTGTGAATGTACCTTGAGGCGTCTTTAGCGTGTCCTTCGTCCCTCCGCACCCCCCTACTTCTTGGTCTCTTATTATTAAGTATACTAAAGTTTCAGTCTCTCGTTACCGTTCATCTCTTCCATTTAAGATTTTCCATTTATAGCTATTTTATACACGATTTCTTCTACGCTGTATATGACGAACCCAAGATATATTTATTTCATATTATTCTTACCATTGTTCTATCTTATCCGACTTTCTTTAATATTTCTTCAGTTCTCATTAAATCAGTCTGATTCATTTTAATCACTCTCATCCGGAGCCAAATACCAAAAAATTCATAGTTTAAAATTTTTAGCTGATACTTGTATCAGCTCACTGTAAATCCATTTTATTGTCTCTTTTTATAAATCTACCACATTCATTTTTCTTTCGCACAGTGTTCATGTCAAGTTCCACGATACTTGTGTGCATACAATATATATAATACGCTTACACACACCGTAAATGACATTACACGGAATGTCTACTAGTTGGCTCAGCGTTTAGTCAAAATATTTTTTTTAAAACTATTTGTTATTCATTGCATTTGTAAGTTTGAACAATACCACTCCCTCTCTCTTTCACACACACACACACACACACACACACACACACACACACACAAAAATCCACTTTAAAAAAAATGTAAAACTTACTCAATCGTTGTTGGTACGACGTTCGTAAACTGCGATTTGTGCAGTAATACGGATGGTATAGACTATTCGCGGTATCTTCACATTTTTTGAATCAAACCTTTCAAAAATCATCCCATTCAGGACGTATTTGGTTGTTTCCTACATGTACTTCTGTTAACATAAAAGTACCTTATTTTTTGTTAAATTGAAGTTTTACTTATATTTTAGCTATACATTATAGTATTTCATTTACAATTTATATGAATAAGAGTAGGGAGAAAAAAGGTGTGTTGGTAATGCCTAGTAAGAAATAGCTCTTATGCAAAATGTTATTATTCTGAGTGCGCAAGATGGTGCGTTGTCCCTTTGGTGTAATTTTCTAGACTCGGTTAAGCTTAGTTAGCATTAGGCGCAGGAATATCGTAGAAGTAGGACTTCAGCAGGGCTTCAGAAAAGTGTGAAGGAACCGTGAATGGCCTATAGTTTCGCCGGCGCAACTGCACTCGAGCTTCGAGGCGCCTCTAAACAGCGAACAGACGAGCGACGCCGAATAAGAAAAAGAATAAGTGGCACGGGGAAGAAGAAGGGGGTAGCCGTACGTATACAGCTCGCACACACACAGGGAGCGGTAGTAATGAAACAGCCATGTTTCCGAGAACAGTGTTCTTGTGTCGCGGCAGCTACTGGTGTTGAAAGGGCGTATCTGGTGCTGCTGATGGCATCAGTTGGTGCTTCGAACTGCTCCCACATCTACACGTTGGAACTGTGTGGTAGGGGGTGGGGGCGGGGGAGGGGTAGGAGGAGCTACAATGTGGGAGATGTTACAAGCACAAGGTCCGCTCTTGTCTCGTCTCTCGGAACACTTCCACGAAAAGCTGTGGGGATCTTCGGCCCATCCCGCTTCCCAGAAATGGACCAGCGACCTTTCGCGACACGTCGTCGACCCCCATTCGACTGTCTGAAATTTCACTTTGTTGCGTGACACCCGTATTCCATTTGAATGTCCGAAAATGTTTTGGTTTATGGGCGGGGACAGGAAACATTTCTCGAGTTGAATGACGCACAGGATAGAATCTGCAGTCTTCTGCGCACTAGAGCTTAAGCTGTTCGTTCATCGGCAGCTGCCTTAGCACAGAGTACTTAAGAGCGTTCATCACAGCAGGTCTAACTCAGCTTTTTCGCGTGCTCACGACAGATATGCTATTAATGTGCGTGTATGCGTTCGTTTTCGAATGATGATTCGTAATCGTCCGCGATGACGACGGAAGACAAAGAGACAAAGTTTCTCTTTGATAACGAAAGGTCGGTCCTATTACGACAGAGTGGAAATTTGTGCACGATACTTATGTATAAAGCCGTACCAAAATGGTCAAAATACGGCGTTTTCAATGCGGTTTTTTATACAATAATGAGTTAATATTCCAGCAGTGTTAAATATTAGAACATTTTCTTAGACCTTTATCTTCTTTACTGCTTCATCAGAAATTATCCACGCAAAATACTGTTTATGTAGTAGTTTTCCGAATTCCGACAGACTGCATCACCGAGTTGACTAGAATGTTATGCCCACTCTTAAGACCAATGCCTGGTTTGTAAGCAGTGAGAATTTGGTCAAGGGAAATAGATGCTAATGAAATTCGGGGTTTAAGCCAATTTTGGAGATGTAAAACGTGAAACAAAACCGTAAGTGTGAGAAATGATACTCTCAATCTCTGTTTCGACACAAATATAACAATTTGTTTTTCAGTAGTTTATTATTTAATTATTAAATTTTCTGATATTTCCAGGAAACAGGCTATGCATTAATGTTACAGAAGTCTTCTATAGCAAAAAGAATGTACTTTCTGGCCAACAAAGTCCATGGTGGTATATATCTATCCTTAACAAGAACGCCAAAAAACCGAATTGCATTAAGATGTATTTCCCTATACCAAATTCCCACTGCTTTCTTATTGTATATTCGCGGTTTATTCAGACTTTTTAAATCAGATCTTTTAAAATTCACCCCACATATGACGTATTTGGCTGTTTCCTTAACATGTCATATATCACATGCGTTCTATAGTTGTGTTAATATAAAAGTATCTTATTTTCGGTTTAATTTACCTTTAACCGTTATTTAATTTATAAATTATAATATTTAATTTATAATTAACACGAATAAAAACAGAGAGAAAATGGGGGTGTTGGTAAGGCCTAGTAAGAAATAGTTCTTACGCAATAGGTTATTAAATTGAGTGCGCACGAATGCAGTGCGTTGTAAATTTTAGTGTAATTTCCTAGACGCAGGTTAAGTTTTATTGGCATGAGGCGGAGAAATATCGTGAAAGTAGAACAGGGCTTCAGAAAAATTTGAAGTAATCGTGAATGGACTATATCAGGCAACAAACAGTCTTAAGGATTCAGAGGTGGAATTGTCGCTTCTACCCCGAACTCCAGCCGCACACGCCAGCAGCATGGTGGAACGCCGTCCGCCAATCAGCGCCTGGTAACCCACTCGCCGAGCGGCAGCCCAGCCAATTGGGAAGCTTCCGCGACACGCAGCAGCCAACCAGACGCAAGACCCGTTCCCAGATCCTCGTGCAGCCATTCAGCGAATGGGTACGCCCACATCAAAGGGACCTTCATATTTATTAGCTTAGGTCCGCGCCTTAGAGTGGAGTTGCGGTGGCTGAGCGGTTAGTCTGCTCGCTTCTGGGTTCAATCACCTTCCGAACAATCCCAGATTTTCGCATGGGGGAATCGTGCCGGACGATGCCGCTGGTCGGCGGGTTTTCTCGGAGATCTCCCGTTTCCCCTACCCTTTCATTCCGGCGCTGCTCTATACTCACCTTATTTCACCCTCATCGGTTCTCAAGACCTCGCTGTTAAGCACCACCCAAATTTATCAACTCAACTTAACTTACTCCGTCTCTGATGACCTCGATATCGACGAAATATTAAGCCCTACCTACTCATTTACCCTCTTACCAACGTACTAAATGTTCAGGACGACGCATATAAAACGAATGTTCCGGGAGCGATTCTGGAGCATCACAGTATAATTAAGTATACAAAAATGAAATTGTGTGGCGGTACATTTGACGTAAAAAAAACCTTTTATTTTACGAAGTATTGCTGGGTAAAAAATTCGCCCAGAATTGTCTGTACACTTTCCGTAATGTTACGGACACAAAGATTTTTAAACACAATTTATTCGTAAATTTCACAAAATTTTCCTTGAATTGACGGAATCTCTTCGTTAAAATTCAAGTTTGTTTTCTGTATTTACAGTGTAAAAAAAAGAGATGATGAAAAACTATTTAGTTTTCGTAACGTGGGTGTTCTATCGTGTATAAAACATATTTTGAAAAGTTACCATATTTTATACTTGAGCAAGATTTGAACCAGAGTAAAAAAGTTCGATGTCCACAAACTTCGGTATTTATAGTACAGTCACATAAGAAATTTTTTCAGTTTCTATTAAAGTTGGTGCAATTTAAGTTTTCCTAAATGTTACAGACGCCTGATGTTACTTTTTAATGTTTGAAGGAATACGTCTAAGTGACATGGGTATCCTAACTGCTGCAGAAACGATAATCTCTGGTTACACTGGCGAAGAAAGCTTCGTGTAGACTCGGCATTGTTCGTTTTTAAAACCCGGAACTATAGGAAATACGGAGCCGTTCAGTATTTTGTATTTACGGACGTATATTTACCATGCATTTCCGTGAACATACGGAAATTCGTAGCGGTGCAGACGTATCTATTCGCTGATTCGTTGCGCGAGGTTGTGGAGCGAGCCTCGTGTCTGATTGGCTGGGCTGCCGGCTGGCAAGTAAGTGACGAGGTGCTGATTAGCCAGCGGAGTTCTTACACGGACCTATATATGGCCAGTGTCGGCATTTTGCTGGCGTGGTATGGCTGTAGTTCGCGGTGCAAGCGTCTGCTGTTTCACCTCTATATGTAAGTATTCTGCGCCCATCAGCACCGCTTTCTTGCAGCAGGGGAAAAGGCAAGACGCCGAGAAAAAAAAACTTCCTTTTTATTCATTTTGCGAGAGTGCGTGTTTTGTGAACACGTGTACCCGCATCCTAACAACGAAAATAGCCTCAGGGATCCAACATCAGAAATTATAAAGTTACTACCACCCGAAGTAATTACGTGGTGTAGGCCCTGCTTCTTATAGTGCACGTAGAATCGACATCCAGTTTTATTTAAATTTCTTTTAAGTGCTGTATATTTGTTATTACGGGCTGTGCCTATATAAATATCTTCCCTCAGCCGTAAAAAAATCAACGTTAATTGAGCAAAATCATAGTTTCGGTGTTTTCGTGCCATGCAGTTAAGCCAAAAGCTATTGAGTACTAGAGANCAGAATCGACATCCAGTTTTATTTAAATTTCTTTTAAGTGCTGTATATTTGTTATTACGGGCTGTGCCTATATAAATATCTTCCCTCAGCCGTAAAAATATGAACGTTAATTGAGCAAAATCATAGTTTCGGTGTTTTCGTGCCATGCAGTTAAGCCAAAAGCTATTCAGTACTAGAGNAACGTTAATTGAGCAAAATCATAGTTTCGGTGTTTTCGTGCCATGCAGTTAAGCCAAAAGCTATTGAGTACTAGAGAATTTGAGTTGAAATTATTTTATGTCAAGAAACTTTTAGGTAAAATTCACTATAGGCAACATGACTTAGTAACTTAAAATATAGTATTTTTTTTTAGATTTGTTTTCAATTTTTCGTCTTTATTCGTGTTTCTTACGAAATATTGTCTCTGTATTGCACTGAAGCTTATTCTTTGACCTTTTTCGCTTTTCATTTGGCAATATAGTTGTAGATATTTGCTCAAACAGTCGGACAAAAATTAAACCAGTTGCAAGGATAAAAAGTCATGAAAGCTAATATTTACATTCAACAACTTGCCCTAACACAACCTTTTAAAATAAATCATGGGTGTTTTAAAAAATACTTATGTATATATATATGTATTTATTAAAACGCCCATGATTTATTTTAAAAGGTTATATATATATATATATATATATATACNAAACGCCCATGATTTATTTTAAAAGGTTATATATATATATATATATATATATACACACACACATATATATATACACACACACACATATATATATACACACACACACATATATATATATATATATCCATATATCTATCTGTAACAGTTTAAAGTTACGTGAAAACTTTTATGTGCATAATTATATGCCCGTCTTTCATTTGTGCCGGCCACTGATTTCTGTGTAAATTATATACTGTAATTAATGACCAATGTTTAGCTATCATTATTCATATGAGATACTTACATTAAAAATTGGGGCTCTTATGGCAAACAATGTAGAACGATGTTTCTGATCGTCTGCGATTTCTGGAGTATTTATTATTAAAGTGTCCAATGATTATTTCATGAAATCGCTTAATTAAAGGCTGTTCACATTAAATTGAACACTTTAAAATTTTTAAAGGCCTGTTCAAAATCCACAAACGCTAAAGAAACATGGGTGTGTGTACTTACGTACGCGCTTTAGAAGTTATACTTCTTTGGCGTGAATAAAACAAAATTTTATTATGTATGCAAATAATTTATGTAACTAGGATAACGATAAAATGACAGATGAAAGACATTAAATACAATTTATAAATGTTTTATTAAAGAACATAATTAAATACTTTCAAAAATTAACCTCAAGTTATTGAAAAAACTTTCAAAATATTATAATACAATTTTTTTCAGTTACAAATTTTTCACGGTTTAATGTAAGTAAAGTTAATTAATAAGATATATATATATATATACGTATATTCACAATGAATTACTAATATAAATGAAATGTTTTTCAATTTGCTTATTACATGAACTGATTTTCTGTCGGTTTGAAATATAACCACGTGCTATGTTGTGTACCTTGCGTTTGTATATAGCTAGACGATACGCGCATGCGCGTTGGGCCATACCCCTACCACGTTCACTGTCGTGCGCTTATCTTCCGTTGCACACTAAACTTTTACCCTCAACGCGCCAAAAGAAGTATAGCTTCAAAAATTTTCTGGTAAACTTCCTAAACTGAATTGGAAGTTTTTAACCCATATATCGTATGGAAATAATTCTACACATCTGGTTACAAATATGGAATGTTTAAAGTCGCTNGGAAGTTTTTAACCCATATATCGTATGGAAATAATTCTACACATCTGGTTACAAATATGGAATGTTTAAAGTCGCTACTATACAAAGTTTAGTAAATTTCCTACTCATTTGACGGTTTTCTGAGCAAATGTAGGAACGCTAGCATAAATGTATGGGGCATAAGTTTAACATTCGCGCTTTCTGACTACGTATACACTCATATAGTAAATTTGCGAATAATTTGTTAGAGTGCATGTATGCACATTGTGTATTTCTCCGCCACATGTAAAGTTAACGTTGCAATGAGTCTGATCACCCTATTCATGCGTCGGTCAATGAAATAGTAAAATTATCAGAAAATATAATATTTTACAAATTCGATAATTTTTGCACTTAACATAAAGGAATTAACAAAAAGCAAATTAAATAATTTCATTTATTCGCACATGGTTACGTTAACACTTATTATTTGACGTCAAGACATGGAATTACTTTTTCTCAGTCGTTACCAACTTTACTGGGTNTGGTTACGTTAACACTTATTATTTGACGTCAAGACATGGAATTACTTTTTCTCAGTCGTTACCAACTTTACTGGGGGTATCCCAGCCAGTGTGCCCGTTAAAATGCACGCAGGTGGGAGCAATGATATTTTTCAATGTTTGATTTCAAAATGNGTATCCCAGCCAGTGTGCCCGTTAAAATGCACGCAGGTGGGAGCAATGATATTTTTCAATGTTTGATTTCAAAATGCTCAGTTAAATTTGAATGGCATATACTTGCTTGTTCCACTTGTCTGTGTTGCATGATCAATTCACGAACTAAATACTTTCTGTTGTGCATTTAAGTGTAGCCTGCCTATATCGCATCGCACTAAAGCGGTCACGATTTACAAGCTGAACGTATGTACCTTGTGGATGGGTATAGGCTGTTCACGGTAAAATGAGCACTTTTGAGGCACTAGTTACTTTTTTATTTCAGCCATTTTTTATTCTTTAACCACCTCTTCAAACAAATATTGCCATGTTAGTAATAAACGCAGTGTGTATATTCCACCGCACTCGGAAGTTAACGCCTAAGGCAAAAATAAAATATATTTGTTGACTGTTATTCCAAATGAGAGGGCTTTCAAAAGTGCTCACTTTACCG
This sequence comes from Clitarchus hookeri, assembly GCA_002778355.1. Classification (NCBI taxonomy): domain Eukaryota; kingdom Metazoa; phylum Arthropoda; class Insecta; order Phasmatodea; family Phasmatidae; genus Clitarchus; species Clitarchus hookeri. The sequence goes on from NQII01000257.1 coordinate 1,014,495, forward strand.
CGGATAGCCTATATGCAATCTTATACCACACGTTTCTTCCATCAGAATTAATTCTAGGCGAATTCTTAAGAGTTCCTTAACATAAGCCACTCGTACATCCCTACACTCTAGTTATTCGACGTGCACGAGAACATAAGTGGGCTATTTAATAATATTATTCTCAACAGTCTTGGCATTTTCTTCGAAATATCATAAGCGGGAAACATCTAACGTAGCGAACATTTTAATTTTGTTCTCCAGACTTTTAACTGTTATATCGCAAAACAACCTGGCGATTGTACTGTGTTGCGGATTGTTTTTGAAACGCACGTTTTTAGGATAAATCGAGGAAAGTATTTATTTTCAACCGGTTTTCTTACACGAACATGAATTCCTTACGACAAGTGTGTAACATGCGAAACTTACTTGTAGGCCTATAGGCAACGTCTGTACTGAGGGGCGGATCCAGAGGGTGGTTACAGATTACATAGCATAACACCCCCTCCCCCCCAAAGTGCCTTCACGTTTTAAAACTGATAAAATAAATATTATAATGGTTTAGAATAATTATTTTATTTGAGGAAGTTAACATTGTTTCCTAAAGTTATGATGAAATAGTGAACCCTCCTGCGCAGCGAATCGAAAGTCTAGATTTCATATGAACTATCCCCCCCCCCCCCCAACAGAAAGTCTTGAATCACTCCTGACTACTATAGTTATACGCAGCACGTTGAATTATCACCAACGCCAATTCATTGCGTTGTTGGCAAAGGCAGTAGTGTATTGCGTGCGAAAGTCATACAAGTTATCCTCATTGTCTTATTTATTTATTAAGCTCCATAAACCCCTAAATAAAACCCTACTGGGTTAGGGGCGTAGAACACGCAAACAAAGTGTACAGACACAAGTAGTCTGTATAGTACAAACACAAATACACGATAATACAACTAAGTAATACTACAATTATTCAAAAATTAAAGGCTATATTAATATAAGAAAACAACAGTACAAGTGTAATAAGCGTGAATCGATAAAATTAAAAAAAAAACCTGTAATAACATTTAAAACAATTTTAGGTCCATTTACATTAAAAAATATATTCTATTGAAAAGAAGGATTGCTGCTTCAAGAAATATTATATATTGTTTTTAAATAGTTTAAAGTTATCCTGAGTTATTTTAATTTTTTTTAAGATAACATTGTAAATTAGGAAATACACGAATAGTAGGCCCCCTTCTGGAAAAGTTTTAAATTATTTAGTGGCACGTAAAGATTCTGAGCAACTCTTGTGTAGTAAGAATGAAGGATGTGGTTTTTAGGGAAAATACGGCAGTTTCTGGTGGAAAACATTTTGGATGCATATATACCTGCATAAAGTTGAATTTAGCGAGCAGTTTTAAAAAAAATCACTCAAGAAACAGAATCATTTGTCCACTTACTTTCAAATTAACCTTATTTCAAAACATGGCCTTGTAACGTACGCAGCTCAAAAATATTGAATTTCACTGAGAACTAACAGTTGACAGTGATGACTACGTTGTAGCTACAATTTCGAAATATATGAGCCAAAATTTTTATGGGTAACGTACATAAATTTTTGTGCCAGTGGGGAACAAGCGTTTTAAATATTATACGGTGCCAAGTGCAAAAAAAAAAAAAAAAAAAAAGTAGGCGTGATTTTTAGAATTTTTCTTTGCGGATGTGTTGGTCTCTAAACTTCACCACACAGTCTGAAATATTTTAATTGGCTATTTTAAATGTTACATTGCAACAGAGAACAACAAATACGATTGTTTTATCGGTGAGTAGACGCGGGTACAAAAAAAAAAA
>NQII01000257.1:1016959-1030199 GCA_002778355.1 Clitarchus hookeri
AGGGGGTGGGGGAGGGGAAGAGCGAGCGCCTGGGGCCCCCGTGTCACCGGGACACTCCTTCTTTGGGGGGTGGGCGCCCCCACCCCGCTACCACGGACATGCGGCCGGCGAGTGGATTCCTGCACCGGCCGTACTGCGAAAGCGGCGCCCGCCACGAGGGCACGTGAAGAGACCAGGCGTGCGTTCAGTCTTCGGGATCTTTTCATTTTTTTATTATTTTTTTTTTGTGGTGGTGATGAGCCGTGCGTGTGTAACGAACTTCCCCGCCGCCGCACTGGATAAGGAGATGACGAGAGGGAATTCGGACGCTGGACGCTGTTTGTCGGTCCGTTCGTGAAAACAGGTGGGTGGAGGTAACGTGCTATGGAAACATGTTAGAAGTAGAAAGTCGTGTAGTAGGTAGAGTATATAAAAAAAAATTGCCAGTTGCACCGCTTATGGTTTTACCATTTCCCCCCTAGTGTTAGCGTACCTACAGGACCAGTTACCCCTGTCAAATATTCTCAAGTAGCGCCCCTAGAAAGTCCTCTTGAAACTGATGGGCAGTGGAAAATAATTATCGTTACGTTAGACTCTTCGAAGTGTAGGCGATGTTTCACGAATTTCAATTAAATCACTTTTTATCCGCATTGAATCCCACAAAGGTGGAAAATTATTTCTTGCTGGCCGGGAAACCTGGAAGAAAGTCAGGGAAGTTTGATCCCGGATGTGTTGTAGCAACGTCGAGTGTGCGTGGAAGAGCCGACGGCTGCGTGGTCACTTGCCTCCGCGCAACAGGTGGGCGTCGACGCGCAGTCGGACGGCCGGTCCATGCCTCAGCATCCGCCGGCCTCGCAGAGCTCATCTCTCCCGCGCGAAGTCGCATCGCGTACCGCGTCCGAGTTTTTCGCCAGTGCCTCTCGCAAACACCCCTCCCTCTCTCCTGTTCCCCCCCACCTACCACAATAAAAATAACAAGCCCCCTGTACCATCGGATGAATTAAACAGACCGGCTCGAGCGCGTACAACCAGACGTCCCGCTTCCAAAAAGACTAACGAGAAAAAAACGGTGAAACCGAACAAAGTTTTATGTACCGAGAACAACGCAGTATTTAATCGGGACCGCATGCTGCGAGGCAGGGTTTCGAAGAAACCCAAAGATTTAAAGACCACATTTTTTCCCCCCTCTGTGAAGCGGCAATCCCGTTTGCCGTAGTGGACACCGAAGGGTTAAACCTGTTAGAATATTTATTCCCCCGACCCCTTTACAACATGAACGTTAATCACTAATCGCAAGCCGTTTAGTTTGTTTCCTGCTGTTGAAACTTTTTTTTCTCCCTTCTTGCAGATATCGCAGATAGTCTTGTAACTTTAAGTATCCGCCGTTGTAGTTAGTAGTTAACGACTGGTTATTGGCTAAAAAGATCAACTAATGGCAGTTTCAGCGTGAACAAATTTTCGACTAAGATTTGTATCTTGTATTTGCCGGTGTACACAATTGCACACAGTGCATCTTTAATGGTCGTCGACTCCGATACGGAACGATTTTGGGTGGTTGACCTGTTTTTCGATGATTACGAGTTATCTAATATTTTTGGGGTAAAATCGTTTCCCGAATGATAAGTAGTATTTTATTTAGTTCACTGCGTACAGCGAGCGAAATTGGAAATATTAATAATATAATAATTTACTCTAGACATACCATTAAAAAAAACAGAAGGCAAGAGAAATAATTTTGATATTCACATATATTTACGTAACAATTTCGTTCACCGAGACACAGTAGGTAGGGTCTAATGTGGTTAGTTCGTTTTGAATATTTTTCTTGCAAATCGCCAGAATACTTGGTGTATATCTCAAAAAGCTTTCTCGAAATTAATTTTAAATCTATTTAATGTAGGCTTATTCGCTGATAAAATATGCTTTTATTTTTAGAATAAACTGAACCATACGGTAAACCGCTTTAAATACGTGCGGAATTGTAACATACTGTACGTAATTAGAGCAAAACACGTTGGAATATGTTGTATAAACTTGTTCTCTAATCTTGTCCGTGGTACCGACATGCTCACCACCAGGTAACTTGACGCTAGGAAACACATGTGGGGAAATGTTTAGCGATTTCTTTCGTCAAAAAGAAAAAAATAATCGCGTCCATGCCTGAAAGATGAAGTGGAGAGAACTCAGAAATCAACAAACTTCACTAATAGAGCAGAGAGGTGGAAAGTTGCTCCGTTTTATTAACTTTAATTAAATAATTCATAGTAAAATGTATTGCATTAGATATAGTCAGTTACCTTATACCTATAAGCCACTGTGGGAAATACGCTTTCGTGTAAACCTAAGTGGAATATAGAAGACAATTTCCTCTCGTGTCTGTGAGGGAGTGGTGAAATCGCTGTTTAACAAATCAAAGTTAAGATAAAACATTCTGTGCAGGAAGCACGACTAGATTTAGCCACGTGGTTAGTCATAGACTGGACCCAATTACAATGCGTTTTTGAGTAAGATGAAATTTATTATATTTTGTGGCCTTTTTTTTTTCATCCAGTATACATTTGTAGCAGTTATGAATTACATTATATTTCGGTAAAATTGAGCAAATGTTTTCTGTTGGCCATTTTTCTTAGAGTCACGCATCTAGGCCACTTGAACATTGTAAAGAATGATCATGCTATATGTATATATTTTTTTCCCTTATTGGTAATCAAAACCCCCCGTATAAGACCGAGCTCAAACATACTTTGAAAATTTATACACAATATTTAGCGAAGTATAATTTATACTGGCTAGTATGATTTCGCATTATTTGTTTTACAATAAACGATAGTTTCAAGCATTTTACAATTGTGTTAATGAACATCATCTCTAGTGGCTAATGCACACTGAAGTACACTCGAAAGCCGAACTGATCAGTGATTTCAATAAGCTTCCGATTTCAGTTACGTCAGCTTCTCAGAGAAAATTCACTTAACGAGATTCTACCAATTGACGAAGTAATGGAATACTCTGGGAATTAACACCTGTTGAAGTGGAATTGCGAATGATTGAAAATCAGTGGAATTCGGACACTAAATAACACAAACTTTAGTGAAGTAATTTAAGTGATTTGCAGTCAAATTGCATTGTTACATTTAATGTAGTCGGGGAACTATTAAAGTAGCTAGATAAAGTATGGCTGTTGGGTTTTGGAAACTCTGCAACTGTTTTTTACTTCAGGCTTTTTTTTTATCTACGTAATTTAGTAGCTGAAGTGAGTGGTATCGATACGTCGGTTACCTTTCGTTTCAGTAATCTTTCCCACGTAATGAAATTCAAACACCACGTGCTTAAATTCATTTTCAGATTCATGTTCTGTATTGCATGTATTATGTAATTATGCACTCCAGAAGAACAGATAATCCATGTACACCGATGTTCTGCTAATACTGTATATCATTTTTTTTTTGTTTCCCTGCCACTAATGTTTATTTACTAGCTAGAGTAACCGTTTTTGCCAGAAGTTTAGTGCTGTCTTACGAGATTACTGTCTCACTGTGATCTGTTTAAAACAAAAAAATGTTTTGTCATAACATAGTGCTTTCATTGTCATTTACGATCAGTTTCGTGATAAGCTTGCATTGATATTTTAGAATGTTGACTGACAGCCTAATCGTTAACCACTGCGGTATGAAATTGTTAGAGGCCGTATGAAACGTTCAAATTTCAATTGTGTAGCGTGTGATAATGTCTAATTATATTTAGCCATGTATGATTATTTGCAAGTATTTGATTACAGTTTATATGAGCGTCTGATGTCAGTTTTATTTACTTAGCTACACGAACCTTACATTACATTTTCATTTCTATCTTTGATAGAATGTGTATATAAAATCCCGGTTAAAGTTTCAGATTTATTACCGTTTTCTTCTTAATGTTTTTAAAAATCTGTAAGAAATAATAATTAATATAGAACAGAACATGGGCGTTCCTGTAAATTTGCCATGGAAGGGCTGTCGATTTTATGGAGCGGAATTGATTTTTCTTTAATATGAAGTTTAAATAGTCTTCTTGCAATGCAGATGCAGTTTCGCCTGGGGCTTATAACGCCATATGCTCACATCGACGAATCACATCCTAGCTACAAACTGGCTCAACCAGTCTTACGGCGACTATCACATGTTCCATTTAAATACCAATAACTTTCGTGGAGGTGATATTTCGAGCATTATGTTCGTAATTACCCGTTTTTCGCCACGGTTCCTTGGAAACACCGCGCCGGTTGGCTGACTTTAGTAATTACTCGAATATGAATACCCGGTTCCCGCTTCCAACCGGAGAAACGAAGCTGTATCGACCGTTTTCCCATGGCAATCCGATACATGTGGGTGGTAAAATAATAATTCAAATTGTTATTTGGCAGTTGTCAAAGTTGTATGGACTGAGTTTTGTTAACTGTAGCAAGTTATAGCCTAAGCTGAATTTTTATTTCTTCGTTTTAAGCCGTACTAAACAAATATTTATTCCAAAACGGAGAGTTCTGTACATTTGTACATCTAAGTAGTGATATATAAGTAGTCCCGCCAAGAACGGAGCAATTAAATACTGTTGTAATTCAACTAAGAATAATATACAAAATCAGCATATAAATAACAAATCATAACCCAGTTGTGATAAATACTTTCATGGAGGCTAGACCCCGGAATAGTTAAATATTACTTATTATCAATTTATTGTTAATAGAATGTAAAAATCAATTTTCTGAATTAAATATGTTTTGGGGAGTGAAAATATAGGTGTATGGTAGGACACCTGCTTAAATTCACGCATTTATACATTATCATAAATATCGTTTAAATTGTGTAACAGCAAATGTTTTACAAAGGCGATGTTTTGTAATTTCAAAATATTATCGAAAACGTTTTCTTGATTTATTTCATAAAGTAGTTAAAGGTTAGACGTATCAGTCTGAAAACGACAGAAATTTGCATTGAAAGAATTTATTAAGAAACAAAGACAGTTTTTTTTTATCAGATGCTGAATTATTGCTCAGCGAAACTCTACACTTTTATGATCTGAGTGTGCAAATGTTAAGATTATTTTCCTCCATTTATGTGGGATATACTGTCATTTTCAGACTGTGAGCAGAATTTTCTAAACGGGCGGAGTGGCAGTTAGTTCAGTGTCGTAACAGCAAACTAAATTAGGCGCTAACATCAATTCCGGATAGCAAGCTTGTAATTTAAAATATATTAGTAAAAAAAAAACACGATTTTCGCGAAAATCATTTATTTTTAGTTGTATTTCAGAACACTTTAACTGACATATACTTTTGCTATTGGGTGGTCTTTCATGCTACCCGTCTGGGTTTCATTCCCATCAACCACAGACGTTCAGTACCAGGGTACCTTAATTCTGATTGGCCCAGTCACGTACTACAGATGGTTCACGGTAAAGTGAGCACTTTTTGGAAATCAACCTTTCAAAAATGTCACTGCCCGTGCCTGCATATATTGTACTGGGCACATTGAGTGGCATGCGCCTAGCAAAGTTAGTAACGGCGTATAGAAAGTAGTTCCATGTATTTAAGTTGATTAAAAATTATTAGGTAAATAATTGTGAATATAGAAATAATTTCATTCGCATTATGTTATTTTAACGCTTGCAAGTGAACGAATTAGCAAATCTATAAAATATTTACTTTTCTCATAATTCTAAAGTTTCACTTGTTAGGGGCATGAATAAAGAGATGAGGCCCATAGGGTGTTAAACTGTCTATACCAGAATATTTTTTGACATGTGACCAATAACCAAATTAAAACAGCAAGTGCGTGTAAATGATATTTAAATCTGTAGTCTGCATGGATTTTTCCCCGCGAATATTGGGTGTTCCGTATTTAAGATAATTTTCATAAATGTATTTTTGTAGTGCCTGTATTTGCGGTCCTATCGCCTCTGCTTGATAATAGCTTACAGAATATGATTAATGTATTCCTCGAATTTATAACAATGATACCATTTGTACGTACTTGCAGTTATCAGAGCCACAAAATTTTTGGTGGTATTCTCCTTGTGACATTTTTTTTTTGTGGTGAATGTACAATAATTAGGTTGTCACCATTAAATTTTTGTGGCCTCTAAGAATTGTTTTGTAGTGACCGTAAAACGTTTGGCAGAGTATTTAAATCGCTTGTACGCCAAGTGCGACTGTCTGAACATAGTATTACAGTTTTACAGTATCAAGCTTTGTTGCTATAGAAGTAAAACCTTTTACGCCTTAGCAGTTTGTTTTGGTTAAGATATTGCCGATTACACATTATATATATGTATATATATAATAGTTTACTGCATGAATCATCACAATAATCTGGACCCTATTCGGCGATTTGTCTTCGAAATGCTAGTCATTGAAATTCAGTTAAGAAACTGCTTCTACCTCAGCACTGCCATCAAAATCATAATGCCTAGTTTTCCAGTAGTCTCGAGATTTTATAAAATACATATTTTATATAGTTTGCACATGTCATCATTAAAAATTTTTCATTTAACTTCTTAAACTGTAATGTAAGTTGTTAAAGTAGGCGTAGTATGAAAATTTTACAATGTATCAGGCTGAAATTACAGAGATTTCCAATGTCGTTAAGTTAGTAAAATTCACCACACGGAAAAAAATTATTTGTAGCGGCCACAAAGTATTTTGTCGGTATTCACTATGCAAATTTTTTTTTGTGGTTAACACACATGTTTTTATTGCCACCACTAAACTTCCGTGGCCAATGAAAATTTATTTTTTTGTCTAGGAAAAATTTTGTGTTAATTACAAGGAAAATTTTGCAGGATGAGTACCAGCAAAAACATATTGTGCCGCCACAAAATATACTTTTTTCCAGTGTACGCATTTGACTGGTATAAAAAATTCCGTGGAAGTGTGGAAAAAAAATCGTTTGCTATTTATCCTTTGTTACTACATGTGTGCACTGTTATGGTAAATTTGACGGTTTCCTAAGATTATTCCATTGTAATCGGTCAGACGAAATAAACGTATTTGTACGTATTCATATAAACACCTTTATGGCATCTTATACAATCCATGGGGTTTTAGTAGAGCTATGGCCAACATAGCAGTATAATTCTGACACATAGAGACTCTTTACTGCACAGTTGAAATAACTGGGAGCCAGTTGTGAGATTCGCTGTAATTCAGCGGCAAACACCGTTGAGTCACTGAAACCCAGTGGCCGCAACAATCAGTAGTCTTCTATTTATTTCCAGCAGAAACACACATACTTATGTTTCACTGATTTTAAAATTATTTTGATTATTTTAGGGCACTTAGTGAAGCTATTTATAATCGTTTTGTGTTCACATCACGAGGCGATGTATATAAATCTGAGAGGCAAGTGTCCGTCTGAATTTTGTGGACTCCGATACGGTAATCAAATTCTAAGTCATTCCACAATTTCAGAACCATTATAGTCTATTTGTGGTTTCTTCACACTTTTTGAATCAAACCTTCGAAAAATTACCCTATGTATAACGTGTTTAGTTATTTTCCTAAATATATCACTTATCACAAGCATTTTGTACATCTGTTAATATAAAAGTATCGTATTTTTCGTTAAATTTAAGTTTTACCTACATTTTTTTTATAAATCATAATATTTAATATATAATAAATATTGATAAAACAGTAAAAAAAACATGTGAGTTGCTAATGCCTAGTAAGAAATAGTTCTTATTTAACATATATCACAACTTAGTGCGCACGAATTCTGTGCGTTGTCCGTTGGTGTAATTTTGTAAACTTAGTTAAAGTTTATTCTACTCAGGTTCGGAAGCTCAATGCTTTTAGTGTGGCCACTAAAATTTTTCGCCACTAAGTAAGCGCTAGTGTCGCATTATGTTCCGGATTTTTTCTATTTTCTACGTTAAAAATTATGTAATTGCAATAACCATAAATTAAGTTAAATATTTCTCTTTTATTATTCAGGTAGCTTAAAATTCTAATTAATAGTGACCTCTTTGGAACACTAGCGCTTACCTAGCGGCGGAAATTTTCTTTATGCCAAACTCTCCCATAAGAAAAGTAGTTTTGTTCCTAACATGAGCAGGATTTACCTTAACTTGGTTAAGCTTTGCTTACATGAGGCGGAGGAATATCCTGGAAGTAGAACTTGAGCAGGGCTTCAGAAAAGTGTAAAGTAACCGTGAATGGATTATAGCAGGCCATAAACACCTCGCTACGAAAGCGGGGCTGACTTAACCAACACCGGGCGTCAACTGAAATATAAATGGATCTCCCCGGTCCTGAGGTCATTAACCTTCATGCAAATACTGGAAATGAAATTGACAAAATATTTTTTCGGAGCACAGAGGCCATGCATTTCAAACATTGTAGTTCTTATACCGTGACTTGATGTATCACCTGCTGCGTACTTGCAACCTCGCCGTGGGTACATGTTTGGTACAGGCGATGGTGTGTTCGTATAGCAGGCGCTAGGTTGGAAATTCCATACAAAAAGCAAGCTCTAATAAAAAATTTTGCTCTAACAGAATTTTCCTGAGTGCCAAGCTGTTGTACCCCATGGGATCGTCCTGCCCGGAAATGGAATTTTGGTATTTAGCTTATTAATGAAATCAAAAGTGTTTCTTTTTTTTTTTTTTACCAAAATTCGCTTGTACGAAATTTTAATTTATTAAATTTTATTTGTGGCATACTGATATAAAACTTAAATTTTGCCTGGTAACACGTGTCTACATTGGTTGTAATAACTAGCCAGGTAATTCAGCAAAAAATATTTTTCAAATAAAAAAATCTCCTATAAAGACATTTTCAATGGGAAACCGTCGTTTAATTTCTGCTGCTAAGAGTATTGTTTATAAAGCGTAATTGTTTATACCAAAGTAATTTTTTTAAAATTATTTAAAGATCTTTACAGTGGGATTTTCATCAGAATCCATGAAGCAGCCTTTGCATGAATGCCGAGAGAGAGAGAGAGAGAGAGAGAGAGAGAGAGAGAGAGAGAGAGAGAGAAAGATAGCAGGGTGACTTTTATCAGGGAAAACCTTAAAAAGTTAAGGAGTTTTATACTTCTGGAAAAGTTAGGGAAATGTCAGGGAAATTTGTGTGAGGTCAGAGAATTAAGGTAAAATAGTTTAAAATGTATTTAATAAGAAAATAAATAATGAGTTCTAGCACTTCTGCTACATGCCATCTTATGAATTGTAATGTTACTTTAGTTTATTCCACCTTCATAAGATTTATGAGTCTGGAGACAATATTGTTGTCGTATGTTTAATTTCAACTATTATTACACATATTTTCTTGCCTAATTTTTCTTTTTTTTCTTAATGCAGCAAGCATTGGCATTGTGGAAAATATTTTTATAGGTGTAAGTGTAAGATTTTATATGTAAATATTTCAGAATTAATTCAAACCCATTCAGTGGTTCTCATTGAATTGATGCATTGTATTGTGTCTTGTTTTTGTATAGTGAACTTTTTTCAGGTTATGAGAATGCTAGTATTTAACCACTTTGTCACCTTTTTCCATTAGTCATCTTTGTACCTACGTATTCTTTTTTTAAAAATAAATTTTGGTTTTTTCATAGGAAAGCATCCATAAATAAAGACCATGTTATTGTTACCCATGAAAATATTTGTAAGTTATTTTAAGATAAACATAAAAATATTATTAATATTGGCCGCGTATGATGATAAGGGAAATGTAATAGGATTCATGGAAGTCAGGGAATTCGCTAAAAGAATACTGCTAGCCACCCTGGATAGAAAAAGGGTTTTATTCCTACTAGAGATTATATTTTCGAACTCATATTTCGTTGTAATATTTATATTATTTTCTCCCAGCTAGATTAAAACTACAGTGTATTGAGTATAAAACTGCTGAACTGATTCGCCAATTTTTTATTAGTAATTTGGGGTAATTTTGAATCAAGCAGGGTAGCTTTGCAACACATGCCTAATTTAATTTCAAATGAAGCCTCGAAGAATCCTAGCACATTACCAAGTTCTTTATAATAACATTTTTAAACCAATAATTATATGCAGTATTAATAAAGGTTCTGTAAAACATTTTCTTTTTAAATGAAAAAAATGCGACACAATAGTAGTTTTAATTTGTACATAGTTACCCCAAATTACTCTATTACTTACAAATGAGAACGTGAAATTCCTTTAAATATTTCCAAGACTGGTATTTAAGTTTATTCAGTAGCCCCTGAAGGAAAATATGAGATATCCAAATCATCTGCAGTCACGTGAGAAGAGAAAACGGACCCCCACCTTTCGCAGAATTAAATACACAAACGACAATGTTACGAGGACTTTGAGGTCTGGCATGCTGCAACAAAATAACATGTGTTTGGTTTATAGGCGTATTTATAACGTGTGCTTTCTAGAATTGTTCTTCCATTTTCTACCACATCAGCTGTATTTTCCATGCTACGGAAAGAAACTCAAAGAACAAGTATGCACAATCAGTGTAGGACTCAAGACAATAATGTTTTTGGAGTGGTGTTACTGTAGTTATATTATGCTGTGTTTAATTATTTGACAATATTCTAGGTTTACAGGAAAATAGCGAGAAAATAACTGGTGAGAAATGCGCAAAACAGTCGAATTTTCCCGTGGTTTTGTTCTTAGTGTAGACGATTAATAAATATACATCAAACTCTAAATGCCGTTCAGACTAGAGATAAATAATTTACACCGGCGTGTTAACAATTATCTTGTACCAAGGTGACTCGCACTAAGAAAATATTTCGTTCCAGGCAACAAAGAATAGCTTTTTCTATAGGGCCACAAATATATTTAGTTGCCCCAACGATTGAGAAAATAAAACTTTAAAAACAACCAAATTCAATTTGTTCATCTGACATTATACACGTTTGAATGAACAAAACCTTCTTGTTTGGCCAAAACAATTTAGAAATTTGTTTGGTGACTGATTTGATTGTCTCCGTTCGAAATACAACTCGAGAATTTGTTTGCAATTTTTGTGACAGTTTGGATAGTAACAGTGTTTGTTGGTGCATTTATTGATGCTTTATAACGGTATAAAATCACAATAAAACCAGTTCAACAGGAAACTAAAAAGTAAAGCTGTAAAACTTTAAATATTTATGTACCCACGTTGTTTGGTATTGGAAATGCATATATCTAAAACATACACATTTGATGCACATTAACGCTATAGCGTAGCGCTTCGGTGCAAGTGGTCTAGTTTCGAATCCCGGTCGTACTTTAAATTATTTTACGTTAAGAGAAACTATTTAAAGTGCGTAGAACCAAACAAATATTTAGTTGCACCACCTAAATATTACGCTTTGTGGCAACCACATAGGTACCACAAAATAATTTGGTATCAACAAAAAAATATTTCACTGCCCCTATACAAAAAAATCATTATGGTTGCGTCAAACAAACTTTGTTTCATTCAACGAAACCTCTTTATCGGTGCAATTTTCGTGAAATAACTACTGCTTGATTATATATCAAAGCGATTTAGCTAATATCCACTTTCGCGACTGAATAGTTTTAATACACGCGTCTTAGGTGCCTATTGAATCACAGATGTTCATTTCAGGAATAAAATTGTTCTTGTTGGCCAATCCACGCACCAAAATGTCTTCTCACAGACGTGGCCAGTAACAATTAGAAACTGCGGAAGTGTACATAGGATATTGAAGTTTACGTGAAACTCTTTTAGCGAAAATCATATGTCACTGTTTTGTTACAAATGAGCTGGCAACTGCGTGTGTTGTTTAAAGCAGTTGAATTTTTTTTTTTTTGTGAAACTTCTCGTGGCACTGTTTAAGTTCATAAATGTCTAAAAATGGAGAAAAAAAACGTACGTTTTTAGAGTAAATCCATGCTAGAAAAAAAACGCGAACCGGGCATCATTGTGTTCATATGAAAAACACGCCACAGAATGAAAAATTGACGTATATTTATGGTATAAGTCACATNTTTCTTACGAGGTGTCGCGCGCCTACTTACTATGCAATTTGTAAAGTCGCAGGCAGCCGCCAGAATTGGCGACTGGAAATTACAGATCGGTTTTCTCAATCGGTAAAAACAAGAAACTTAAAAAAAAAAAAAAAAAAAAAAAAAAAAAAAAGCCCTATCAACTTTACCTTGGCATAAATAGCAATACACAACACATTGCTCCGAGTTATTGTAGACTGTATGGAAATAACTAACTAAACGACTATCGATCATTTTCTAACTATTGTTGAATTTTTCTCTTGAAAAAGAGTTCAAACTTAAACCTGCCACCCTGATATACTTTCAAGAATTTAACTTGTTACAAAATCGCGTTTAGAGTGAACATTATGCCCTGGAATAATTACGTCAATAGTAGTGAGTTCTTGTGTAACTGAGTTGCGTGCAAAAATATTACAAATTTATTGTGCTCTTAAACTGGTTTTCCTATACAGAGTATAAGAAATTCTGTTTCGTATTACAACTGTGTTTTATTTTTTGCTTGTTCGTACATGAAAGGATTGACCATTGCTGTCAAGCGTTATTGCGGTATTATTAGCTGCTAAGTCTCACATACCACGAATTCATTTTTTTCCCCTCTATCTTACATTTGCGTTTCTTAACTGTTGTTTATAGAGTCTGCGAGTTATGAAGATGCTGCAGTTGGACTCTGAAACTTAAAGGAAAAAAAAAACCCTTTGTTTCCTGCCCTCGAAATTTCCTTTTAAATAATGGCTTGCAGGCTAAATGCTGGTAGCGTTAGTCCGTAGCTATCTTGTTGGTACCAGTTACCGTTTAAGGAGCCGTCGCTACATTTAATTTGAGGGTTCCAGGCGGTGCCATTTATCAGTTTCCGAGTAACACACACATTGTGCCTCAGGGCGTTTCAAACGCACAACGTTTTAATCAGTAAACGACACGTTTTTCTAAAAGTGGTTCACGAAAAAAAAATCAGTAACGTGCCCAAGATTTCGTTTTACATTTGTTTTGTTTAGCGCAGAATAACTTTGGAACAAAGCTGTAATTTTAAGTACTTAAAATGTAAGCTGAAATTTTTAATTTCCTCGACCAAGTGTACATTCATGTTTCGTGGTTTCGTCCCAAAATGTTTAAAAATCTCGCACTTTTCCATATTTCGACACGCAGCATTAGTGAGAGACTCGAAATATAAGGACAAAAATTGGTATCGTTTGATTTTTTATAAAGTGTTCATGTACTGATTTGAATGCTTATTTCAGTGGCTTGCTGATCACACATTGAAGAGCAAAAAAAAAAAAAA
>NQII01000257.1:1030723-1113360 GCA_002778355.1 Clitarchus hookeri
GGGGAGGGGGGGGGGAGGCTACACGATATTAGGCATATGTACCAGTTTTTTTGGTTCAGTGTACATCCATACAGGAAGATTGTCGGTGGACGAAACATTATGTTTATAAGGGCGGTAACTGATTAGCAAATGTCATTCATGGGACATTATTTTACCATAGGTGACCGTTGGTATGACTCAGAGGGGGAGGGTGGTAGTATGACATGGTACTGATGACAGAACATGACACATCATCTGTGGCAGTAAAGCCGGTTAGATTGTGGAACATAAATACCAAACCATTTTATTGTTTTGTGTAGGCATTCTAAAGGTTAGCTGTGGATAACAAGAGTAAGGAGTGTACTTCTATTAGACAAAATAAATTGTGCAGAAATGTCTGTGATTATACAGGATAATCTGTGGATGTTTGGTCGTTATTTCCAAAATATATATTAGATTGGCTACAAGTCATATAAAAGTTCCACTGCCCCTTAGTGGGGCGTACAAATAAATATTTATTATTTAAATTAATTCTATGCCCTTTCAATTTTCAGCGAACCAACCTGTTTTTCACCGATATTATTTTTTTTATTACCCTTAAAATTTATTGTGACCTAACAGAACATAAAGCCAGTCGTTTTATGAATAGGAAAATTTCAAATGAATCACGTGTTTTTATTTAAACGCACGGCTAAAACATTTGATTTGTAACAAATTCAAATTAGAGCCACAAGTCAAGTTAAACACACTTTTAAATAGACAAAATTTTTTTGAGAATACTTATACTTAGGTGTAGCCTGTGATATTGTTACCCAATGAAAATGAATTGTTGAAGTACGTAGCTTAATTAATTTTTTCTGTGAACTGGCGGCAGCTAAAAACGATGCTATGGGAAATTACTAAAAAATACCAATTTGTTTGCTGTTTATCACAGCTAGAACTTGTAAGTTATAAAATTCAGACAGCGTTTGATACAAAACTTCGATGGTTTTGAAATTATTAATAAACTGTTTGGTAATGATTACAAAACAACAAATATTTGGTTTTATATACTAAGCTGTTTTGTACGATTTACTTTATAATTGTATCAAACTGAATATCGAGGAATATTTGTAGTAGTCATTATTTTTTAAATATGTAGTAAATTTAATGCAGTGTCTCAAAAAGAGGCGCCATAGTATGTTTTTTTTTTCAGTGGCGTCGAAATTTTATAATTTGTCTTGCTTAAAAGATGGTAGTAGGAGCGAAGGGGGTGTAGCGTTAGACACATGTGGCGCTGGCCAACTTGAACTAGTAGAGCACACGAAATTCCGGCATGAAGAGCTGCTCACTAAAATAACCGGAACCATTCTATACTAAGTTTTTCAGTTCAAGATCGTCTTCCAACTTTCTAAGGAATTTTTTTTCAAATTTACAGTATCGGTGTATACGCAAAATTAAGAAGTGCGAATGGTATATTGTTTTCCCATACATCCATGATGGAGTTCCAACATTTGCTCAGGAAAGATACAAACGTGTAGGTACATTCCCAACTTTTTGTAGTAGGCCTACCGATGCTCCGCGTTCGTATATTTGCAAACAAATATACGGTATTATTTCCATACCGGGTAGGGGTAGAAAACTTCCATTACAGTTACAAAGATTTCCATTAATTTTTTTTTTGTTTTGCAGAAACACATCTCGATACAAAGATGTAGATAACTTCTTCACTGGAAAAACAGCCGGTGAACAGCGTCCAGAAAATGGAATTGCCAGGCATTTTCCTGGAAAGGAAGGTTACAATTGGATTATATAGTTTGATGAACGGGATTGTCCTTAAAATATTTGCTGAGCCATTTAACTCAACAGAAGCTTCGAAACCTGGAGTTTTTCACGTAAGAAAATTATCAGATGTATTATTTACAACTTTTCCCAGTAAAGCAGTATTCCTCCACAATATTTTGTTAGATGTTTCCCTTGGAAGATAAACATTACCAATTGGCAGATAAAACTTCCCTAATTGTAAGGAAGGACTGTGACTATTTATAGATTAATCCGTTGACAAGATAGATTTCAAAAGTACGGACCCTCGTGTCTTTTTTGTAATGGAAATAACATTGTTTGTCGTGCCATATATAGATGTTTCAGATGTAATAAACCCTCCTAACTAAAATAACTACGTATTTTTTAATTGAAACAAATTTGGCGTCGTATAAATTCTATGACGAAAACAAAATTATAATAGTTTGCGTGTACAGTGAACTGCGAAGCAATTTATATGTAAATGATTAGAACGCAACTAATGTTTGCTCTTTTATTGTATATTTGCCATAGTTATGTATGAACTACTATTGTAATTCGAAGATGAGAAGTTCTGTAAAAAAAAAAAAAAAAAAGTAAAGTTGTTAGTTATCGGTCGCGATTCTTGGAATATTTTATTGTTCTTAATGCAAATGCATGATTACATCATCATAATAATTATTTTATGCACATAGCCATCGATTCACTTTGGGTAGCTATTGTACAAAATACAGTTCATAAATGTGTTGGCATTTATGATTTCTGTTATTAATATTTTCATATTGCTTCTAGTTTCCTAAGACTTTATTTATATGATTATATGTGTGATGTCTCCGGCTTTCCAGTTACGGTAAACACCCAGTTGTAAACCGGATTAATTTTATTTCCAAGCAGAAGACGCAGTAATTTTAAATGTAGTTTTTGAACTTTGTGCACAGAAATGTAGCATTATGATGACTTGCTGAATGCAGATGAAAATAATATACGTTACAGCGAAAAAGTGCATTGTTCTTGAGATTATAAATTGATAGATACTGCATACCCCGTCTGTTTTTGTTGATATGGCCGAAAACACATGAAAACTAGAAAAAAAATACTTTGAACAGTTTGCTTGGAACGTGTTCAGTGCATGTTTCATACTAATTTGCATAGGTTTGTGTCTCGTGAAGAAAACTATGTCGTGTGCTACCAATATTTATGTTTTTAATTGTTATGCCACCTAATTTCGTTGAAAGCACTGCTCCGTGAATACATTAGCGCTAGGTCACCACCGACATTATTCTTTTAGTACGTCATTATCAAAAAAGTCCTTACTACTCGTTACCCTGCTTGTATTACTCCGCATTACATAAATTAAATTCAGCTACTCACGCAAAAGATGCGAAATTTACATCAAATGTATTTCATTAGTAATAAATGTGTGTTTGACTTTGCGTTCAACGGCTACGTAAAAATAAATAAATGAAATTCGTAGAAATAAGACTAAAGTGTTTGTTTTCCGTCTTATAGCTATGCCCACATACTTTTTTTTATATTAAAAAAGATTTAATTAATCAAATTAAAAAAAAAAATAATGAACTGGAATTCGCAGAAAATTTTTTGTATGAGCCCGGTAAACAGTTACTTCGATTGCAAATGAGAAATTGCCTAATGACTGTCCGCATTAGAAAGTTTTCCTGCAGGACGTATCAGGCCAATACATGCTGTCGCGTAAGTTGGAGGAGTCTGCATGTAGAACTTACGGGGATGTGAGGAATCCTCTTAATTTAAATGTACTTTTCGCAGGACGTTTATTACGAAAGTATTAAGTTGCGTTGTCATAAAATAATTGCATGCGTTTTTCGCATAATGAACACCGTTTTATGCGTTAACAAGTATATTCTCCAACATAATTTAACCACGAATTAAAGAAAAATGTTTGGTTTGTACATTACACATTCCACTGCAAATGAATTGAAATTTTTATAAATAACATCACAGTTACGCGCACATGCCTATACAAGCGGGATGTGGCGGGTGTTATGCCAGCATTGATCTTCATTAGATACCCAGTACGTGTTTTTGTTTACAAATTCTATGCAGAAACCATCTTATTGCGGACGCGAAGGATACCTCTGTCTGTTCAGTGTCCGAGTTCACGTTATTACGAGACTTTAGTGCCCTCGGATGAGACGAACAATTCTACAAGAGAGCAACTAGGAATTAATTAACAAGAGTTTGTATTTTTGGGTTTTTGTTGAGTATATAAATCTAAATTTAATAGCAATTTTCAATAACTTAAGTAATTCTAGTGTTCATAGAAGTTATGTTAAAGTCACTGGCGTCTGAAGCTACGTTTTGATGTTTTAAGGAATATATGTAAGTAGCGTGGATATCCTAACTGCCACAGAAGCGATCATTTCCTGGTTAAAATGGATAAAGCTTCCCCGAGTCTCGAAGCTATAGGAAATACGGATATTTTCCGTATTTTGTATTCACTGAGCTCAGTTCAGTTTTTCGTCATTACGGATTGCGTTTCCGTTTATTTACTGTATATTTCCGTAAATGTACGGACATTTTTAACAGTGTAATAGAACCTTGAATCTCGCCGGTCGAGCGAAGGCGATGTCTCAGCGATCTCGGGCATGCAAGTTGCCAAAATGAGACATTGTTAACGGGAAAATGTCATATTGTGAAGAAATTCCATTATTTTTCGCTGTGTATTCTTGACGTTTAAATAAGAATTTTGAGAAAAAAGTATTTTTTTTACAATTTTCTTTATGTTTTAAAGTTAAAGCTAGATCGTAGCACTTAGTGGTAGTGTTGACAGTAAACCGGGAAAAATAGTTCTTGTTGTAATATTTATTTTAATGCGTGCAATGATTTAGTTGGTGACAAATGAAATCGGTTTGTTTTTATCTTTATTTTATGACATCATATAAATTGGGGAACAGTAAATGTAATATTCCAGAAGGGTGGCAAGGCTCAAACTTTATGGGACTACTATATCAACGCTTACCTTCTCCCGCCCCTTTTCTCTCTCTCTCTCTCTCTCTTTGCCTCTCTATTTTTCTCTTACTGTGCGTTGTGTGTTTGTGCGTGCTGTTACACACGCATGTAAAACTTAATTTTATGAACCCCACGGCTTAGAAAATTTAAATTAAATTACATTTTATACATAAATATTGCTGTTTTCGGTTGTGTGAAGACCTATAACCATGGCATATTGTGAAAAGAATGAAGCAATCAGTCTGCAGTAAGTTATGAATGCTTGTTACAAACTGAAGTAGTACCACTATTAACCCAGGGGGGAAGGGGGGAGCGATATCCCCGCTGGCAGGAAAGTAGAGGAGCAACCGCCTCGCCCCTCCGTGCTCGGCGACATTGCTCCCGAGAAACACTCTCACGGGGGCGACCGAAAAGAGACTGAGTGGCCTCAGTATTCCCTCAAAACAGTCATATCCAATATAACATTAAAATCTACATTTTACAAAAATAATAATGAAATAGTATTTTTCCCGAAAACATTTTTAACATGTCAGCATTTTCTAAGAAAGATGCGTTGATTTTTTTTTTTTTTGAAACAGTTATCTTTAAATATGATACATTGAGAAGGAACTCATTGGTTGCAGGCTTGGTAGGCAGAGAGCCGGTAAGGGTGTTGGCCACAAAAACATGTAATATTTTATATTTGTACCATATACTCTTGAACTTTTAAACATTATCAGTAGGTACTCTTTCCTAGAAAAATATTATTTTTGAGCAAATATTTTTGCTATAAATACATGCCACAAATTTACCGTTTTAGAAATGTACGATTAACGAAAACCACCTTACTTGCATAAATTAAATAATTCACACGAAATAAGATGCCAAGAGTTACTTCAAGACGTCTATAAAATTTGACAAAGAAAGGTTTATGCAAGTTGAAAAAATTGCTGAAAAAAGGAGGGTAATTCTTGCATATATTTATTTGTGCCTGTCGCTAAATTTGTAGGAAATAGTTTTGCTAACACACCTTAAAATGAAATAGAACAAGACCTCTACTGCTATTTTTTTAAAATTGTTTGCAAATAGTTTGATTAATTTTATTTATACATTAAAAAAACAGTAAAATTTTGACTTTGACATATTATTTTGCAGAAATAATGAGATGTTAAGTAGTCTTATGCAAAGAAAAGGTAGCCACAGATAACGTCTACAAGTTGAACAATATATGGTACAAATATAAAATAACCTAACTTTCCGTGGCCAACGCCCTTAATAAGCGTACAAGCGTACTTGTGTTTGAAGTATAACATGTTCTTAAATGAATTTGCAAAATTTTCAAGTCTTTAACATTTAGTAACTGCCCCCTAACTTTGTAATCACCACACACAATTGGCCATATGTTAGTAATATGCATCGAACTTGTAAATTCGAGTCATTAACGAATTTGTTTCTCGGTACCGACCTGGCCGAACATTGGCACATATATATTTTACTTGAACAACTGACGAATAAGAATACAACGCTGTTACGAGAATGCAGCGGGATCTTAGCACATGTTTCGCGATAAGGCATTTTAAAAAAAACCCACAGAGAACGGACTGTACGTACTTTCACAAGGCCAAATGTCGTCGGCAGTGGAGATAAGGAATTAATGAATGAATACGTAATTCCAGTTCTCTCTGTTCTAAGCGTATTCACATAACTACCTGATCGATTTTATGATATTGCCATAGCCAGGAACGGGTGATTTGTGCACACGCTTGTTTGAGCGTTGGTTAATGTTTATTTACGATCTGGTGTTGTACAGTTACCAATGTTGTTGAATAGATTATTAGTACCTATGAAGTATTCTTTCTAGTTAATTATGTTGGTTTTATAAAGTGGTTGAAAGACACAGTGACTATTGCGCCACGNCCTATGAAGTATTCTTTCTAGTTAATTATGTTGGTTTTATAAAGTGGTTGAAAGACACAGTGACTATTGCGCCACGTGTAACTAACGTCGTTATTATAACGCAACACTTTTACTGGCTTCCCAGAAACGCAATGAGCGAATCGCCAATATATNTGTAACTAACGTCGTTATTATAACGCAACACTTTTACTGGCTTCCCAGAAACGCAATGAGCGAATCGCCAATATATACCACTATCGAAACGCCATATATGCTGTTCTCTGTATATTACCTACCATGGTCGTATTGGTTCACACTTCACCGAACATTCTTACTGTACTGTACAACGTTCATTATTTGCTGTCTGTCTACCAATGGATGGCTGAGTGTTTTTTCCCAACCAAATATTCTTCCGGGTGTACAGTCTATTGTGTTACCAATTTTTTTTTTTTTAATTCTGGAAAATAACTTTTGCCTTGATGATGACCAGTAGCGAAATAATTTGTCTACGTAGGTCCTAAGTGAGAGTTCTCTATCAAGAACACAACTGCACTGGATGCAAGTGAAGTGTTGACAAGGATTCACGTGTTGGGACGCTGATGATTCCAAATTTCACTCCCTGTACGACTCGTTATGAGCAATGAAACGGTAACGAATAGTTCGCAACCATCTATATCTACCCTTTTCTCTGTAATGTNGTACGACTCGTTATGAGCAATGAAACGGTAACGAATAGTTCGCAACCATCTATATCTACCCTTTTCTCTGTAATGCTATTTTATAACCGTGCCAAATAAATTGGGGGAGGAGGGGGGAGGAATGTGCACGAAGGATGTGAATGAACGAGTTACGAAAAATATCGGGATAGCATACAACAAAATTTTAACTGTTAACTGTGCCAAGAAAATTTGAAATGAAATTTTTTCTTCGTTAATAAACTTTTTTAGAATAGGACCACAACGCTCTAGGAAATTGTTCGTGAATTTGACCCAGCAATGTGTACACGTATTAAAAAAGCACGAATAAAGTTATCAAGTTATTTTCCATACATCCAAGGCAGTTTCTTTACATTTGTTCAAAAATAGCTAAATGCAAAGTGAAGTCATTGAACTTGTATCGCGGGGACACTCAAAGTCTCTATATTTACAGCCTGATATATGGTAAGTTTTCCATAGGCTTACTATGTATAGCTTAAATAATTCCATTACAGTAGAGGATGGTGAATGCCCCCCTCCCCTTTACCCCGTCATCCTTTTCCCGCCCTCCTAAACACTGGTCGCAATATTTGAGAGATCTGGGAGTCACTTTACAGATGAGGGTTTCAGCGCCGATTGTGAAGTGAAGGGAAGATAGTGCAATAACAGTTTCTATGGAGGGAGGAACAGGAGTACCTCGGGAAACCCCACCGGCCTGTAACAAAGTCTACCACGTTTCTCACATGTGCAAATCCTGGCTTGATCCCTTCGGGGAATTTGAGAATAAGGGCGGTACATCTTAGAATTTCAATTCGTAACAGGTTAGAGTTCAAAACACTGTATGCGTGACACGATACACACTCTAAATTCGAATCAGTGGAAAACCATGTTTTGCAGTCAAATCCAACTATTCGAATCGGTGGAAATCGCCCCTCTCAGAGTTGACGGAAAATCGCTGGTTGTGTCGTTGAAACAATTTCACCGATTGAATAAGTGGCAGCTAAACTGCGCGCGGCGAATTAAGTTTCGTTTGGTTGAATTTAACCAAATCATTACGAGAAATAAACATGTTTCTAACAGTCACTATTTAATTTGTGCAATTTAACGTAATTAAAAAAAAAGGTAAACAAGAATCGCTGTGCCGAGGATTTGAAACTACAGTATCCCGTTTCGAGGAGGTTAATAACTTACCAACTGAACTTCAAAGCCATCGATGACTCCAAAGGGAAAATTATTTGTATTAAATTTTTAACGAAAATACGTAACTTTAAAATGTTCGCTGTTTATTTTATTTTTTTTTGGTTCAATTGGCCAAACTAGGATTGTTGATACAAAAAGTGCGTATGACCACATTTAATCAAGTTTAAACCTTCAAACCGATCGCAATGATGCTAACGTGAAAACGAAATGAATGACTGAATGTGCATGTTACCGCATAACATGGTATTATAAAAGACGAAACCCGTATTTAAAAAGTAAATGTTATGGGTTTTGTCAATTCATGTGTTACACTGTAAAAAAAGTGTACTTTTTACTGAGAAATTCTTTGTAATTTTACAAATGCTTGTAACAGTTTAAAGATTTCTCTTGTAAAATTACTAGTTTGTAAAACTACAAGGACTGTGTTTGTAGTAGACCTCAATAAATGTTTGTACTAAACTGACCCATATCCACGAGCTTCAGGAAAATGGCGGATACTCAACAACGTAAAACCGTATACAGCTGTTTGTGCAAAAATATGGATGATGTATAGTGCAGCAGCGTGCAAAAATAAATGCATTGCAAGTTTGAATAACGTAAAACACTCAAAGCAACACAAATAATCATAATAAAACGTGACCGTATCATTCATTAACTGTTAATGTTTCCTACTAACACAGACATAACTCTTAAATTGGTTCTCAATACCCCGTTGTTAAGAGCCGTCCAAATCTCTTAACTCAACAACAGAACTCTTTAAATGAAATAAATGTACCTATATATATATAATTTCATACACCTTGTTTAACTGATCCATCTGTCAGAAAACAAATAATGAAAAACAGCTATTGAAATGGTCGATGAATTAGTGGAAAATATCATTGAATCAATAAGTGAAAGAAAACTGACATTTGTTCACTAATTGTTGTGTTAAATTGGCTGAAGTGACTTCTGAATAAGTCAGGCGCTGTTAACTGATTTAAACAGTGGAATCATCACTCATTCAGATTTAGAGTGCACAGGACTACGGGCGAGTGATGGACACAGGCCTGCAACACTCTTAATGGATTCTTCAAGACTTGAGAGTTAAAAGTTTAGTTTGAATATTCCTCTTTTTCTGTAGTGTAAATTTCTGCGTGCATTCACGTAAGGCTTAATTTCACTGAGCGTTTACTTTTACAGCTCTTGGTAATGCCCCTCGTGTAGCGGTTTCTGCACACTGCTTTGCCCAGAGTCGTGAGTTATAGAACAAAAAAATATAAGTCTTAGCCTGGAATGTAACTTTTTATTCTTGCACAAAATATCCATTAATTTTCTAGTGCTGAAACGTTGTTTCTTTATAACGCAGACTTACTTCGCAGTTAAGAACGTTTTACAACCGACAGAGCTGTCTTGTAAAGCAAGTTTGTCCCATTTGAGTTGCGCGAGTATCAATGCCGGAGGAAATGTTTTTTTTTTTTGCCCGTAAAAATACTAGTTTATGTCACGCCATATAAGTGAAGATAAAAATTGCCACTATAACCAAATCAGCGTAGGTTGTCTTGTAAGGCGCTAAAAGTGGATATTTAAGTCTCGATACTGTAATAAGAAATATGAAATTGAAACACTGTTTTCGTAATGTTGATTACATTAGTTGTATTGTAGGATGTTTACCATTATTCTAACACTTTTGAAACTCTGCTTATTATTTTTATTTTTGTGACTATTTTGTAACCTTCTACTGTATGTTAAAATTGCATTGCCTTTCGCCCTCTCTCTTTATTCAATCATCGATCTAACGTAACTGTGATATTGTTAGAAACGTACACTCTAAACTGAAACAGTGAGAATTGAACCAAATAAGTGAAAATAGTTAAAATTAAGCGACTGACAATCAGTGCCTGATAACTAATTAATAATACGGCTGAACTTCACTGCATGTCGAGGATTCCACTGCCATAAGTCGCTTGTTCCCAGTTCATTTTCTTGATTTGCCAGTCGGCAGTAGCTTAGAGTGATATTATATTGCCAATATGCTACTCCTTACCCCTTGTGTGCATAAAAAACATTAATGAAATCAAATGAAGTGGTTAAAAATTACGCACTATGCCCTACGTTAATAATAGGAACTACTTTTCCTGGTTCACTGCCAACTTAACGGGGATCTTGCAACTAAATATTGATGTTAAAATATATGTACATAGGTCAGATTTTTTTCATGGGTTGATTTCAGGAAATCTTAATTATAATTATTTGTATTTAATTTTTCTTATTTAGACAGTGATAAGAATTTCATCGGCCCCTTCGAATGTAGCCATTGCGTATATAATTTCAAACCAAACATGCTCGGTCTTGTTTGTTTCGGAGTGCCAAACTCGCATTAAGCAGGCTGTTGTTTCAATCCCGATCGATTTCTATGGGGAGGAATGGTTTTTCGTCCTCATTCCGGAGAAAATGGTGGGGTGTTTTTCCTAAATGCAGTTAACAGCGTGTGTTACAAAAGGCTTGCTTGCATATCTTCAACAGGAAAGGTTTTATTCCAAAAACACTTTACATTTTTCTCGGTGGATATTTACGAATAACATTTAAGAAACGCCGAACGCGTGTCGGTCCTATACAAGAGTAACTTTCTCGGCTGTTCATTGAAGTGTGATTTTGATAGAGCGAAAATGGATAAAACTTATGTTACCACGACGATTCCTAGGCGCGATAATTACGGCGCAGAATCGCTGAAGTAGTAGTTGGTGGCATGGCACGCATTTACATTTATTGTAACTCCAATTATAGGGTCAACTCTGAACGTCTCATAGTGGCTAGCTGTCGACGAAAAGAGCACGCCAATTCACTGTCTTGTGCGTAGAGGCTGTGAGATAGCTGGCGTACCTGTTTATATCGCCCTTAGCGTTCCCGTGCTTCTAAACATAAAACACCGAACATTTTACCAGCGAAGTACTTCTATATGACTCTTCCGAATTCTTTACAGATTAGATTTAGATTCGGATTAAACTCACTGTATATTTGGAAATTAAAACTATGATTTGTTAACGTTTTTAACCGGCTAAAGGAGCAAAAACATTTTTAAAGGTGATTTTCATTCCCGTTGTACGTGAGTTTATGTCGACGGGGAATTTTGAGTTACTATTGAGAGTATTTGCCGATGGGGAGTTTATGAGCCATTTTTGAACTTTAATGTCCTGACACTTTAAAAAAAAAGTATTGCATAGTCACAAGCATTGTCTCGATGTGTCAAAGAAAATTATTGGAAGCCGGCTGGGTTTTGTGGAGTACATACTGAAGGTACATCCTTATTTCACATGTTTAGCGTATAGACTAGGGCCTATACATTAATTTTATTGTACTTCCGTAATCAAAGGAAATGATTGTACTAACTTTAAATATTAAAAAAAAGAACTATGATAATAACGTTAAGAACCCGTGAAATCAACTTCAGTCTCTTGTCTCAGCGTATTTTTTTTTTTGCAATGTCAACGTTCTTTTAAAATATCTGCTGTAGAAATATTCAATACTTTCCAGGTTAATTATAGACAATAGTATTTAATAACACTCGGGATGGATGGAAATTCCAGGATTGATGATGTATTCTGTTAACTGACACTCTTAACAAAATATACTGTCTGTCATTGTCCGCACAAGTTATGGATGCGGCCACCTGTTTTTCGCAAAAATATTTATGCGCAAACTTGACTTCCAGTAACGGAATTTTGCTAAACAGTAACGGAATTTCACTGGCGTGTACAGCGGAATAAACGGCAGTCTTTTTTTTATATTTTTTTTTCTGTAATGCGATTATGTGGATCTACAAAAGTTTGAAATGTTTAAAGAATATGTCATTCTCGCGGCCACCTGTTTTCCGCGAGAAGAGTTACGCCAATGCTAGACTTCAGTACCTTACATGGACGCGTGCAACTTNNNNGGGGGCACTGTGACTGAGCGGTTAGACTGCTCGCCTCCCACCAAGGCGAACCGGATTCAATCCCCGGCCGGTTTACTTCAGATTCTCGTAAGTGAAAGTCGTGCCGGACGATGCCGCTGGTAGGCGGGTTTTCTCGGGGATCTCCCGTTTTCCCCGCCCTTTCATTTCGGCAGTGCTCCATACTCACTTCACTTTCCCTCATCGGCTCTCAAGTCCTCAATGTTAAGAGCCGCCCAAATCTCTTCCCTCACTCACGTGCAACTTTCCTTTTGGTAGGGACACGTTATTTTCGTGAAAATATTTCATGACCAGTTGTAACTCATAACACTTTACTTAGAATCCACTTACTTGATTGGATTATTTACGCGTTACGCATGTTAAGCGTATGCCCGCGAATAACAGACTTGTATCGAAAATACCTCATTTTGATTGGCCAATCAAGTGAGAAAATTGTTTCTCACAAAGGTACACGACCAATAAGCAAAAGAAGACTGCTGATATACCCGCAGGGTATTGAAAATCTAACTTACGGGGAAATCTATTCGCGAAACTTGAGTGTCCCTACCTTTTGGTCACCAGCTACGTATCTTTGTGAGAATACGCTTACTTACCTGTCTGCGCCAATCAGAATTTACTTGGTCCCACACTGAACGTTCGTGTTTCTCAGGGGAGACACCCAAGATGTGCGACAACGAAAATCATCTAACCACGGAAGAGGATCTGAACTAAAGAGTTTTGGAGTACATCTAGTCGTGGAATTTTTTTTAGCAAGAAAACAGCCACCCCTGGTCATTCGCTAGTTTTTCCTCTGAGCAGATGAAAGGCATCTTGAATTTGTGTACCTCGACCCTCAGCCAGAATCACGTTTTGCAGGTGCTTGTACAAGTGAGGTGAGGTTCGGTTCTGTTTCTCCGCACGCGGGGAGAGAATCGGCATACGTGACGTTATGCGTGCGGACGCTTGCTTCAAGGTTGTTCATTGCGAANAACGAAAATCATCTAACCACGGAAGAGGATCTGAACTAAAGAGTTTTGGAGTACATCTAGTCGTGGAATTTTTTTAGCAAGAAAACAGCCACCCCTGGTCATTCGCTAGTTTTTCCTCTGAGCAGATGAAAGGCATCTTGAATTTGTGTACCTCGACCCTCAGCCAGAATCACTTTTTGCAGGTGCTTGTACAAGTGAGGTGAGGTTCGGTTCTGTTACTCCGCACGCGGGGAGAGAATCGGCATACGTGACGTTATGCGTGCGGACGCTTGCTTCAAGGTTGTTCATTGCGAACCAGCTCGGCTGCAGGCCTGGAAACCACGTCTGATCGCTTGCTTCTGTGTTGCATTGGAAGGCTGTAGAGAGCCTTATTGACTGACTAATCAAGATTGCGCGCCAGTCGTTATACACCGCCGCGACCCGCGGACTTGTAACTCGACTTTCACAGTGCGGCTCGCAGAAGTCTAGGGATGTTGGAGAAATATCGCTGTATATCTTCGATATATTTCAACTATATTTTATCGATATCGATATCTTTTTCCAGGTATCTGTTTTGAATACAAAAATCGGATAAAATGTTTACTATATTTACTTCGCCGGCATGCACCAAAAACAGACTCCATATATTTCTACAATGCCTCATGTCCTCAATATTTAATATTCCAAGCGATTTTACTTTTGTAAACTCCTTAAATACATAAAATATCGGATTCCGATGTACCGAAAATGTGTATTTTTCGTTTGATAAAATCGTTTGGTAAAACAAAACTTTTATAAATAATATATATAAATAATATCGATATTATTTTCAGATATCAACATCCCTAAGAAGTGCCACCGCCAAGCCGCAGAGTACTTAGGTGAAATAGTCGCGTACACTTCAAATTACAACCGCACACGCCTTGTAAAATGGCGTCACTGGCCGGCAAAATGTTGGAACGCCGTTTCACCAAGCGGCACCTGGTAAACTACTCGCCAGCTGGCAACCCTAGCCCACAGGGAACGTTTCGCGGTAATGAGACACAGGACCCGTTCCTAGAGCCTCGCGCAGTCAATCAGAGAATGGGTACGCCAACATCAAAGGAACCGCCTCGCCATTCCGTCTCCGTGCACTCGTTTACTCGGCGTTAAAGTGATCATTGCCGCTAAGCTACTTTCGAAATCGATTTTCAACCCTTTCAGTTTCGGTGCACAGTTTACCAAGCGTTGAACAGGAACGGACTTAAATAATGGGCATTGTACATAGCAGAAAACTGTGTTCGGTAAGGCAAGTCCTTCTCGTGTGGCAGGTATCTTTTGTCGTCGAGACTATTGCGTTGTCACATATGCAGAATGTTCGGAAACTCAGTGTCCAAACTCCAGACATATTTTATTTGGACCAATAATAACACAAAAATCCTATATAATTATATCCAAAAAGTTTTTTTATATCAAATAATTGTGTTCGAAGTTGTGGCGTAAATCGCCTGCCTGTAGAACAAGGAGTGTAGGACAAGTTGCATAGGAAGCAGGCGCGCGACGCTGCGTATGTAATACATAGTTAACTGTCGCACGCTTACGAGCACTACGGGTAGTTTAGTGGACAGACTACTTGCCAAGGCAAACCGGGAATCGAACCCGGATTTTCGCATGTCGGAATCGTGCCGGACGATGCCGCTGGTTGACTGGTTTTCTCGGGGATTTCCCGCTTCCCCTGCCCTTGCATTCCGGTGCTCCTCCGTACTCACTTCGCTTCACCCTCGTCGGCTCTTGAGACCTCGATTTTAAGAGCCACCGAAATCCCTCCACTCCACTCTCTCCACTTTTGTGTCCTTCCGCTATATGTGTAAGTTTAACATTTCCATTGACAGTCTCGGTTTATTCATGTGTCATTCATGCAAAACCGTGGGAATTTTTATAATATTAAATATGTAAATATTTTGAAAATTCGTGCTCTTCTGAGTTCAACACAAGAGACAATGACTTCAGGAGCCATACATTAATATAATACACTGTCAATACAATGCCAAGTCTTACACTGAGAAACGGGTTTTGTTGAATCAAAGTTTGTTTGGCGCAATTAAAATAATTGTTTGTATAATGGCAATGAAAGATTTTGTGTTGATACCAAATCATGTGGTTGTTCTTATCTGCTTTTCTCAAACGAAGATTTGGCTAATGCAACTTGAATATTTGTTTGACTCTACGTAAAGAGTTTCGGCTGACATTAAAAAAAGTCGAAGGCCGACCGTGAATCGAACCTAGATCATCTGAGCCCCAGCGCCCCAGTTAAAGTGGCTATTAATGAATTTTTAATGTTTTTCAATTGATGCATTTCAAATACTGCACAAAGTGTGCAAATAAGTATCTCAAGTTTTACAGCTTTACTTTGAGGTTTCCTGTTGAAAGTATTTTATTACCATGAGTATATAATTATTAAAAATATCTGAATGCACTAACAAACACCGATACTACCCTAATTGTCACAAAAAAGGCAAAAAAAAAAACACTCGAGCTCTATTTTGGAACGAAGACAGTCAAATGAGTAGCCAAACTAATAAATACAGTATGAGTCAACAAAATGTTTTGTTGATAACCTAATTTCTTTTGGTTCAACACAAAGATTTTCGTTAGCAAACGTGTATTTGGTTGGATGAAAAAAATAATTTTTTTTCTCTTCAAGTTTTGTCTAACCAACAAAATATTTTGTTGGTGCACCTAAATATAGTTTTGAACATATACAAACAAATATTTTGTTGGCTTTTATCTCAGCGTAAAACATTTTCTATTTATTCACAGTGAATTTAACTTGGAGCTTTCATGTCAGTGTGTGCTGTAGAAAACATACATTTATGGGCTGTGTATGTTTAACAAAAATTGATTTCGAAGGTGATCACTTTAACGTGAACAGCCTTTATTCAAACAAATACTCTTTTAATCCGAATCAGTGATATCAGTCATTGTTCGATTCCCCCGAAGACAGCTGATAATCACATATGAATTAGTAACATTTATGTATTAAAATAATTAGTTATCTGGCACTGATTACTAGTTTTCACTGATTTGGGTCCGTTTCCACTATTTCAGGTTTCGAGTGTACAATTGCATTGTTTTGCTAGTGCTTGTCAGAACTACACAGCGCATCGGAATTACATTTCTTTAAACAAGCAACTACTTTTCAATTAGGCGTTCTGTATATTGAACACCGAGAATTGTACGCAAATCTCGTTTATACGAAAAAGGTTCTTTTGTTGAGACACAGTCACTCGCCACTACTACAGCTGACAAATAGCAAGTGGTGGAAGTTGTCCAGTATAGTGAGTGAGTGTGATGTGGACCGTTAGTGTTTTTAGAGTGACTGACGATCTCGTGGACTACTCACTTCTGAACTGTCATTAATGAAATTTAGTGAGCGCCGATTTCAAAGTGTTAATTCCTTTGCTATAGTCCATTCGTGGTTACTTTCAGCATTTCTGAAACCCTCCTGAATTTATGCTTTCAGGCTAATCCTCCGCCTCATTCATACACCTAGCCGCATCAAGCAAATTACATCAAGGGCATAACGCACCGCATTTGTGCGCGTTCAGTTCAATGATATTTGGAATGAGAACTATTTCTTACTAGATGATAACTATTTCTTACTGCATTACCAACAAACTTATTTTCTCCTTGTTTTTATTCACAGTAACTATAGATTAAATATAGTAGTTTATAGATAAGCTATTATTAAATGTTCAATTTAACATAAAATAAGGTACTTTTATACTAAAAGAAGTAGCAAAATGCGTGTGGCACATGCCATATTTATCACTCATACATGGAGTGATTATTTTAAAAGGTTTGATATAAAAAATAGGCTGTGGAGATACTGCGGATAGACTAGTAAAAGTTTCAGGCATGTTGGGAATTGATAAAATTTACAGCAAATTTTTTCCTTGCAGATGTATGACCATTCCTCCACTTCTTTGAAAAATGGAAAATTTTGCGATTCTTCTTACTACTGACAGCAAACAAGTAAGTTAGGGTATACTATCACTAATCAATAAATGACGTTCACACGATAGACTTGCACAACAACAATGGCGATTTGCCGCCCGGTACAGAAGACACCATGAACCTGTGAACTACGGGACTGGTTTACTATACAAAAGAAAAATACAAATGAAACAGTTTCTCTGTGGACAAAATCTGCACCGAGCGAAAATTATTTTAATGACAGGACTGCACTGGGGTAGAGGGCGTTTATTCCAAACAACCCCCTTTCCACATTCGAGGCAGATGTCTGTGCAGTTCCTTTAAATGGCATTTTCGAATTCATGTATCCTTTTGATAACTACACATGTAAGCGTTCACACATGAGAAAATGAGACCGTTGTTACTAAAGGGACTGTGAATTTTATTGCTGTTGATTTCAGCAGTACGAGTAACAATAATAACATCCGTATGTTATTTAACGCTTGTATCTATGCAGGGATGGCGTCGACGTCGTGATATTTTTACAGTAGTTATTTGCGAAATTATAATAATGTCGACAACAAATGACGTATACCGCGTGCAAAGGATGCAGTTTACTGGACCATGGTTTGCGCGTCTTGTGNAATAATGTCGACAACAAATGACGTATACCGCGTGCAAAGGATGCAGTTTACTGGACCATGGTTTGCGCGTCTTGTGCAGTGTGTCCTTTATACAGGACAGAAGGGTTAGTACTTTCTGCTACCGTGGTCATGGTGCACATGTAAGGTATACGTG
The DNA here is from genome assembly GCA_002778355.1 of Clitarchus hookeri. Classification (NCBI taxonomy): domain Eukaryota; kingdom Metazoa; phylum Arthropoda; class Insecta; order Phasmatodea; family Phasmatidae; genus Clitarchus; species Clitarchus hookeri. The sequence continues at coordinate 1,048,870 of NQII01000257.1, forward strand.
ACCAGTACTGTACACAAGAAAAATCACAGACCAGTTGAGCTAGTGTTTTCCTCGAGTTTATCTGATTTGTGTACGCGGTTGCTAATCAGGTTTATGAATGGTTGATAACCATAATCCCTTCAGACCTAGTGTACTCAGTTGTGTTCAACATGCACGAGGTTTATTTTTTTGGCTGGCATTGTACACTGCAGGGCTCAGTGTCTCCCTGTGGGTAACTGAGTCGTAAATCGTGTTACTGGTCCTTGTTACGAATGATTCATGGCACAATAGTAAACCAGTGGATTGGCATTCTGGAGAACACGGGTTCGAATCCCAGTTTGGCCATTCTGATTTCAGTCTCCCATGGTTTTTCCGAATTCACTCCAGGCGAATGATGGGATGGTTTTTTACTACAGACCATGGCGGATTCCTTCCCTGTTCCTGCTTCTCTGAGCAGCTTACTCCGTCTCTAATGACCTCGCTGTCGACGAGACGTTAAGACCACCCACCTACCTACCTACCTTAGACTACGTGGGAAACCACTCGGGGAAAACCGTACCATCGTTGACGTCAGGGATGGATCGAGCCACTACCTCCCGGATTCCGGTCAGCCACTCTTCGGAGGTCACCGACTTTATTTTAGCATTCCCGCGCATTCCTCGCGGCGTGGAAACCCCGGGCGTTAACTTGAAGAAACACTCGTCGGGGTATCCGCGGAGTCCTCGGCCGGCTGCGTTAGCGATGCTCCGCACATGGTGGCGCCTGAAGGTCGTCCAGGTGAGGGGGAGCGTCACCCCACCCTTACAGACGGCTACGTGGGGGANGCACCGCCCCCGGGGAGAAATCGCGACTATGGGTCGTCGCCAACTCTATGAGAGCGTCTCACAGGCTCACGCCCCCTCCCCAACTTCCTTCATCACCGATGCTCCCTTCTCCACACACACACACAGCTTCTACAGGTGTATACCACAGTTCCGTCCACCGGCTACTCTCCGGACAGCAAGTAGTTGAGATGAGAGATCTGGGTGACTCTGAATAACCAGGTCTTGAGAACCGATGAGGGTGTAAACGAGGTGAAAATGGAGCAGCGCCAGAATGCAAGGGCGCAAGAAACAAGAAATCCCCGAGAAGACCCTCCGACCAGCGGCATCGTCCGGCACGGTTCCCACTTGCGAAAATTCCGAGAGTGACCCGGCCGGAGATTGGACCCGGCTCGCCTTGATGGGAGGCGAGCAGTCTAACCGCTCAGCCTCCGCGGCAGCCCGGACAGCAAGTAAGCTGTATGTGCGCCTAACTCTTCCGTTTAGATTGAAATTTCAGTTGGGATTGAACTCGGGAGTGGACTGGAGACTCCTGATCTCATCAGAACCGGCGTGAGATATACAATTCAGTCGGCTAGGTCTAGTGGAGTCTAGAATCCGGTATTGGATGTTTACTCTGCACATCCAACACAAGAAAACGTTGTAGCCATGTTGAATTATTTTTCACAGAATGCAGAATTTTTCTAAGATTGAAAATAACGGTTCCGCTAAATCTTCTTCATCCAATAGTACTGCGGTAAATCAGAAATGATAAAATTTCATAAATAAATATAACCTATTTTTTGTGGTTCTAATTATCACCAATATAAATTCACTCTGCTTTCTGTCTTGTTTTTAGTCCAAGTTTGAAATATTTACTTCAACAGTGAAACGTCCATTTTCAATCCAAGTTGTGTGAAGACTATGTGTGTTCCTACCTGAAATTAAACTTTAGATGACCTTCATGACCCTTTAAAAAATTTTCCCAGTTACATTCGCAACCATTTTTTTCTGCAGCTGTTGTCAGTCAAATTATCTAGTTGTGTATAGCCATCAACAAACGTTGCTTCAGTTACAACGGGTCCACGATTCTCTCCACCGGTGATCACTACTTCCCTGCGTTCTGGCATGATTTCCTCGCTAATTTTCTAACAGAGCGGTCAGCGTGGCTGATCAGGCCTGGCCTATAAAATTCTCATCGCTTCGCCCCAGGAGAACTGACGATGTCCCCTTCACCCCCTTCTGATACCCAGCTCTTTGCCGACACGACCTGAACCTGTAGCGTGTTACTTTTAACGCCACGTATTTACATTCCTGGTCTTTTAGATTCTTTTAAGAAACTGGTTTTGATTTTTCGGGTGGCTCGGGAGGGTCTTAATTAACCAGTCCCCGTCGGGGCTCGTGCCGATCTTCAGGGAAGGGGGAGGGGGGGGGCAACCACAGCAATTTTCGGGAAACTGCCCGCAGGAGTGCGCTGTGCTACATTTATAGGTTGTTCACGGTCAAGTTAACACTTTCGAAGCCAACCTTTGAAAAATAAAATAATACGGCCAATACGTACATATGCTGGCTTATAGACTCGGAGTTAAGTTGGTAGAGTTAATGAAAATATTTGTTGACACTTAATGCAACGAGAGTTTAACGTTTAAATATGTGGTCTTTAAAGTTAGTATTTCTTGTATTGTGTGCATTAATGGAGTATAAATTTACATAGATAAGTAACAATTATATTCATAATATCGCCACGAATATACTAGGGTNTGTGCATTAATGGAGTATAAATTTACATAGATAAGTAACAATTATATTCATAATATCGCCACGAATATACTAGGGTTGCGCATGAATAAAGTGAACAGGCAGATATGACAGAAGGATACAACATGAAAAGAAAAAGTGGTCCTTAAGCAGGGCTTTCAAAAGTGCTCAATTAACAGCCCCTTCAAACCGTTTAGTTATGGTAAAAATATATATAATAAATATAAAGTATGATGAACTTTTATTACATTGTGAAGAGGTTTTTCTTCTAGTATTTGTCCTAATAATACGCATGTCAGCATTGCTAAAGCCGTTGTAACCACCTTCCCTTCACTTCAGTCAGTGTAACCTTCCGCCCTTGAAACGTTTCTGGCTACACCATTGATATAGTTCATACACGGGTTCTTCCAACTTTTCCGGAGCCCTGTTGAAGTTCTATTTCCTCGCTATTCCTCCGCCTCACGCAAACAAAGCTTAGCGAACTATAGACAATTACTCCAGAGGGACAACGCACCGCATTTGTCCGCGCTAATTTTAATATTTTTCATGAGAACTATTTCTTACTGGACATTACCAAAACATGTATTTTCTCTATGTTTTTGTTCGTATTAATTAATAAAGAAAAAATTATAATTCGTAAATGAAATATACGTAAAAGTTCAATTTAAGTGAAAATAAGATATTTTGATGTTGTTAAGAGAAGTATAAAACGCTTGTAACAAATTATTAGAGATAATGGTTTATCGCGGGAAAAGTTGACTGTTTTCTAAGATTTAAAGTATTGTACATATCTCCGACATGGTTATTTTCTCATTGACCGTCGTGCATGTCTGAAGTTACTATCCCATTTAACTCTGCCAATGAGGAGACTGGTTCTCTAAAGCAGAACGTTTGTGAGTGGCCTGCAAAGAACTTAGCCAACTTAAAACCTTGGTCATCCAATCATCAAATGAAAGACCAGCTAATGTTATCAAATATATNGCAAAGAACTTAGCCAACTTAAAACCTTGGTCATCCAATCATCAAATGAAAGACCAGCTAATGTTATCAAATATATGTTGACTCAGAAATTTTTCGCGATTTTTTAACGAGGAAAAAAAAAGTGTGTCTGCATCACATCAGGCTAGCCAACACACGTCGATCAGAAGATGTGCATCTTCTAAGCTACAGTGTTAGTAAAAAAATTTAATACACAATCAAAACTTAATAACCGATGGCGAGAGACGCACCCTTTTATCTTTAAATTATCTCACCACGAAATATACTATAGGTGTATATCTAATACTTATTGATTTACTAATGATTTTAAAAAAAATGTATTGATCCTGGTACTAAAACCCAATAACATATATTCATTCTTGAAATATTAAATTTGACGTGTGTAAGAAAACCCCTCGTCTATAAGCGAAGATATGCCAATGATAATCGTCTGTGCTATGAGAGCCTTTTTAGTATTCTTCCTGACATACCACCAATATAACCAAATTCTAGGTACAGTCACGAAATCACTTATACCATTAGGACTTTTATCAGTAATATTCATTAGTAGCTAATCCCACTTCATAATAACACGTATATGACTAGCACAACCGCGCATAACAGGTCGTTTGCATAAGAGATTCTGACGAAAAGCATAATGGGGCGGTTGTATTTAATTTCTTATGCAGGCACATGTGGCATCATTCAATCAGGGCAGCGATGCAAATTTTCGACGAAGTTGTTTATTTAAAATGGAGGAACATAATTGTGCTGCAGAAGTGAAGAAATGTCGCAAGATATAAATTTATAGAAACGAACAAGTTCCACATTACTAGCAGAAATTTTTTAATGTTATCCACATATTTACTACGGCAAAGGCAAAAGTTTTATAGAACAGTAAAAACTCAAACTTTTTTAAATCACAGGTTTTTTTTTCAACACATTATCATACCAACAACCATTTTATGTACGTATTGATAGCCAAGATATTAAAGCATAATTTACAAACACTGCAAACTGACGTCAGATAAGTCACAAAAATTCATTGGCCAAAAAAATAATACATAGGCTAGGTATTTAATTGTAAACCTATTTCGCACAAAGTTTCTTGTCGTCTGAATGCCCTACCGTTATGTCCTATGCTCTGTGCGTATGTTTTTTTTTATTGTGAACCCACCGTAATGCTTTTCGCGGAAAACAAGCAAAGTGCATCTTAAGGAGGGCTTTCAAAAATACTCAACTAACCGTGAGCTACCTGGACAAATAATCTGTCGCTTCTGTAAATGTGGCCATTCCGCGACCTCGAGGGCTGAAGAAAACGTTTCCTTGAATAAAACAAAATTTGTTTGGCGCAAACAAATTGACTGTTTGTATACGGGCAATGAAATATTTTGATATTGAAAATCAAACTACAGATTTTCTTGTTCTTATTTAGTTGCTTCGAACAAAGATTTTGTTGGTGCAACTATAAGATTTGTTTGGCCCTACGTACATAAAATAGTTTGTTTAATGTAAAAAAAAAAATGGAAGCCCGACCGATATTCGAACATAGATCACTTGCGCACGGGCGTTAGGCTTTAGAAATCTCAGTTTAAGTGACTATGAATGTTTTTAAATACACACGTTGCAAATACTGGACAACGGGCGAAAATTAATATTGGTTTTAAATGTTTACTTTTAAATTTCATGTTAAACTTATTTTATTAGAAGGTTTATAATAAATTTAAACATCAATAAATTCACTAACAAACGCGGTTACTATCCTGTAAAATAAAATGCAAAAAAATCAAAAAAAATCTGGAGCTGTATATTTGAACGAAGGCAATGAAATAAGTATCCAAACAAATAAATACAGTTGATTCAAAAAAATGTTTTATTTACATTCTAATTTATTTTGGTCCGACACAGAGGTTTTGATTATTCAAGCATGTATATTGTAAGATTAACTAAATCCATTTTAATGCTTTTCAAGTGTTATTTATTCAACGAAATATTTTGTTGGGGCAACTATTTTTGGACCTATGCAAACAAATATTTTGTTGATGGTTCTCTCAGTGGTTCTCAAGCAAATTTATTCGGTATCTGAAACTGAATATTTGTCATTTGTCTTAGTGCGAGTGNATCACATCAGGCTAGCCAACACACGTCGATCAGAAGATGTGCATCTTCTAAGCTACAGTGTTAGTAAAAAAATTTAATACACAATCAAAACTTAATAACCGATGGCGAGAGACGCACCCTTTTATCTTTAAATTATCTCACCACGAAATATACTATAGGTGTATATCTAATACTTATTGATTTACTAATGATTTTANTTTATCTTTAAATTATCTCACCACGAAATATACTATAGGTGTATATCTAATACTTATTGATTTACTAATGATTTTCAAAAAAATGTAATGATCCTGGTACTAAAACCCAATAACATATATTCATTCTTGACATATTAAATTTGACGTGTGTAAGAAAACCCCTCGTCTATAAGCGAAGATATGCCAATGATAATCGTCAGTGCTATGAGAGCCTTTTTAGTATTCTTCCTGATATACCACCAATATAACCAAATTCTAGGTACAGTCACGAAATCACTTATACTATTAGGACTTTTATCAGTAATATTCATTAGTAGCTAATCCCACTTCATAATAACACGTATATGACTAGCACAACCGCGCATAACAGGTCGTTTGCATAAGAGATTTTGACGAAAAGCATAATGGGGCGGTTGTATTTAATTTCTTATGCAGGCACATGTGGCATCATTCAATCAGGGCAGCGATGCAAATTTTCGACGAAGTTGTTTATTTAAAATGGAGGAACATAATTGTGCTGCAGAAGTGAAGAAATGTCGCAAGATATAAATTTATAGAAACGAACAAGTTCCACATTACTAGCAGAAAATTTTTAATGTTATCCACATATTTACTACAGCAAAGGCAAAAGTTTTATAGAACATTAAAAACTCAAACTTTTTTAAATCACAGGTTTTTTTTTCAACACATTATCATACCAACAACCATTTTATGTACGTATTGATAGCCAAGATATTAAAGCATAATTTACAAACACTGCAAACTGACGTCAGATAAGTCACAAAAATTCATTGGCCAAAAAAATAATACATAGGCTAGGTATTTAATTGTAAACCTATTTCGCACAAAGTTTCTTTTCGTCTGAATGCCCTACCGTTATGTCCTATGCTCTGTGCGTATGTTTTTTTTATTGTGAACCCACCGTAATGCTTTTCGCGGAAAACAAGCAAAGTGCATCTTAAGGAGGGCTTTCAAAAATACTCAACTAACCGTGAGCTACCTGGACAAATAATCTGTCGCTTCTGTAAATGTGGCCATTCCGCGACCTCGAGGGCTGAAGAAAACGTTTCCTTGAATAAAACAAAATTTGTTTGGCGCAAACAAATTGACTGTTTGTATACGGGCAATGAAATATTTTGATATTGAAAATCAAACTACAGATTTTCTTGTTCTTATTTAGTTGCTTCGAACAAAGATTTTGTTGGTGCAACTATAAGATTTGTTTGGCCCTACGTACATAAAATAGTTTGTTTAATGTAAAAAAAAAAATGGAAGCCCGACCGATATTCGAACATAGATCACTTGCGCACGGGCGTTAGGCTTTAGAAATCTCAGTTTAAGTGACTATGAATGTTTTTAAATACACACGTTGCAAATACTGGACAACGGGCGAAAATTAATATTGGTTTTAAATGTTTACTTTTAAATTTCATGTTAAACTTATTTTATTAGAAGGTTTATAATAAATTTAAACATCAATAAATTCACTAACAAACGCGGTTACTATCCTGTAAAATAAAATGCAAAAAAATAAAAAAAAATCTGGAGCTGTATATTTGAACGAAGGCAATGAAATAAGTATCCAAACAAATAAATACAGTTGATTCAAAAAAATGTTTTATTTACATTCTAATTTATTTTGGTCCGACACAGAGGTTTTGATTATTCAAGCATACATATTGTAAGATTAACTAAATCCATTTTAATGCTTTTCAAGTGTTATTTATTCAACGCAATATTTTGTTGGGGCAACTATTTTTGGACCTATGCAAACAAATATTTTGTTGACGGTTCTCTCAGTGGTTCTCAAGCAAATTTATTCGGTATCTGAAACTGAATATTTGTCATTTGTCTTAGTGCGAGTGNGGTTCTCTCAGTGGTTCTCAAGCAAATTTATTCGGTATCTGAAACTGAATATTTGTCATTTGTCTTAGTGCGAGTGCCAGGACTCGGTCTGTGGCGATCTAGAGCGCGCATGCGCTCTCAGGGCCGACTCGTATATCACTGTAAGCTGCCCATTTGTGAGTGGCTCTCTCGTTTTTCATGCGTTATCCGACGACGGCCTTTCCCCGACCGTGCATGGACCAACCCTCGTCGCTATTGGCAGTCGTCGCCAGCCGGCATAGGCGTCTGTCGACAGTCACATCAAAAAAATATGCTTATTTGCAAAGCCTGAAACAGTAAATTACTGTGGGAATGAAATGGTTAAGGCCGTGCTACAATCCTTGCATTGTTCCCGTATAGGGGCCGCGGTGGCCGAGCGATAAGACTGCTCGCCTCCCACCAAAGCGAACCGGGTTTAATCCCTGGCCGGGTCTCCGGATTTTCGGGTGTGGGAATTGTGCCGGATGATGCAGCTGGTCGGCGGGTTTTCTCGGGATCTCCCATTTCCCCAGACCATTATTTCCGGCGCTGTTCCATATTATCCTCAATCACCCTCATAGGTTCTCAATACCTCGCCGTTAAGAGCCGCCAAAATCTCTTCACTCACTCACTCACTGTTTCCGTAAGAAAACAACAGTAGCGTTATCATTAGATTTTGAGACAGTAGCGTTTACAACTACATAAAGGAAACTCTTATGCGACCAATCGGAAACTAATATTTAATAAATGGCATGTTTTTCATGGGACGCGGATATTTACAAACAGTGTGTTGGCTAGTCGTATGTGATACAGAGGCACTTTTTTTTCCCACGTTAAAAAATTGTTTCCAAGAGAAAATTTCTGCATATTTACATTTCCGAATTGCGTTCATTTAGGGCCAAACGCAAATCTTTGCACTGAATCCCATAGTTGCAGATGCCTTTTTGGGATTGGCGGGCATAGAACGAGGCGTAAGGAAATATGAATATTTCAATCCTCATTGTGTCGTTACGGCGAGTAAGTGGTCATCTCCTGTCGTTGTGTTGTGTTGTAGCAGGCCCCAAAAATAAGTGCGTGCTCAATTTTCTAATGTTATTTCGTACTGTGATTGTGGCACGGTGTTAGTTCACCTACTACTGTAGCCTGGGTTAGTTAAAACTGCAAAAAAAAAAAATAAACACACTCAGTAAACTAATGTTATAAGCTAGTTCAAGTTAGGTTAGTTTAAACTATAAAAGTACGCATTCACCTACTATCCTAGGCTACTGCAGGAGGTCCTGCTAGGTCGGGAGATTACGTTACCAATGCTGGGTGGAAACGCAGATGTGCTGTCAGCACGACCTCGCCTGTCCGCAAACTGTCGTGCGCCGGTCCGGGGAAAGTGTGTTAATCGCTATGCACGGGGAGATTTGCTGTAATTGGAGCAACTGGGCGGNCGTGCGCCGGTCCGGGGAAAGTGTGTTAATCGCTATGCACGGGGAGATTTGCTGTAATTGGAGCAACTGGGCGGACACGCTCACACACGCACACTGCTTGAATTTCACGTTTGGCCCCGCCATCTGTTAGGCGACCCGGCCGGTCTTTCGCTACGAATGTAGAGAGCCACTGGAGTCTTGCGAAAAAGAAAATTTCCGAGTCAACATATTTTCTAAAACACTTAAGCGTCCTGGTCCTTTTACACTGATATGCCAAAAATCATGGGCTAGGGGTCTGTGACATATGGACGTCACATGTTGACTGAGCAGGGAACAGCTGTGATTTCTGCACGGCGACTGCTGTTAGTCTGGGGGATCATGTGTTGGTTAGGTTGGCAGCCTTTTCTGTGGCTATCGTGTAGGCCTTCCTCTAGCCCGGCGAAGTACAGCAACTAGTCGCGGCATCGANTCATGGGCTAGGGGTCTGTGACATATGGACGTCACATGTTGACTGAGCAGGGAACAGCTGTGATTTCTGCACGGCAACTGCTTTTAGTCTGGGGGATCATGTGTTGGTTAGATTGGCAGCCTTTTCTGTGGCTATCGTGTAGGCCTTCCTCTAGCCCGGCGAAGTACAGCAACTAGTCGCGGCATCGATTGATTCCACAAGTGGACGAAACACCTGTGGAGAGAATTACAGCAATGCCACCAGGATAGCTACCCACAGCTCCCTGCTATTTGTATGGGTAGGAATGAACCTCCCCACTACATCCTGTAAAGACTTAACGGAGTTCTCATATCGGGCGAACGAGGTGGCCACAGCAGTCGTTGAAACTCTCCAGTATACTCCTCAAACCAATTCTGGACTACTTGGGCCCGATGACACGATGCAATATCCTGCTGGAATATCACACCGTTGTGGGATACGTGAAGGACTGTAATGTGTATCATGACCAGCACACTCACTCACGCGATGTCAGAGCACAACTGATATAGGTCTGGGCACTTCAAAGACCCAACGGTACGGTTGTATAATTTTCACAGGTATACACGTAATTTATTTGAGGACTATGGAAATATCTTGCTGTTCGTTATTTCCCGTAACATAAAATCAAGCACTGAATTTCAACTACTCAATATAGTTTCATGGGGTTAGTTTATTAATAAGGTTATTCGGTAGATGGCTCGCGGGCCACATGTTACTTACCAGACTCGTGAGACTGGCCGGCGGACAAAATATTTTAAAAGCATTTTTTTAAAAATAATATGCTTTTGAATACAACTGCCCAATCAAATGTCAATTCTGACTCTCACTAACAAAAAACCTGTTTAAAAAGTACTATTTTTTCTCTCGCGTAAATAAACCGACTATGAATTGTACAAGTGTGCATTTCCCGTCAGGCATTGTAATCGTTTGTAAGTGGCCCGATGGGAAAGATAGTTGAATATCACTGCGAACGTATTTAAATTGTCTGACGGTGGCTTGCGCGCCACTAATTGCGAACCGACTGCCACCGTCTGCCGCGACGCGCCTGCGCTGCATGCAACCCGCTCAAGCGCCTGTGAGTGCAGGCGGCCTGACTTGCCCCTGCGTCCCAGCCACAGATAAATCGCGCTAAGGAAACAAGAATCGACGAGACTAATATGCTCTGCTAACGTTCCTTCACTGTCCAGCAGTGCTCGTTGGTCTACGCCGAAAACAACGCGCTAATGTGCGGTCTGGAATGCGTGAGCACCCGCGATGAACGCACGTGTAAGTCCGAGACCTCTTTGCGCCAGTCAGCTTGAGCATTACAGTTGGCGCTCTTGAGTGAATCACGTGCAGTTAAGATTGCTTCTACTACAGGCTGGGAAGATCAATGTTAAAAAGTTTTGCAATGGAAACATTTTCGCCACTAGGTAAGCGCTAGTGTTGCATGTGTACTAGATTTTCTAAATTTTCTACTTAAAAAAAAAGATAATTGCAATAATCATAACTCAAATATAAAATAAATTTGTACCTCAGTAAAAGTAAAATTTCTTTTATAATTTAAGTAGGTAAAATTTTTAATTAAAATTGAAACACTGCGCACCTGGCAGCTGACATTTTTCCTCTGCCAAACTGTTCCATAAGAAATGTCGTATGTANTAAAATTGAAACACTGCGCACCTGGCAGCTGACATTTTTCCTCTGCCAAACTGTTCCATAAGAAATGTCGTATGTAATTTTGTTCCTAACCTGAGTAGAATTAATCCTAGCGCAGTCGACTGGCATCTTGATAAGCTTGTGTGACTAGCAAATTAGAAAGAGTATGTTTTAATGTTAATACAAAGTGGTTCAAATTCAGTGAATTCATTCTAGTTTTAGAATAACACTAATCGCAATACTCCCCTTTACCTTCTTCGTCGTCTTTAAATAAATTACAGTGAAATTAATCGCTTACACTCTTCAGGGGACCGGGGAAAATTCTTGCAAAATGCAGGCAACTGTAAAATTAGGCAAAGTAATGCCATAGTCACAGTAAATTGGATGTAAAACTGGGGATTGCAATAACGGGGCTCTATCAGGAAAGCTAGCAATTCTGTACGTCATGATTTTACCACTTCGATAAGTATGAGACTCGGTTCGGAGCACGAATACGGGATATTGCATTGAAATTCCTTACTAGCCGAAAACAAGCACGTAGAATATATTTTACGACACTAAAATTGTCTGGACAATTTTGAATGGTACTTTGAGGTTAAACGTGACAGGCTCATAAAATGTCTCGCAGCTTTTGCGCGCTCAATATTTAACCGACGTTCAGTGNAAAATGTCTCGCAGCTTTTGCGCGCTCAATATTTAACCGACGTTCAGTGCGATAGCATGTGGCTGCCAGAATGTGGCAGGAAGTTATATCTAAATTAAGCTTAGATAGTTGTACCTTTACCCAAGGCCTCCGTGTCACCTGCAAGCCTCTGTACAGAAATGTCTGCTTTGGCAATATTTAATTTAGAGAGAAAAACACTCCAGCGACGAAAATGAGAATAGAAACTGCTTGAGATGTATGTAATGTCTCTCGAAATTCTGTTCAAAAGCGTGCTTCACTGNTAAAATTGAAACACTGCGCACCTGGCAGCTGACATTTTTCCTCTGCCAAACTGTTCCATAAGAAATGTCGTATGTCATTTTGTTCCTAACCTGAGTAGAATTAATCATATCGCAGTCGACTGGCATCTTGATAAGCTTGTGTGACTAGCAAATTAGAAAGAGTATGTTTTAATGTTAATACAAAGTGGTTCAAATTCAGTGAATTCATTCTAGTTTTAGAATAACACTAATCGCAATACTCCCCTTTACCTTCTTCGTTGTCTTTAAATAAATTACAGTGAAATTAATCGCTTACACTCTTCAGGGGACCGGGGAAAATTCTTGCAAAATGCAGGCAACTGTAAAATTAGGGAAAGTAATGCCATAGTTACAGTAAATGGGATGTAAAACTGGGGATTGCAATAACGGGGCTCTATCAGGAAAGCTAGCAATTCTGTACGTCATGATTTTACCACTTCGATAAGTATGAGACTCGGTTCGGAGCACGAATACGGGATATTACATTGAAATTCCTTACTAGCCGAAAACAAGCACGTAGAATATATTTTACGACACTAAAATTGTCTGGACAATTTTGAATGGTACTTTGAGGTTAAACGTGACAGGCTCATCAAATGTCTCGCAGCTTTTGCGCGCTCAATATTTAACCGACGTTCAGTGCGATAGCATGTGGCTGCCAGAATGTGGCAGGAAGTTATATCTAAATTAAGCTTAGATAGTTGTACCTTTACCCAAGGCCTCCGTGTCANCAAATGTCTCGCAGCTTTTGCGCGCTCAATATTTAACCGACGTTCAGTGCGATAGCATGTGGCTGCTAGAATGTGGCAGGAAGTTATATCTAAATTAAGCTTAGATAGTTGTACCTTTACCCAAGGCCTCCGTGTCACCTGCAAGCCTCTGTACAGAAATGTCTGCTTTGGCAATATTTAATTTAGAGAGAAAAACACTCCAGAGACGAAAATGAGAATAGAAACTGCTTGAGATGTATGTAATGTCTCTCGAAATTCTGTTCAAAAGCGTGCTTCACTGNGACGAAAATGAGAATAGAAACTGCTTGAGATGTATGTAATGTCTCTCGAAATTCTGTTCAAAAGCGTGCTTCACTGAAGGTTTTGTCAGTTTTTGAAGCCAACTTTGTGCTTCTAAAACCCCTGTTGGCTTATGTGACAGTACACTTCTTCGGATACAGAGCAGAAATAAACCGTCATTATCGTCAAGATACGATTCTGAAACGCAAGTAGTGCAAATGTGTTTTAAAATTGGCATAATGCATATAAATGTCGGAGTAACAATCTTCCTTATTACACCCGGTGAACAGGCCGTGCGTCTTTTTTCGTTTAAAACATGCCCGAATTTGTTTTGCAGCTTACGATAAAATCACGTACTTCAAGTTTTATTTCCAAGATAGTTTCACGCAAACAGTTTTAAGAGCGAACGTAAAAGGTGAACTGCACGTAGCGTGCACAGTATATAAATTCCGCGAGTTTATTACCCGCATTTGCTGAGCACACCTGACAATTATCATCAATAAAATCCCAGGTCGTTTTATCGTACTATAATCGTGGTCGAACAAGTTGTTAACAGGTCCCGTACAGTTCGTGTGTGTTGCGAGTATGTTTGAAAAGTTGGTTTATGAGCGAACGATATCGGTGCGAGGATATAGACGAATGGAACTATCGGCTAATTGCCGTTAACACGCGAGTTTTCTGCACCTCCAACAGCGTATTATCACTCGGCAACTGCTCGACCTGAGTGTCATGCATCACTATGCAACTTAAACTTATTTAAAACCAGCGTGTGTAAAGTAGANCGGCAACTGCTCGACCTGAGTGTCATGCATCACTATGCAACTTAAACTTATTTAAAACCAGCGTGTGTAAAGTAGATGATCTGAACACCATTTTAAAGGGCAAAATTACTAATTTCGAATTACATTAAATTCTAGAGTACACTCTAAGAAATTATTTGTAAGTTTATCATACCAGTGTATACGAACANATTTCGAATTACATTAAATTCTAGAGTACACTCTAAGAAATTATTTGTAAGTTTATCATACCAGTGTATACGAACAGTAACAAAGCGCAAATGGTAAAATATTTTCCCATACATGCATGGTGACGTTCCTACAGTTACTCAGGAAAGAGTCAAATGCGTAGGGAAGTCCTCAACTTCGTATAGTAGCAATGCTAAACATTTCCATATTTTCAGCCGGAAACGTAGTACTATTTCCATACACTGTATAGGCTAAAAAAATTACATTACAATTTAGGAAGTTTATCAGAAATTTGTTTACAGTGCACGTAATTAAGTTTTTGATTCGTAAGTTTCGTTTCAAATTACTGCACAAGCCGTCCCTGGATGAGGATGCTAAAAAAGACGGTTTTATTAAGCTACATTAGAATAATATATAAAAAAAAATTAAGAATATATTTCAATACTAACTGGCTACATTTAACATTCATGAAAACTTATGCAGCCGTAAATAAACTTGATTTCTCATTTTACTGTTAGTTGTGCCTGAGTATGCCTAAGTTTGTAAGGGGCTAAATTATTGATCTTAGCTGTACAGACATAACAATTGAACTACGAATTCGTATTTATGTCAAAATATTTAATTTTCCATATTTTGGCAGAATTAATATCGTGACGTAATTATGAGTTCGTAGTTCTCTAATCTTGTCTGTACTGCAGTGTAAGGTCAATAACTAGTAGGGCATACTGGTAATTTTCTACACTGTTAAAAATAATTTCCATAAAATTATGGAAAATGCCGGGTTCAAATTATCCTGACATCTGCGTTAAATTACGGCCTCATCATTTTTTTTNTCCATAAAATTATGGAAAATGCCGGGTTCAAATTATCCTGACATCTGCGTTAAATTACGGCCTCATCATTTTTTTTCAATGACGCTTTCACCGCAAATTTCACATAAATCTTAGTAAATTCACGAAACGTGTCCACAAACATGCNTTTTTTTTCAATGACGCTTTCACCGCAAATTTCACATAAATCTTAGTAAATTCACGAAACGTGTCCACAAACATGCAAGTTTTTTTTAACGTGCTCTTTATAAAAATTGACAAAAAACTTTTTACTTTCNCACATAAATCTTAGTAAATTCACGAAACGTGTCCACAAACATGCAAGTTTTTTTTAACGTGCTCTTTATAAAAATTGACAAAAAACTTTTTACTTTCATAATGGGGGCGATTCACTGTGTATACAAATAACTATAAAAATAAAAAAAATAATAAAAAAATTGCCCGGTGTCGAAATTTGAACCCAGAAAAAATTTCGGCAGTCCGATACACTNATTTCGGCAGTCCGACACATTTGCCACTCACCTACCACCATTTTACAAAGAATTAGTTTTGTAAATACTGGATTTATGTAGACTCATTTATGCAACTCTTAGTTTCTAGTCAAGTTAGTGTGTTTGCGATTTTTTTTTCAGGTTTGTAAACAGGGGTAGGAAAAATAATTTTACTTTCGTAGTGTATTTCACTGTATGTAACAGATAAATTTAAAAAAACGTTTAAATATTTTGTCCTGTAGTGGGATTTCAATTGAACACGAATCGAAAAATTAACAATCAGTAACTCGAATCACACACATTCCACACATTTACACGAAGTATTTCGTAAACGTAGATTTTACATGAAAGTCTTGGTTTCAAGTCGTGTTAGAGCGCTTGCTATATTTGTTGTTTATAAAACGAGGTCACGAAAAAATGTTTTTACTTTCGTTATGTGCGTGTTTCACTGTGTATACAGAAGGTTTTGCCCTGTAGCAGATTTTGAACAAGAACAAACGAATTGGCACTCCCTGAGTGGTTCGTCATTCATATTCTATTTTACACGAAGTAGTATTGTGAAGATGGGTATTTTATACGCTTCAGGTATCATCCGTATTGTTGGTGTCTCAAAATCGAAGCCATAAGAATACGAAGAGCTTCCGTATTTTATATTTACGGAGTTCATTTCCATTATTCGTCATTACGGAGTGCCTTTCTGTAAGTTAACTCTACATCTTGATAAAAGTTTCCGTAAATCTACAAAAACTTCTAACGGTGTAACTTTAAAAAAAAAAAAAACATCTAGATATAAAAACCAAATATCCAATATGGCTAGGGGAAGTTTCACCTGAAGCACGCTCAGATATGACCTGACACAGCATCGAGCTTTTTCTGAAAATGGGAGGCAATCTCCGACTGTCTGGAAGGTGCTGTTCGCTGCCAGGTGTCAGCTGTCAAATCACAGGCGCGTTGCAGCGACGTCGCATCTCTCTCTCTCTCTCTTTCTCATCCCCGCGATCCGTATCCTTCTACCAAGGCTTCCCCTCCTCTTGCTGTCGCAATGTGTAAATGCCCTATCCTCACGTACGCCGAACACAACAGAGCGGAAAACTGCAACAGCCAATCAGAAATCGTACACGTTTTCTGGACGAGCCACGCCGAAAAATTGAGCTCACGCCGATATTTTTGCTCGCGGCAAGAGCAGACTTCGCCGATATTTCCCAGGAGTCACTTGGTTCACATAGTTTGTTCTAGTAATTTATCGGATAATCAACGTGCATTGATATAGTTCAGAGTATGTAAGGTAACCTCTACTACAGGTTGTGAATATCAATGTTAAATGTTTGGCAAAGGGTAACTTTTCGCCATAACGTAAGCACCAATGTCGGCAAGGTACCAGATTTTTTCTATTTTCTAAGTTAAAAACAGGATAATTTCAACAATCATAAAACATATAAATAATATCTTCGCAACTAAGTAAATTCAATTCTTTTATTATTCACGCAGCTTAAAATGTTAATTAAATATTTCCTTTCGGAACACAGCGCACCAAGCAGCGGAAATGCTTGCTATGCCAAACTCTTCATGAGAAATATAGCATTGTTCCAAACCTCAGTAGAATAAACCTTAGTGTATGTTTTTGTAATGCAATACGCGAACATATACCTTTATTTCATAAAACTCTCGTATTAGAAAAACGTAGTTCGGAAATGAGCCGACAGGTAGAGTGACAGGGTTAAGTTTTTTGAAAGTATAAAAAAAAATATCGTATCTTGAATTTCATTTACTAGAAGTTTGTACCTTAATGGGATTACTAAAATTAAAGAAGAAATATGGCAGCGTCTAGTTTGTTGCCAGTCACTTATTTCGGACTCTTGGTACTGGACATGGCGAGCGAAACAGCGTGGTCGTAAACATTCTGCAACCAAACAGCAAAATGGTAACGGAGGAAAATATGCCTACGTGTGAGCAGCCATAGGTTGTCTGCTCTGTGTCTGTTTGGCGTGATGGGTCGCGTGCAATGGCTGGCCGGCACGAGGAAGGGTGGAGTAACATAACAACGACTGCCTGATGTGGCTATGAAGTTTTAAGAATGCTGAAAGGGTGATGTTTAGAAACGAATAACTTCATGCGCAGATTTCATCGTTGACGCTGGGACGTGTATCGTACAATTACATGCCTCATACACGAAGTGGAAAACTTGGAATTTCAAGAAACCACATACACTACTATGAAGTGTCCTGGAATTATGGAAAAATCGTAATTTGCCCTGGAATTTATATTTGTAACCTGGAATTGTAAGGGTGGCTCCTTTCCTGCATTTATTTGGTAAAGTCCGGTCTACAATTGATTTAGCACAGGAAGTAACACACGCATATAAAGTTGAACACAAGTGTTGGAACGGCTCTTGCTACAATCGCTCATAACACACGCATAGAAAAATATCACACCAGAGGCGCACAGGAAGTTCCGCAATATTTTATATGTAATTAATTGCTGTTATTGTGTGACATGAACCGCGTGAGGGCAATCACGATGCAGCCATGGTTGACATACCGTATTACAATAAACAAACACGAGTAAATAACTAGGTCAGAAGGTAATTACGATTTACGGCTTCTTTTATGAACGTGTACTTAAGTTAATCCAGAATGAAAAGTCACTCTCCGTTCAACAGCATGAAACAAAATACGGTTTAAGACGGTGATGGGGGTGGTGGGGGCTGAGGGGGATATATACATATTATTTTCAGCGTTCTCGAATGGGTTTTGAGTAAACAAGCTAACAGAAAATCTTATCCGTCTTATGCCATTTGTTTGTATTCAACTTGCCATTTTTTTCTGTGCTTACAAAAAATTGTATGTTATTCACAAAATATTTTGGTAAAGTAAATACCAACCAAACGATTTGGAGCAGCTACAAAATACTTTTTTTTATTTTTCAGTGCATGTTTATGCTCGGCGGGTATCACTCCCGATTTTAGCTTTAAGCATGTGGGAAAAATTACGGGTCCGTTGTGGTTAGCCGGTGAGTTTCCTCAGAGTATTCCCGTGTATATATATATATATATATAGAGAGAGAGAGAGAGAGAGAGAGAGACATATTTTGACTGGTGATTTTATGAAGAAAGTGTGTATAGTCTATTCACGGTTTCACGGTAAAGTGAGCACTTATGATAACCCTCTCAATTGGATTAATATAATTAAATATATATATATATATATATATTTTATTTAGCCTTAGACGTTAACTTAAGAGAGTGGTGGAATTTACACTCTGTGTCTATTACTTGCATGACAATATTTATTCAAAAGGTGGTTAAAAGATAAAAAATCGCTGAGAGGAAAAAGTAACTAGGGTCTAAAAATTGTTTACTTTACCGTGAACAGTCAATAATCGAGAGTACTTTTCTTCGCTGAAAATTATATTACTACTAGTGCATACGGGTTGTAATATGTTTGACGTGGCAATGAAATAATGTCCATCAGCTGTGCGCGCACCCTCATGGCGTGATGCTTGTACGGGCGGAGACGGGGCGTGGGGTGAGCGTGGCGCTGCCTGGGTCTCGGTAGGGCAGGCCAGGGTGGAGGCTGCGGATATTGATTCCACCCCCTCCACCTTCCCCCGCCTAGCCACCCTCCGCCCCTGCGAGCGCTCGAGGTCACCGCTCGCGTCATCGCGCGACCTTGACACCGCGTGGGGTGGTGCAGCCACTTGTTGCCTCTCCAACCCCTAACTTCCAACCCCCTCCCCCTTGGCATAATCCCTACGCGTCGCTCCGGCACATCCACTTCAATCTGNGTTTCCAGAACTTCTTACCCCTGGTGCTGGGATTGCTCACGCACCCTCCGACCTTGAGGTTCCAAGTTCCAATCCCGGCTGGCTAAGCTTGTGTCTGTATAGTACACACCTCGAAAAAAGTAAGGGGCCGCGGTGGTGTTGTGGTTAGACTACTCGCCTCCCACCTAGGAAAACCGGGTTTGACCCGGCGCTGGGTCGCTGCCGGATTTTTGCATGTGGGTATCGTGCCGGGCGATGCAGCTGGTCGGCGGGTTTTCTCGGGGATCTTCTGTTTCGGGTGCTGCTCCGTACTCACCTGGCTTCGCCCTCATTGGCTCTGAAGAGCTCGAGGTTAAGAGGCGCCCAAATGTCTCCATCCTCCACTGCAAGAAAAAGTTTTGCACCACCGGGATTTCTCAGTTACTATGTCCTCAAGGCCCAAGAGAAAGTTTGGGATGAAAATACACATTGTCTGTACAGAATACCACGCCAGACTTGACGAATGCCTTTTTGTAATGCGCCTACTGACCCAGTGGATATCATTGATGTGCAACCAATTACAGGTGTCGCAAATCATTTTTTGAGGCGTGTACGATAGTATCCCTTTATTAGTGCCCAAACGTATGAGCGGGGATTTGGGACTTTAAAATTGTGATCAAAGGAAATTATCAAGGGACACTGCTGTGGGTTTTACGTGAATACATCTGCACTACCGGGTAATACTTTCTTTAGGATATGAGAATGAAACAGGGGCTGTAGAACCTTAGGAAGGTGGGGGGGGGGGTTGATCCCTAATAATCTCCTGTAAGAGTCATATTATCAGAGGGAATAATAAACCCTCAATAAAACTATGCCATTTGTTGTTAAATTAATACGTAAAAACAATTCTAATTTCTTAAAAAAATATAATGCTTCCAGTTGAATGGTGCAGTATTTCTAGAATTTATATGATCCGATATTCGTATATACACGATATAAGTTATCACATCAAAATAAAACTAAGTGTACATGTATTATGTAAGTTTCTAGTTATCCTTAATATTAAACATTTCAGTAAGAGCTTTTCTGTAGTATTGTAATATTTGGTATTGTTATTTTAATTTAAAACATGTAAAATACGCAAACCAGTATTGTTTTAAAAAGAAACACTGGCATTATAATTTTTTCTGACGTATGTAAAGGTTACATCGATCTTTAAATTTAATTTGGGGGAATTTTTATGAATATTAAACCTTCGGCCGCCCTTGGAATGAAATGAAAGTAACGAAATGGTTACTTGGCTTCTATGGTTTAAATCGAAGATTTAGAAAATATCTTTCCCTTGGCACAAAACTCAGCGCGCTAGCACATCGCATGCGCGGTGCCGACTGAAGGTCACACTAGCATCGTAGTCGTGTACATGATCTAATGAAGTCACATTTGTTTCAATCGTGTTATTATTCACGAAGTTACAGTGCCGGAATGGATCACCCTGCAAGTGTAACGTCGCCCTTCCCATCCCCACCCGTAGGTCTGGTTTTAAAGACGTGTTCACGTCAAAAATAATTTACTTTATGGAATTATGTAAATGTCTAGTGCGGATCTCTAATAGGATAGAGCTATTTTATAAATATACGCGTAACATAGTAAACATTTTTTATTTCAAAATAAACGTTTGTGTACGCAGATATTTTTGTGTCTAGTTGAAAAAATAGTAATTTTAAAATTTAATAAATTATAAAAGGGTGTTACATCAATTTTATTTGCCATTATGCTTCCTCGTCAAGTCGCCTCTGTGCCTTACAGAGCACGGTCATCGTGGTTTCATGGCCGAATTTTTTCCCCTGGATGGTATATAAAACGAAATGCATTTCACCAGTTTCAACTTTTTTTCCAGCTGTGAAATATATAAACACGGAACTGTTCCTTTCTCTTAAATCGTTCCGTTTTCGCAATGCTATCATTTTTTGGATAATCGCTGGAAGAGTTTATGAAAACCTTTACGTAAGATTGTCAGGCCTGCACCATCCCTTTGTGTATACGGTATTCAGTTAGTTCAGCGCCCTGTAATTCCACCGTCACTAATAGCATTTAACGCCACTGTGCAGTGATCCGGACTTCAATATGTCAGAAAATGTGTGACTTGGGTCTGATGTGAGATTATCACGAGTCGTCAATGATTTGATTTTAGGAATCTCTAGTCACGGAATCCGACTGTTCAGTCATAAGCGAATGATAACGGAACTCGTCCATAATAAAGAAAATTAGAACTCTAAAATATATTTCCAAAACAATCTGAAATATGCTAGTCATGAAATGAAATGCGATAGTGTATTTGCTCTCAAATGTATGGCTTTTCATAATAAAAACAAATAAAACTCATGACTAGCACATACTCACAAGAAGCCACTTCAACATGGTTGTGATATCAATACACTCTTTCGTCGATATGTTCTCACGCATTTTCTTTGGTAGCACACTGCCAACTGTCCGCGATGAATTACGCCTTGAAGTCAGATTTGTGTCTTGTGACAGCAACTTGATTGTTTCTCTTCGGGCAATGAGACTTGGAGTATGGCAAATAAGACTTCAGTGCAGAATTGAAAGTTTTTCTGGATTTATGAAAGTTACTACAGTAGTAAGTGTCGTGGAAATAAATAATATACCGAAGAAATCTATATGGGCATTGACTCGAACCAGTTTCGTAGCAAATTTCCACACTTAGCTCAGTGTTGGTATCAGTGGGTTACAATCAAGACATAACCTCATACCGACAATCTAAAGTTCTATTATTCAGTACCTGTAAACTAGAATACTATACTGCTTAAATAGTCCCACCACAAAACCAAATTAAGAGGCTTGGTTACAACAAACTTTTCACAAATGCTTTCTCTCAAGGGATGTTGATATTTTAGTTAAATTGTTCGGTCTAAATATTTTCAGAGCATTGTCTTGATTTGCGCTCGGACTATGTTCATTTCTTTACTGATTTATGTTTCTATTTAAACAAAATTGGTCTACAGCTGCTATGTGTCATTGTGTAAACATGAGTGATTAGCATCAAGGAATAAGTCAAACTTAACCATTATAATAAATCACTTTGGATGCTTATACTATTATTTCAACATATACATGTACACATGTAGTTTTATGCATCGATGGCAGTAAACAGGAAATAAATATTATATCTACAGCACAGTAATTGGCTAAACAACTGATTGAGTAACATACATACTTTCGGTAGGATGTGTTTTGTATTTTCTTAGTGGATATAAAAAGTCGACAAAACTACACGAAATGTTCCATGAAACCCTTACATACAGTACTTCAGGGGCGATTATAATTCCAATGTTTTCAAAGAACGCACTTTACTGACTTATCCAGTAAGACTTTACGACAGTGGTTTCTAGTCTCGCGTGTTTCGCGGCGTTAAAGGGGCACATTTTGATGAGTGTTAGAAATCTTGAGGACTGGTGTTGTAGTGCTTTGGTGGAACGTCAACAAAATGTACAGACGGAGTTAACGCAGTTGTTGTAACAAAGCATCGTAGTGTAGTAGCAAAAGTTTCACGTCAAATTTCATTGAAACCGTTCCGAACAGCTCGAGAACGTTTACTGGCACTATAAATGTCTACTGTGATGAAGGAGTAATAACCGGGATGCCGTCGTAACGTCTACGGGTTGTAAGCGAGCACATGTTGCAAAAACGAAATTAATCGTGCTGCAAAATAACCTGTAGTGCTGACGCTAAAAGTTTACAGAGAAATACAAGCATAAAATGTTTGGTATGCGCCGTGTTACAGGCGTCACGCGCTGCAATTTGACTCGTTTTAGAGACTAGGGCATGGCGAAACCATTGCGTGGCTCGAACTTTACCAAGAGCAACCTCTATGCGTTCCTCGGGAAGGCGTCAAGGACACCGTACGGCATTTTCACTAATACAGACATTCAACACCACGGAAAAAATTAGTAAGTATTACCTCATTTGTGCAGACGTTGTTGAACAAGTCTGCGGATTGCAAAGTAAATAACACTTTGCGAGAAGAAAAATGAAGAACGGCGAAGCTCACATGATTTTTCAAATGCTGCGATCGACGACTTGAACAGCAAGAAAACTTAATTTAAAGCGTCGAGTTTTAAAATGAGCTACAAAAAGCCCTTCAAAAATTTACTGCACTTAGTGACTATCTTCATCGCTAAGGAAATAAAGAAATTATATCTGCTTAGGAAAATGTAACTAATAAAATTGTTGTCAGGTCTAAGGGTAGCAGCGATCCTGCCTATTGTATTTTATCACAGTTTAAGTGGTTATAGGAACAGTGTAAATATAAAGCATTTTATTTATGACACAGCTGTTTTCTGAGAAATGATAACAAACAACTTAGTTGTAAGAACAATATTTATATGTGTAAATAATAGCAGGCAGGATGACATATAAATAGGTCCGGGTTATTATCTACGTCTAATATTTACAAACAACCTGTTTGATAATATTTCTGTTTCTGTGGCCATAAGATATATATATATATATATATATATATATATATATATTAGTATCCTAAACAGAGGGTTAGAGAATAAAATTTAGGGGCCACATTTCTCAGTACCAACATTAAGGCCACTGATAAAGCGAAAAACGGCTTGCATTCAATGCATAATACGAAAACGTGATGGCCAATATCGTTTCTCAAGTGAGCTGCATACTTTTCACTATTGAAACGATAGAGTCGTCTAAGTCGAAAGGTTACACTTTAGTAAATAAAGGACTGCAATAAAGTTTCGAAATATGATAAACAGAGGCCTGTGAATTTTTCTTCCACGTGCTTGAAATATATGTTCGCCAAACAAGCATCATAACTTCTTCTCAGTTTTGTTTTCACGGTAAAGGAAGAAACACGCTACAAGAGACTTAGAAATGCAAACTTTAAAAATGCCTTCCCTACTTTAAAACACATACTAATATTTTTAAGGGCATTTTCAAATTGCAACGTTTGAAAATTGTGTAAATGTATGTTCTCCGTAAAAAAAAAAATTGCGTACTTTTCACAAGCGTCTCTTTGGAAACTGGTTGCAAATAATTTTATCTCGTATCACTTAAAATATAATGTTGCATATTAAAAAACACTGCTTTACGAAACGTATACAATTGTTTATGTAACTATGTTTTAAATGAATTTGAAGTCTACAATACTTGCTTGTTGAAATTCAACTTTAGTTTACGCATTCCACAGAAATTAATAGTTTTACAAAACTTATCTTGGCATATCATTTCCATATAATAGTTTGTAAAAAAAAAAGCAAACAAATGAACTCATTCAGACCCAATGTACACAATTGTGTACAATACACAAATGTAGGTAATTTTTGGTCTGTATTCCATACTGCGAAGCTCAATGACCAATGATATTACTTGTTGGTAAATGATTCGCAATCCGTCTTACTGTTCTAGGTCATAATTAGTTCATATACCTGTAAAAGAACATATACCTACAGCTCATTGGCTGTAACAACGAAACAAGTGTTGTGTAGAATTAAGTACATCACGCATCATACATATAGTGGCAACACTAAAAATCGTAAATTAACCCTCTCATTCCCACATTGATATATAATTTATGTTTGCAAATGAGAAAAATTTTGATGCGTGGTGTACTAAGCTGACAAAGTTGTAGTATTTGTGTGCGGTGATCAGCGACACGAACAAGTCATAACGTTGAGCAGTAGCGTGGTTTAGGGACCAGGTACCTAGAGAGAAGGTCATTGGGCACTGAGACTCGCAGAGTACAGTACCGGTCAAATATAAGCTTCCTGTGCAACATGTTGACGATTGTCTACAACGGGCGTGAAAGGGTTAAAGTGGATCTGGAAGGGTTTAGTACAATTTATAGAATTTACAACAATAAAAATATCCCATGCCCAAACTTGCACACATCAGAACTGCTGGCTAGTTCAGTATCTCGTGTCTAGAAGCCGGTGCCAGGGGTCGCTCTTAGCCCGGACATTTAAAAAAAAACCTTTGAATAGCATGCACGCAGGCGGGTCGGGTCGTCTTTAATTGGCGCGCCCTCGTTCCACGCGAACAGCGCAGTGGATTCCTGCCGTGGCGCCGCCAGCCCGGCGGTAGCCGCCTGCAAATTAGCCCTTCGCCTCCCTGCAGAGCCGCGACAATGGCGGCATTGAGGTGGTATCGCGAGACGTATCGACAAGCGGCTGATAAAACAACCCGCGCGCTACCGGCACCGCCG
The DNA here is from genome assembly GCA_002778355.1 of Clitarchus hookeri. NCBI lineage: Eukaryota > Metazoa > Arthropoda > Insecta > Phasmatodea > Phasmatidae > Clitarchus > Clitarchus hookeri. Next base: position 1,074,353 of record NQII01000257.1, read on the forward strand.
TTTTCTGCCGCTGGCGGCTCGCATAAAGGACAGGATTGTCCGTGCCCTGCCCCCCTCGAGGACGCGGCTTCTCTCGCGGACACTCCTAATTACCTCCTGACTTAGCTTCTGGCTCGTCTTCTGTTTGTGAACCCGTGGATTGTCCCGCCACCTATCCTCGCACGCTGACGCAGCTGAGAGATCTGGGCGGCTCTTAACACCGAGGTCTTGAGAGCCGACGAGGGTGAAATGAAGCGGGAATGTAGCAGCACCGGATTGCAAGGACGGCAGATCCCCGAGAAAACCCTCCGATCAGTGGCATCGTCCAGCACGATCCCCACTTGCAAAAATCCGGGAAGTAACCGTGAATGACGTATAATCATCGCAGAATTGATAAGTACACACGAAATGGCGTGACGGTTCATTTGATGTGGGCGTACCCGTTCTCTGATAACGGGCTTTGTGACTGATGGGCTGCTGCATGCTGCAAAATGTTCCCTATTGGTTGGACTGGCGGATGGCGAGTATCTTAGCAGGCGCTTATTGGTGATCGACGTTCCAAAATTCGCTGGTCAACTACGTCATTTTGCTGGCGTGTGCGTCTGTTTCACCTCTGTTGAGTACTTCGAGGTACGATCTGAAAACTGTTAACATATATAGAATAATATTAGAGGGAATATTTTGTTGACCTGCCTGTGACTGATTCTGAGACTTAAAGTACAATTATCCTATACAGTTGGGCATCTGTATTGTACTACATGCAATATATTGCATTTATCAGAAGATCTTCATTGATTTTTTTCCCCTGTGAAATTTGAATTGTAACAAACTGTGAAATAATTTATGTAAGTAGGAAAACGATAAATTTACCGAAGAAAGACATTTAATACAATAAATAAAGGTTTGATTAATGAACATAATTTAAATACTTACAAAATTAACCTCAAATACTTGAAAACAGTTTCAAAATTGTATTTTATAATTTTTGTCACTAACAAATTTTTCACGGCACAATGTAAGTAAACTTAATTAATAAGATATATAACGCACCAAAAGAAGTATAACTTAAAAAAATAAATATGTTTTTACTGAGCCGCAAGATTACTCGTTTTAAAAGTGAGTTTAAAAGCACATAAGTATCTTCATTTCGTTAGCTAGTGGAATCATCCCATGTGCAAATTTATGATACATAAAAAGTTATGAATGATTACTTTTGTCGGGTATTGGGTTTTTTTTTCAGCTCCGCCAAGTTATTGGATACGTGGGTACATTGCGTGCACATAATTGTATGAATTATACGGTTTGAGGGAGTTAATTTTATTACACCCCCTAAAAAAAAGTAGGCGTTACATTTCAAATTTGAGCTTCGTGATCGATGTGTGGTTTTTCTTGGTTTGCACGGAATATGGATAGAATTAATTTGAAATGCAGTTTTTACCTTTAAGAAACTGTATAAAGCCATACTTGGTTCCAATTGTCATTTTGGGTTATATCCGTCAGTTTGGTCTCGTGACAATCTCATTTGATACGTCATGTTCACTCAAATTGTGTACATTCAAGACTGTTGGCAAAACATATTTTGTGTAATTGCATATTTCTATCACATCGTCTTTGTGCAATCGTGGTTTGACTACAACGCTTGGCTCGGTGAGCCTACGAACTATTCACTCTCCCTTGCATCTCGCACAAAATGGCTCAGTGAGCAAGATAAGAGACGCACTTGTGAAGATAACTGGAATGAAAGATTTCTTTCCATCTCATATGGTTATTATCGCCTCTCCGATTTGTTCTCTCACCACGTGAAGATAACGTTGAACTGTAGTTCATCAAAATGCGGAATTTTAAAAATACAGGGACAACTGATTACATTTTTTTTTGTTTGGCTGTTACTAATACCAAACTACGTAGCCAACACTTCATATTTATTATACAAACGGTTCGCATTTTAAGGGAAATCCATAGTAAACCATATGAGACACCTGAAAGTCACAAAATGAATCATTGAAACGGCGATAGAAAGCAGTATAAACACGCTCCGCGTGGGTCCTGTTTACTCAGAATATGAAGTGTCGACTGTAGGGTTAATACAGCAAACTGTTGAGGAACGATACGGCACTGTTGCTATAGTTTAGAACACTGTTTTGCAGTAGAATGAATATCGTAAACAGAGGGCCCTTACAGCGATTTTTACTGAATTTCACACTTTTCAACGATCATACTTATGTTTAAATTACCAAATCTGTGAATGGGTAACAAAATAAGGACTTCCGATTTCTGTCCTGAAGAAAGATTTACATTAAAATATTCCATTATTTTCAAATTAGTATAGACACGCTGTTCAGAGTGAGACTCGTATGGAAACTAGATGGGCCTCTTAATTGATCTCGCGAGACTTTTTATTCAGTTATATACGTATGTGGGTACACGAAATGGTAATTACGATAACAAATTAGATTAACACATCAGAGGGAGGAGGTACCCTACCTATATAAATTGAATAACCACAAACGTAATTGGGGCCACGGTGGTGTAGTGGTTAGACAACTCCCCCCCTCCCAATATAGGCTAACAGGGTTCGATTCCCGACGGGGACGCTCCCGGATTTTCGCACGTGGAAATCGTGCCGGACGATGCTGCTGGTCGGCGGGTTTTCTCGGGTATCTCTCGTTTCCCCCACCCTTTCATTCCGCGCTGCTACATTCTCACCAAGTTTCACCCTCATTGGCTCTCGAAACATCGATGTTAAGAGCCGCCCAAATCTCTCTCACTCACTCTCACAAACAAAGTTAAATATCAAATAAATTCAACAATTAAAGTTAGCTTTGATTTAACAGGGACATCGTAGAGTCTAGATTTACTTAGGAACTTATTTGTGTGTTGAACTGACTTTAGAATAAAAACTGGCAGAAATTAAATTAACTTTGCAGCATCATTNTCTCACTCACTCTCACAAACAAAGTTAAATATCAAATAAACTCAACAATTAAAGTTAGCTTTGATTTAACAGGGACATCGTAGAGTCTAGATTTCCTTAGGAACTTATTTGTGTGTTGAACTGACTTTAGAATAAAAACTGGCAGAAATTAAATTAACTTTGCAGCATCATTATGAAACACATGGAAAATTTTACCTTAGTCCTGATTGATTCCACGATCTGAAGACAACGGTTTCAGAAAATAAACTTTTAAAACTGCTAGTTTGACTTACAGGTTCTTCTTAAATCATAAACATATTAATTTAAGCTGCGCCAAGTCCTTCACGATTTGAGTGTTCAGCATAAATCACAGTACGATATTCAACTGCCGAAGGAGATACGCGAGCAAGAAAGGCTTAAAAAGAAGTTTTAAAAAGCGAACCTAAACATAAAGTAAATTTAAATNGCTAGTTTGACTTACAGGTTCTTCTTAAATCATAAACATATTAATTTAAGCTGCGCCAAGTCCTTCACGATTTGATTGTTCAGCATAAATCACAATACGATATTCAACTGACGAAGGAGATACGCGAGCAAGAAAGGCTTAAAAAGAAGTTTTAAAAAGCGAACCTAAACATAAAGTAAATTTTAATTTAAATAAATCAGTATTGCGGGGAACAAATTTTCTTGGGAGTTGCACTATTTAAATTTGCGCTGGACTAACATAGGTCCGACTGTAGATATCTTCAGTTTCCCTCCAGAGGATCGAGGCACCAATTGCGTTCAAGGATGTGATATGTTACGATGGCGCGCCATTGGCCCAGTATAATCCATTCACGGTTACTTCGAACTTTTCTTAGACCCTGATAAAGTTCTACTTCCAGAATATTCCTCCGCCTCATACAAACTAAGCTTAACTATATGTAGAAAATTACACCAAAGGACAACGCACTGAATTCGTGCGCACTCCGTAATAATGATATTTTGCATAAGAAATATTTCTTACTAGGCACTACCATCACTCACGTTTATGAAATATTATAATTTATAAATAAAATACAGGTAAAACTCCAATTTAACGAGAAATAAGATACTTTCATGTTAACAGCGGTAGAAAACACTTGAGATACAAGGTATATTTAGTAAATAACTAAACACGTCATACATTGGGTGATTTTTCAAATGTTTGATTCAATAAGTGTGACGAAACCGCGAATAAACTATAATTGGGCACGCAATGCACTGCTGCGAGATGATAATAAACTTCCATAAGCTATTGCTTACAGGCTCTTAACGCTTGCTGGATTGGCTTTTATGNTGCTGCGAGATGATAATAAACTTCCATAAGCTATTGCTTACAGGCTCTTAACGCTTGCTGGATTGGCTTTTATGTCAGACAGACTGTAATCACATAATAACGTCGGAGTGCGCAAAATTGCCACTGGCATTCTTTTTTTTTTTTTGCACGACAGTAGTAAAGCATTTTAGGTTTTTTTCCACTTCTATAGAAACAAGTAACTCTGAATAAGTTAATTTTTTTGTGATAATAATGCAGCATATCGAACACATTAATATCNATAATCCATTCACGGTTACTTCGAACTTTTCTTAGACCCTGATAAAGTTCTACTTCCAGAATATTCCTCCGCCTCGTGCAAACTAAGCTTAACTATATGTAGAAAATTACACCAAAGGACAACGCACTGAATTCGTGCGCACTCAGTAGTAATGATATTTTGCATAAGAAATATTTCTTACTAGGCACTACCAACACTCACGTTTATGAAATATTATAATTTATAAATAAAATACAGGTAAAACACCAATTTAACGAGAAATAAGATACTTTCATGTTAACAGCGGTAGAAAACACTTGAGATACAAGGTATATTTAGTAAATAACTAAACACGTCATACATAGGGTGATTTTTCAAATGTTTGATTCAATAAGTGTGACGAAACCGCGAATAAACTATAATTGGGCACGCAATGCATTGCTGCGAGATGATAATAAACTCCCATCAGCTATTGCTTACAGGCCCTTAACGCTTGCTGGATTGGCTTTTATGTCAGACAGACTGTAATCACATAATAACGTCGGAGTGCGCAAGATTGCCACTGACATTTTTTTTTTTTTGCACGACAGTAGTAAAGCATTTTAGGTTTTTTTTCCAATTCTATAGAAACAAGTAACTCTGAATAAGTTAATTTTTTTGTGATAATAATGCAGCATATCGAACACATTAATATCNTTCTATAGAAACAAGTAACTCTGAATAAGTTAATTTTTTTGTGATAATAATGCAGCATATCGAACACATTAATATCGCTTGATAAAACACACTGCGTCCAAACAAGGCTGTAGAGAAAAGATGACTTCATCCTTATTCACTAAGATCTCCTCAGGTCAGGTTTACACCCATTGTTACGAACTAATTTTTCAGCTAGCTCGTACTTGAAAGTATTTAGGGACGTAGCTCAATAATGACTCATGATTCGGTAGAGCACAACGGTATGNCAGCTAGCTCGTACTTGAAAGTATTTAGGGACGTAGCTCAATAATGACTCATGATTCGGTAGAGCACAACGGTATGTGATGAGGTTTTATTACATGAAGATTATACAGTTGCTATTTAAATGACTATTGATCGGGGGAGCTTTAATTTGAATNTGATGAGGTTTTATTACATGAAGATTATACAGTTGCTATTTAAATGACTATTGATCGGGGGAGCTTTAATTTGAATACCAAGATGATGATTCATTACCTTTAATTCACGCCATTTTAATTAAACCTAACTGGAAAGTCATCACCTTGTTGCAGCCGAAGGCTGATTCTGCGAGACAGTTAACGCCGGCCGGGCACACCCATCTTCCTGGTCTGCTTCGCTGGTCGGGTCCCCAAAGGACTAAAGACGAAAGACCACGTTCCGGGTGTTACGCCGGCCTACATCAAGCCCGTGGTTCTGCGGCCCCGCTCAGTGACCGGTGGAGGGGATTTCTGCAACTGTCTTATTTCGCAAGGATCGCAAGGTGGCGTTGCAATCCCGCTCGTTTCCAGGTTTAATGTTTGAAGGTGTGATCAGGCAAGCCGTTCAGCTAAGGCCTGATCACATCATAACATCTCTTCCGATGTTCACTATTCACTGGAAAATACGATTATTATTTAAATGTTCACACCAATCAGATGCATCTATCACGCATTTTATATATCATTAATTTAAGACTTTAAATGTGTAGTCGTCGCTTTATAAACAGCAAATTATGTAAGAGATCGCAATATAATTTGCAAAAAAAAAAAAACATGTAAAATCGTTTACAGGTATTTACCCTATAACACATAAGTAAAAAAAACTATATCTAATCTAAAAAAAATTTGCCTTTCGCGTTTACTTTATTATTTACATTTTTGTTTAAGTTTGATTAATGTGGGATTTTTGGTTACAAAGTTATTTGTACCTTACTTATCTCAAATAATTGCACTTTGCGAAACTAGAGTAATGTATATTTTTTGTTCTTGAAACGATTNACTTTGCGAAACTAGAGTAATGTATATGTTTTGTTCTTGAAACGATTGCATCCGCTTTCCAGTAAAACACAATGCAGGAAATTTTAATTTAATAGTCGTAAAAAATTAACGGCAGTGATTTAAAAAAAAAACACATCTTGAGAGCCGGTGATGGTGAAGAGAGGTGAGCATGGAGCAGCCTTGGAATGCAAGGGTGAAGGAAATGGGAGATCTCCGAGAAAACTCGTCGACCAACACATTTTTTTACGTGCGAAAATTCAGGCAGCGATCCCGCTGGGTATCGAACCCTGTTCGACTTGGTGCGGGCGAGCACTCCAGCCGCTGCACAACCGCAGCCCCAGTCTTAAAATTTGATTACTGAGATTAGTAAAATAAAACTCCCATAGTGGATGGGTTGTCTCCCTCTTTAAGCTTGGTACCGCTGTAAACAAACTGGGTGATATTAAAACTGAAATGCTAGGATTGGAGTGACACCTCCCTTTTTAAGGTGTGGCTGGCCTGAATGGCGGGGGCGGGGGCGGGCCGCACTTTNCCCCTCACCAAGCACGAACACCTGTTCCGCCGGGACGCATCGTGCGCGTCACCCTGCGCCCTGGCTCCTCGCTAGATCTGATCAAGACTCAACGTCACGCGTGCACCTAGCTGGCAGACGTGTGACTCCCCGAAAACACCTGTTCTGCCGAGTCAACTCTCCCCAAATCACTCGCCAACACCCCGAACACCTGTTCGTCAGGCAACCTGTCTCTCATCACTTCCCCATCTGGGTCGTCAGAAATTGTACTCTCGGCCCGTATCACTTTTTCACCTAGCTAGCCTGGAACTTGGGTCCGTCAAACAGTCAAACATCCGCTCTGTTGCGTGGCTCTTCTCGAATCAGTCTCCCTTTTGGAACTCTNACTTGGGTCCGTCAAACAGTCAAACATCCGCTCTGTTGCGTGGCTCTTCTCGAATCAGTCTCCCTTTTGGAACTCTGAACACCTGTTGGGCCAGGCGACCTAGTTCAGATCACTTTCCGATCTGCTCTGCGAACGTGTGAGTCGTTATAGATGTAATCTTGACCCACATATCGTATACATCTGTCTAGCTAGGCTATACAGTTGTTCTGCGAAGTGACCTTATTTCGGATCACTTNGTCTAGCTAGGCTATACAGTTGTTCTGCGAAGTGACCTTATTTCGGATCACTTTTAATGTCTTCTGTTCTTCTGAATTTCGAACACCTGCTATTCAGGTTACTTGGCTCATACCACTTTTCAGTATTGTAAACGTCCATGTCTGCTAAATATCTTTTCTGGAACCACTCTTCATTTTCATCTGTGAAAATGTGAGGTGTCGTAAATGTATTCTTGGCTCATATTGTGAACATGTAATTCGATCAAACACCTGTTTTTCTGAATGACCTTAGTCAAATTATTATGCCATTTAAAACATGAAACACCTTGTACTGTATGGCGAATGTCCATAATTGTACAAAAAATTAATGACCACCATTGCATGAATCATTCAAACAACACCTTTTACTTCAGTTGGTTTCGCTCTTGTCACTTCCCGGTCCAGTTTCCACGCCTCTGAGACTATCAAACACCTTTTCTCGTCAGTTATTCTTCACTCAGATCACTTTTCTTTGCTGAGATGAGTAATATGTAATATGCCACACAAATGTTTTCCGCCAGGCGAAGTTGCTCAGATCATTTTCTGGTTTTGTATGTAGACATGTGAGTCGGTATAGACGTATTCTTGAGTCGGCCACGTTTGTACCCAGATTGTGAACATTAGAGCGGTCAGATATATGTTATTTCCCGAGGTACATTTCCTAAACATGCAACCGTTCGACCATTCCAAGTTTGGCGTGTGAGTTTTTGAGCATTTGAATTCCCCTTTCCTGTAGTTGGCCTTCCACGCTGATCACTTTTTTGCCCAGCTTTAAAAAATTGATTAGTCCTTTAAACGTTTATTTGATCCAAACAGCAATCAAATATCTTAGCTCTAACGTTTATCCTGCAATTTTTTAGTTAGCGGATCACGTTATTACCGTATAATACCTGTTGACTTATACATTAGGTTAAAAAATACAGTAGGTTGTCAAATGTTTCCTCGACAAAATCACGCCACTCAAAGTCTGTTTTCGGTTAATACGTGTTAGAGGTTATCCACCAATTAGAAAACAATAAATGAAGTTCCTCTGGGCAAATATTTTAGTCAAGTGGCAATTGAACCTGATGTCGGTTTGGTGTTAATGCCAGTATCAAATAGTTAATATTTATTTTAAATTTCGAACGGTAACTTTTTAAACATTTTAACAACCAAATATTAGCTCCCCTCCCCCTCAAAAGTATGGAAACAACTGGGAACTATCTCAAACGGTTAGAATGTAATCACACACACGCAATTTTGTTATTATATATATATATAGGAACAGCTGATTTCCGTGACAAAATATAATAATATGAGTAGTCGAATATCAGATGTCTGCCTGCGAATCACAGACATACAATATCGTCCGGGTAACGACATACTCCTCATTGGTCCAATACAATAAAAACAAACACAAACAAATTTGTTCACGAAGATATCTGGCGTATAACGAAATCTGCACTGCAAACATTTTTTTGTACTTTTACAAGACAAATTCTTGGAAATCTAGTTGCCAAGAAAATCCCTTGTAGGACTACAAAACGTTTTCTTGTAAAATCTGCAAAACANGTCCGGGTAACGACATACTCCTCATTGGTCCAATACAATAAAAACAAACACAAACAAATTTGTTCACGAAGATATGTGGCGTATAACGAAATCTGCACTGCAAACATTTTTTTGTACTTTTACAAGAAAAATTCTTGGAAATCTAGTTGCCAAGAAAATCCCTTGTAGGACTACAAAACGTTTTCTTGTAAAATCTGCAAAACATACGTTTTGTAATATTACAAATACCATAGGCCTGTATTACAACTTACATTATTAATAAATGTACGTAACATAGTTTTTTCTTCTAGAAAACATATTTAATGAATTAATAACAGAGAATAAAAAAACGTTATTAAAAAATGTAATTTACGAAAAAAAAAAAAAAAAAAAAAAAAAAAGATAATTACAGTTTGCCAGAACGGGAACTATAATCCACACTCCTTGTGTTATTATCGCACACGTGACCAGAAGACCAACTTGACTTACGAGTTGTTTGATTAATTTTGTTCTGAATATAGTAGTAACTACCTACAATGTAATAGTGACGTTGTTTGGTTAAGAAGATTGAATACCGCATTTGTTTCATCGCAGTGTAGATATGAAATATTAACATTAACAGTTAATGAGTAATAGCAACACGTGTTTATAAATATATTTTTTATTATGATTATTTGACCTTTTTTAAGTGTTTTGCGTTATTCAAACTTGTAATACATTTCTTTTTGCTCGCAACTTTATTTTAAATCACTCCTAGTTTTTGCTCAAACAGTTTTTCATTGTTGACTGTCCTCCATTTTGCTTGAGCTCGTTGACGCGNTAAATCACTCCTAGTTTTTGCTCAAACAGTTTTTCATTGTTGACTGTCCTCCATTTTGCTTGAGCTCGTTGACGCGGGTCACATTTATTGAGGTCTATTACAAACATGCTCTTGTAGTTTTATAAGCGAGTCATTTTACAAGAGACATTTTTGTACTTTTACGAACATTTGTAAAATTGCAAACAATTTCTCTGTAAAAATTACAAAAAATTTTACAGTTTGCGAGTGTGCACGGCGAAAATTAAGTGTAAATGTGTGCGTGCGATAATGCACACATATTAGTTAAAAAAAAAAAAACATGAAAGCAGATCAGCCGCACAAGTGTTATTTCGAGCACATGGTCGGCGAAGCTTGTGAAAGTGGCTGGTTCGGATTCCACTGAGGACGAAATCGCCGCGGTAGTTGGTGCTGGGGATGAAGATTCGCTGATAACGCCAAGTCCGTGTCTTCATGCAAATAGCAAGATACTTGCAAGAAACGACGTGGTCTGGTCCAGTTAAATAAATAACGTGGAATTATGGCTGGTGGGTTCCCGGTAACTGCGCGCGTATGGAAGGATATTTCTCGCGGCTCCCCTTTAAAATCACCGCCTGCGCCCGTGCTGGATGCAGGTTGACAAATCGTGCCTCGCTTTAGAGCTCCCTTTTGCTTCTTAAGCAACCAGCACACGTGTTCGGGAACTTTCCCGAAGCGTGCAAATGTCCTTACGTTGCCGTTATCCGGTGAGCTTTCTCTCCTTGAAAAACGACACCTTCCTATAGTAATAACGATGTAAGAGGTGACACGAATGTCTAAAAATTGACTGTAAAACATAACGCAAAAAAAGAGTAATAAACAGAAACGCCTTTCAACGAAGGCAACATGTCCTTAACTTCATGTGACAGTNACATAACGCAAAAAAAGAGTAATAAACAGAAACGCCTTTCAACGAAGGCAACATGTCCTTAACTTCATGTGACAGTACCTATGTTAAGTTAAATTTTATCTCTCCCTCCCTCCCCACCACCACTCTCTCGCATAATGCGTGTTGTATGTTTGTGCATGCGGTTATGCACATAACACTTATCGTATAAGTACCAAGGTTATACAAATATTTACATAAAATTTACGCAAATACGTATGAAGAATAAATATGTTGAAAAGATTGAGGCAAGCAATAAAACCACAAGTAGAGACATGCAANTACGCAAATACGTATGAAGAATAAATATGTTGAAAAGATTGAGGCAAGCAATAAAACCACAAGTAGAGACATGCAAAATTCGCGGTATTATTTAGTAACATGCCACGATTCACTGAACTATGCCTACTTGAGCGTTATTCGCGATTCCATTGGTTACTGAAAACTATACGACGTCATTTACCTGCGTGATCGTTTCAATGCAGATTGGTTGCTCTACCGTCGAGACTTTACTATTGGCTAAACGCGACCTAGAAACCTGCTATATGAGTTGTCAACCAATGGCAGAAGTCGAACTAGCATACAATATGTTGAAGTTCAGCCTGCAGCGAAAAAAATAACGCCAGTTTTACAGGTCCCTAAACCAAAGTTTTATATACTTATTACAATCTGAAGTAACCACTGTGCATCTACCCAGAGGGCGACGTGACTGCTTGCTGTAAAGTGGAGGGGCGACCGCCTCCCTTGCATACCTCTCTCTCCCCCCCCCCTACACCAACTCAGACACACACCATACTCGGCACCTATGTAGTACATGATTATCCTGAATTGCAGGTGTGCAAACGTCGTGAGATTATTATTTACGGCAAATAAGTAGAAAAAGTAATATGACCCATATGTTCTAAAGCCATTAAGAGAGACATCCACGAAAATTGGGAACCAAAACTAGCCATTTGAAAAATGCCAGAAACTATGTAAAATGACAAAATCGTCAATACTATTAGTCTGATTCAATTATGAACATTTGGCTGGTGTTAATATCACTCGTAATTAGGAAATTAGGGGTTCCGTGCCATTAACGTATGGCACATTTGAGAGTTTATCTATTATCATGACGTAATAATTATGCGTACATTTAACGAACACAAAAATGGAGCCTAGTTGTAACACGTTCTCATGATTAAATGTCTAGCTATCGTTCTTCGTAGTTAAAAAAGGAAAAAAAAAACACAAAAACATTTTGTAACCTTTTTATACGTTCGTGTGAATGTACGTCTGTGTGTGAACAGTGTGGGTGTGACTTAAAAATAACGTAGTCTACTTGTGGCGTCATCTAGTCGTGTATATTTTGTTCCCCTCGGGTTGTACAAACCCATATTTCCGAAAGATTGCGAAAGACGCACTGCCAAGGTATCTGCGACACGTTGCCAAATATCAGAATGCGTTCCTCGAAACAGGAATGTGGAACGGGTGTCGAAATGGCAACACGGCATACCAGATTTATCAAGCGAGAATTCTCGCTCGGGGAAACGTTCGATTGCGAGATATAAAAGGAACCCCGAGAGATGTGTGGCAAGACAAGAGAGAATGGGCGCGGGGGAATGGAAAAGAATGAGAATACCATAATTGTAATTCAACGGCTAATTAACTGTAACTAACGGAGCCGCCGTTCCGCGATCGAAGTGGACGCCTGCTCGAGCCCGAACAACGGGTAAATGACCTGTAATTTTGTTTGGGCTTGTCGGTAATTTGCTTGTAATACAGTAGCGCCCATGTTTGGCTAAGCCTTAGCACGACGTGAAACGATATGATGATTGAAAACTGGCCACAAGGCCTCTTCGTGGTTGGTTGGGCACGAGTTCGCACCGCGTCCAGACATATAGCCACTTGGGCTCGACCAACTGGTTGGTTGTGTATCGAATAACTTCCGTATTTTCTAATAACTGACCCTTGTATTAAAGTGTAAATTTTATAAACTGCATGTGACATCAGAGAACGTCTCACACGGTCGCTAAAAGTAGGCACGGATGACATCCTTTGCTAGATTGTATGATATTGCATTAATATTTTTCACGTGTGATGTTCACAAAAATCCCCTCCTTTTACAGTTAACCACGTACAGAGAAAATAATGCAAATGCATCATATGATTATCACTTAGGAATACAATTACGATACTGTCATTACACGATAAAAACTAAAATAATTAACCAATTATGAAACAAATATTAAACATTGTGTAAAAACACTGACGTAACTAGCTAGAATTGAGACTGGCAAGGAGCAGAGGCTGAATTAAGAGACATTACGTCAGTCTCCCCACATATGTTAGCATTAGTGTCCGAAAATGTCCTGCCTCGTGAGGCCTGAGCTCGAAGAGAGATCACCAGTAATGGAAACAACACTTTATCCCGTTCGGCCACGCATTAATTTCTCAATTCGAGTGTTGCAATCACGTAATTTTTTTGTATACGCTGTACTTGTGTCGAGCACTTGTCTCTCAACCAGCGACCAACCCGCTGCGTGTTCGATGATATTGTCAGCAAACCATTCATGTCAGAGAGGTGTATAAGATTCCACAGATCAGATCAATTGGCCACGAAGGAAGACTGAACACCGGGTGTCGTGCTGTGTACAGCACCGCTCGTAAGTATCGTTCGTTTGCAACGTGTCCAAGGACGTGGGCACGATTATTGAACTGGTTAAGAATTTGTCCGCAAATTTCTACATTATTGTATACGCGTATTGGAAATGCACGTAGGTAAAGATTTTTATCCTCCGTGAATCCGTGCTAACTTTCTACGTTTGTTGTTCATTATTTTTGTATTTTTACGAAACACTGCTGAACTTGTAAACATTACTTACAAACTCTATGTCCTAGTATAAAAATATTTGGACGGCATATTATTTTAATACCGACATATCAAAATCATAATTTTAGCGAATTTGGGGCGTACAAGTAATGAAAACTAACTCACTTACCTGAATGAGACAATTCACATTAAAATAAGATACCATTAACTACTTCAATAAATCTTTAAAATCACGTAAAACAAATGTATTCACATAAACAAAAAAGTTTTATATAAGAATAATTTTCCATATTTTTAATTGTAGCGGTATCTTCTTTTTTCGTAAAATAAATTTTGCTAAGGAGATCTTAAACATGACCTTTCTGACACCCTTGTTGAGTTTACTGTAAAAATTTTCGTTCATTTTATGTCACAAAAAACAGTAAAATTGAAATTTTCCCGTGCCATAATGCAAAAACTATGCTATCTAAACAAAGTTTTTATGTAAGTAAAGAGCACTTTTAAGTAATTCCTGCAAGGTGAACGGTATTTTGACTAATAAAATATTTTGAATATTATGGTTACCGAAGTTTTTGTTCGCCCTTAAGGGCACTGGCTACCCTCTGGCAGCTGCGAAATTTTGATAGGAAGTCCCATGTTAAGGAAATTTCGCCTCAGTGCGTTAATTTTAAAGATAGGTGTTTCGAACAAAATGCATTCTTCAAGAAATTTTTAGGAGAAGATCCCCACGAGCGTATATTTTCAATATAGAAAGCCAGTATGTACTTTTGTGTAATACATAAATTTTAAAAATTCATTGCACACAGCTTATATATGTTATTGAAACATCTCCTCTGTAGAGAACTTATCATAAAAAAAATTCGTGTTTGAAACGCCTGTCTTAAAAATTAACGCACTGAAGCGAAATTTCATGGGATTTCCTATTTAAATTTCGCAGTGGCGAGCCGGTAGGCAGTGTCCAACATCGAGGTCTTGAGTGTGAAGCGAGATGGATATGGAGCAGCGCTGGAATGAAAAGACGTGTGGGGGGAAACAGGAAATCCCCGACAAAACCCGCCGACCAGCGACATCGTCCGGCACGATTCCCACGTGCGTAAATCCGGAGAGCGACCCCGCCGGAAGTCGAACCGGCTCGCCTTGGTCGGAGGTAATCAATCTAGCCACCCCGTTACCGCGGCACCCTTAGTTCGAAAAAGGTGGGAGGGGGGGATCGGGCGGCGTTTTTCAAAGCGTGCAATTAACCAGGGATCATTTATAGGAAATGTATGCGAGCGGCTGTCCAGGTGGCGGCGTGCAGGTGGTTTCGCAATGTCTTCGGCATCCGCCTCCGGCGCCCGGAAACACACACATACACACACGCACACACACGGGCGCGGAACCGCGAGAAAGCTACCCACCCCGGAGGAATGCGATTGCAGATAGCCACCCGCATACTTGAGTGAGAGAGGTAGTTGTTCCACAAGTACCCCCGCCCCTAACCAACATCATGGGCGTATCTGTGCGGATCGTGAAACGTTTAGCAGTCGCCGGCTGTGTTGCCAGATTGCGAGAAATTTCCCGTAGTCTGGAAAATTTTTGTACCTGACGGCAAAAAAAGCGAATAAATGAGAAAAAGCAAGAAAATTCGAACTTATAAGATTCATTTAAATAAACATATATATTAATTTTTCTTAAATCTATAAGCGATTTCTGTGATATAATAGCAACATCGATATTCTCCGTACGTACGCTTCTATCTCAAACAATTTCGGTCTCTTTTCTTTTTAAATTATTCTTTGATTACTACTTGCACTTTCTATTATGGCCTGGGAATAAATAAGAGTAAATCAGCGTAGAAAAACTAACAATAAACTGAATAAGTCGTACAAGTTTTTTGTATTGTGTGAGAACAGATTTCTGGGAGTAAAACTGAAATTTTCGACCAGCATTGCAGGAACTTGTACTCGGATTATCTGGCAACCTGCTCTGCTGCCAACTATTTTGCGAGTGCAGTACCACAGAGCTCCCAAAATTGTACTACTTTCAAGGCCCTGTCACACTGACAAATTTTTCCGTCAAACTTTGTCAAATAAAGTTGGTAAAATAAAATAAGATGGTTTTGACGTCACCGAAACGTCATTAACGCCTCAATGTTTGTCTGGGAAAGTTGGATGGCTGTAGTTTCCATCAAATATTTTGAAAATTGGATGGGCTGTAAAAATATTTCTTTAATGATTGACGGGCTCAGCCAATAAGAATCGCGCTTGAAACATTTCCCGTTACCTACCATACATCACAAAACTATAAAATGGCGAACAATTGCTAGAAAAGAAATAAGGTTATCAGGACAATTAATTAATATAGTAGCTATTTGAACATTAATACTGTTTGGAGAGAATAATTAACATTAGTATTAACTTGGTGGCATTACATTTCAATGTGCAGGAAATATCTCTGGGGAAATACAATTTAAATTTATTAAAGAAGTGAAAATAAATCACAAGATTCGCTACATTTCTTCCAATATTGGATAGTGGACTGCACGGAAACACAACAGCCGTCACTCACTATGAAAACAATTTTTAAACTAGAATTCAGACTAGATCGTTATAGTAAAATTTTTGGACAGTGTGACACACTTTCCAATATATTTAATATTATATGAAACTGAGTTACGCTGCCTCACGCCGATCATAAGCACCAACGTTTCCGAAGACGTTGGTCGTTGACGTCAGCCGAGGAGGCGNTTACGCTGCCTCACGCCGATCATAAGCACCAACGTTTCCGAAGACGTTGGTCGTTGACGTCAGCCGAGGAGGCGTTAGACTCCGCGACGCGGGTGCTTGGTAGTTCGATGAAGGTCGGAACTATACTGAGTGCGCGGCGTTTCCTTCCACCTAGCGGCGGCTGAAGCGACTCACAGGTGGTCGCCTTGTGACGTCTGCACCGCTTTTCAATTGGATTAAACGATCTGCTTCCTTTTCGAGGATGTTCTCCACAGCTTTGGGGTGGATAGCAGTTGCGAAAACTTCGCTATAACTACCCTGGCAAGCTAAGCGACTCGGACACTCGGGGGGAGGTCACGCCTAGGGGTTTCGGTCTCGCCCGAGACATGTAATTTTGGGAATATAGTAAATTTTAAATTGGGGAAATCGGTGCCAGTTAAGTAATTGTATCTATTTCTATAACTATATATTTTTGTAATGGCACATTTGTATTGTAAACTCTTAATTTTACAACGTTTCTTAAGTTTTAAAATAATAATACTCTTCAAATATTTTTATGTAATTTTTGCATAAATTTTGTAAAGCTATTTGATTTTGAAAATTGTTTGTATTTTTCTTGGGGCGGAGAAAAACAAAAAAGATGAAGTGCNTTTTTGTAATGGCACATTTGTATTGTAAACTCTTAATTTTACAACGTTTCTTAAGTTTTAAAATAATAATACTCTTTAAATATTTTTATGTAATTTTTGCATAAATTTTGTAAAGCTATTTGATTTTGAAAATTGTTTGTATTTTTCTTGGGGCGGAGAAAAACAAAAAAGATGAGAAGTTCCCGGTAATTAAAAGTAAAAACAATATTAATTTGTTTTACTTTCTACAGTTTTCCTCTTGAACTGACTATCATAAGNCCCGGTAATTAAAAGTAAAAACAATATTAATTTGTTTTACTTTCTACAGTTTTCCTCTTGAACTGACTATCATAAGACTGCTAATGATCCACTTTTTGCTGTGATTCTTATTCGCCTCCGATGTATGTTCGTCATGGATGACATGGTTGTGGAGTTGGGGGCGAGTTTTATACATGTGACACAGTGGTCTGGTGGTCACTAAGAACCCTCTCTTGCATATTTGTTACAGTTTTTTGAAGGGAAACATTTGACTCTCCTATTTTGTCTTCAAATTTATGACAGTGTAAAAGGAGCTTTTAGGTTTTTTTTTTTTTGTAAAACATTGTACTATGGAGGAAACATTTTACATTAAGTTTTACGGTTATAAATCTTCGCGGTATTACCAGTTTCTGAGCTATAAAATGTATACAGCATCATTATTAAAATTCATTTTTTGACAGGCATAATTTATATAATCCATTCCTGGTTACGTCCAATTTTTCTGAAGACCTGCTAAAGTTATACTTCCCCTCCGCCTCATGCAAACATAGCTTGGCTAATTTTATAAAATAACACCATAGAGTCAACGCGCCGCATTCGTGCGCACTCAGCGTAGTAATATTTTGCATTAGAACTATTTCTTACTATGCATTACTAACACACCTTTTACTATCCCTGTTTTATTCATATTATTTATAATTGTAATAATATTATTCAGAGATAAAATATAAGTTAATGTTGAATTTAATAAAAAATAAGATATTTTAATTTGAACAGAAACATAGAACACTTGTTAGAGAACATATATTTAAGAAACAACCAAGCACGTCATAAATGGGGTGATTACACTGGCTTGATTAAAGAAGTGCGAAGAAACCGCGAATAGACTATTAGCTGTAATTCTAATGACTGAAAGTTTTTATATATACGAAGTACCTTTATTTGTTTACCATAAATTGAATAAATAGAATCTGTTGTTGATTACCTTATGATAATTGCTATAAAAGCGATAGTGGTACGAGAAGTCAAACGATAATAGTATATAAAATATAATTAAATACTATTCTATGCCTNGCTATAAAAGCGATAGTGGTACGAGAAGTCAAACGATAATAGTATATAAAATATAATTAAATACTATTCTATGCCCTAACAAAGTCATATTTTCAAAAAATAATCCCAATTATAAGCAATGGCCAAAAAGTGTATATACAAGACGGCTCCTAGCTGTCCGCCTTAACCACTTCAGTTACAAAAATCTGACAATATGATCAACATATAAATGAACACAATATACTTAAACTTTGATGTTTGAAAACTAACAGCTTAAATGTGACAATTTACACTAATTTGTAACGTCCGGCAAGATAGTTAATTTAACAGCTCTTTCCTTATCGGTCTCGCGTCTTTGCTACCGAGCTACGGTTACTTCTACTAAATATTGGGAAGATCAATGTTAAAAATTGGGCAAAGGAAAAAAAAAAAATTCGCCGCTAGGTAAGCGCTAGTGTCGGCAAGGTACCATATTTTCTCTATGTCCTATGTTAAAAACAGAATAATTGCAATAATCATAAATCAAATACAATATAACTTTGTAACAAAGTACAATATTCCTCTTTTATTATTCACGTAATTAAAAATTTTAATTAAAAGTTACCTTTTGGAACACTGTGCACCTAGACGCGGAAATTTTCCCTATGCCAAACTCTCCCATGATAAATCACGTTTTGTTTTTAACCTGAGTTGAATAAACTTTAACATAGCCAACTGCGACACACTAATGAACGAGAAGGATGTGGGCATGTAATTTATGTCAAATGTGAGCATTATATGGCAACTCTGAACTCGAAACCACAAAGTCAATCAATTCCGTTTTACTTCACGTTTCAGTGATAAATTGCAAGTTTGCAGTGTCGCCACCCGTCATTCTGTTGGTATGATTAACCTCAAATTTCCTTTCTGTTGGTAAGTTTTAAGCGTAACGTTGCACTGCGGTTTGAAAAATTCTGTGAAGTTTAATTGAACCATTTTCCCGTAATATAATGAATTGATTATACTACATACTACAATGACCTAATCTATACCACACATTCACACCTAAAAAAGTTTTGTACCACCGGTTAACTAGGTTGTTCATGACCCAAGAGAAATTAAGGGGTTGAAAAAACGCACTTTCTGTACAGAATACCACATCAGTCTTGACGTATGACGTCTTGTAATGCACCTGCTGTCTCAGCGAACATCCTTCAGGTGCAAACAGTTAGAGGCGGTGCAAAACATTTTTTGAGGCGTGTAGTGTAATTATATTAGGTTTGGCAACACTGGTCGCTGGTCGGGCTCTGGTGACACCAGGGGGAAAAAAGGACCCGGAAAGGTGTTGGTGGGGTGTGGGGGGTGGTTACGGATCGATGCATGACCACCTCGTACACAGATTATTATTTGTTGCTCTCTCTAATTTCCCGGGCGTTTGGGCAACAACCGACAGTTGGGCAAGTGGTTTGCGTTCGCAAATAGCCCCCGGGTGTACTGCGAACAATCTAGGTCCCCGCTGATGCTAGATAATATTNCCTCTCCAGAGAGCCCAGCCACTTCGTCACGTAACACCCACTAATGGCCACTTTTACTTCTCCCCCCACCTAACCCGCGGTAATTTGTCGACGTGCCGGATTGTTTTACTTATTAAATTAGGTAACTGTTTTCTTGTGAACTGTTATTGTCTGCTACCCACCCTACCTTACAGCCCCTCTTCCCCTTGTCACCGTCTTGTGGTCTGGCCTGGTCCAGTTTCCCCTCAGGCCTTGAACCCTCATCATGGTTAACGGCGGAGAAACGAACACGTTTATGAGTGTTATCGCAAGCCGTTGGTTAAATAGTTAAAGGTCATTTGAAGATATTTATTTCCACTTTATAGTTTAGTTAGGATTACATGTTTATTAATAAAAATGTCTTTCTTTAAAATAACCCACTTTTCACCGGCAAGAAAAAATCGTTTGTGTTAAGCCGCTCGGATTTTTTTTATAAATGACTACAAAACTAGTTTTTTTAATGATCAAAAATCTGTTCGTTGCTGATGGTATCGTCACCAACAGCTCATTGATTATTTACAATATTTTGTACACTTCTATTGACACGGGGCCCTCGGCCTATATGCTGATCGAAGATTTTTCGAGCGTACTAAGACATCCTTCTTTACAATGGACACTACTGGTGATAAGCAAACACGTGATTAAAATCGCTGTCAATTTAAGACTATTCGTTCTTACAGAAAAACAATGAATGAGTAGTTTAATACNAAACACGTGATTAAAATCGCTGTCAATTTAAGACTATTCGTTCTTACAGAAAAACAATGAATGAGTAGTTTAATATTACACATCTGTTAGGTTTGATGTAACACCAGCGGTTTCTTCGCACTTTTAGAATCAAACCTTTAAAAAATCATCCCATGCATGACATTCTTGGTTATTTCCTTAAAATCTCATTTTTCAGAAGCATTTTATACTCATGTTAACATAAAAGAACCTCATTTTTTTGATTAATTGAATTTTACCTATATTTTATCTATAAACTATAGTACTTGATTTGGGTGAAAAAAAACTGAGGGGGAAATTGGTGTGTTGATAATACCTAGTAAGAAATAGTTATTATGCAAACTATTATTTCACNAAAAAAAACTGAGGGGGAAATTGGTGTGTTGATAATACCTAGTAAGAAATAGTTATTATGCAAACTATTATTTCACTGAGTGCTCACGAATGCGGTGCGTTGTTCCTTTGGTGTAATTTTCTAGACTCGGTTAAGCTTTGTTTGCATGAGGCGGAAGAATATCCTGGAAATAAAACTTCAGCAGAGCTTCAAAAAAGTTAGAAGTAATTGTGAATGGACTATAGTGGCTGCTTCGCTGTGAGATTGAAGGCAGCGGAAAGCCACTGTATTATCTTCCCATCACACACAGGGCTAAAATTTGCTGATACGAAGAGAACAGGAACCGCGACATTATTGACAGCAAGTTGTCTCTGGCAGCTGAAGGGATATATTTCTTCTGAATCTTCAGTTAAAATCCTCGTGATTAAGCCGCAACAGTGCGAGCGTGTTGTTCAGTAACCTCGTTCGTTNCTTCTGAATCTTCAGTTAAAATCCTCGTGATTAAGCCGCAACAGTGCGAGCGTGTTGTTCAGTAACCTCGTTCGTGTCATTTAAAAGTAAAATTGTCCGGAGCGAGGCAGTTTTTGAATAGCAAACTTGTACACATTAAAAAANTCGTTCGTGTCATTTAAAAGTAAAATTGTCCGGAGCGAGGCAGTTTTTGAATAGCAAACTTGTACACATTAAAAAATAATTCCTAAGTGACACAAATTGTGAGAATTCTTAAACCATACACCCAAAAATTTAATGCCAGTAAAGAATATTTAGCTAAAATTCGCCCTGTCAAAAGTTTTGTATTGATACAAAAAATATTTTATTGTTATTACACTGTAAAATTTCTTCAGTTAACAAAAACTGCAATTGAAGTTTTAAATCTAATCATAAACTGAAACATTTTCCATAGGCCTACCAGACTGGAAATAGAGAAATGCTATTACATACAGTTAACTTTTACTCTTTTGACTCTTTCTAGAACATATGTAGGAATGATACCTTACGCGTTCCCAATGATATTGNACAGTTAACTTTTACTCTTTTGACTCTTTCTAGAACATATGTAGGAATGATACCTTACGCGTTCCCAATGATATTGTAATATCTTAAAAGTGCTCGATACGAAAGTGATTGTACCACTAACACAAACAATTTGGTGGAACCTGCTCAGCTGANTAATATCTTAAAAGTGCTCGATACGAAAGTGATTGTACCACTAACACAAAAAATTTGGTGGAATCTGCTCAGCTGAATGTTTTGTAGCAACAAACAATTTATTGACCAGTGCAGTGGGGAATAATATCTCTACCACGACTTGAATTGCTTGTATTGCAACACCATCTCCTTTCGCGAGAACATTCTCGCCGCGCTCTTGATGAAGTTTGTACAAGGCGGCGATCGCTAATGCCGATGCGGGAGATTTCCCGCCGAGCTGGTGAACGATTTAGAAGCGCTGTCGGCGCGATCGTGTTTCGTCTGCGAGCCTTCGTTCGTTTCTGTGACTGCAGGGGGCGCAGTGCGAGCGACTGCTGCCATAACCTGTTCCCGAGCGTTCCCAACGCACTCGCCGTGTGCTCCGTCGGCAGACCTCTCCCACTGCGACACCGCGGTGTTGAAACTTTGATCAGGAGAAGGGGAGAAGAATGGTTTAGCGGCCTGCTCAACGCGCCAGTGTTTATCACCACGAANTTGAAACTTTGATCAGGAGAAGGGGAGAAGAATGGTTTAGCGGCCTGCTCAACGCGCCAGTGTTTATCACCACGACTCTCTCCCTCCCTGTCTGTGGTTGACGTGACACTAACTTGGGGAAAACAGGGAAATGACAGGGAATTTCGAACAATTTAGCTAAATGTTAAGGAATTCTGTTTGTATGCATGCTATATTTGGCAGTTCTATCGTCAATTTTGCACCGCTACCAGAATCGTATAAAATTGATTTGATGATTGTGGATAACATGCTTAAGCTTTTTTTCTTTGCAATTAATGCAGGGAGCAATTTTTTAAGATCAGAGAAATACTTTGGTGTAAACGTGAGTTATAATGCAAAGGCGTAAATCCTCATAGGGAAAAAAAATTAGCTAAAGGTCAGGAAAAAAAAAAAGATTTTTGTATGGAAATCAGGGAAATGTCAGGGAATGCGTCAATGGATAAAAAAGTGGTCACCAAGATTACGCCTAGAGGCCCGCGGTGGTGTAGCAGCAGAGAGTACCAAAGAATACAGAGGCGCAAACAGCTGCTTATTCCGTGAACTCCAGCCGCACAAACCAGCACAGTGGTGTTACTTAACCAATAAANTTGAAACTTTGATCAGGAGAAGGGGAGAAGAATGGTTTAGCGGCCTGCTCAACGCGCCAGTGTTTATCACCACGAATCTCGCCCTCCCTGTCTGTGGTTGACGTGACACTAACTTGGGGAAAACAGGGAAATGACAGGGAATTTCGAACAATTAAGCTAAATGTTAAGGAATTCTGTTTGTATGCATGCTATATTTGGCAGTTCTATCGTCAATTTTGCACCGCTACCAGAATCGTATAAAATTGATTTGATGATTGTGGATAACATGCTTAAGCTTTTTTTCTTTGCAATTAATGCAGGGAGCAATTTTTTAAGATCAGAGAAATACTTTGGTGTAAACGTGAGTTATAATGCAAAGGCGTAAATCCTCATGGGGAAAAAAAATTAGCTAAAGGTCAGGAAAAAAAAAAGATTTTTGTATGGAAATCAGGGAAATGTCAGGGAATGCGTCAATGGATAAAAAAGTGGCCACCAAGATTACGCCTAGAGGCCCGCGGTGGTGTAGCAGCAGAGAGTACCAAAGAATGCAGAGGCGCAAACAGCTGCTTATTCCGTGAACTCCAGCCGCACAAACCAGCACAGTGGTGTTACTTAACCAATAAANCAGAGGCGCAAACAGCTGCTTATTCCGTGAACTCCAGCCGCACAAACCAGCACAGTGGTGTTACTTAACCAATAAAATGTTAGAACGCCGTTCTCCAATCAGCGATCTGTAACTTACCCGCCAGATGACAGCCTAGCAATTAGGGCATTTTTCGCAATCAGACTCAAGGCCCGTTCCCGGAAACTCGCGCAGCCAATCACATCAAATGAACCACCATGCTATTTCGCTTCCGTGTTTATATACTCTGTGGTGAAATAATCAGACAGCTGGCCTCCTAACAAGGCGAACCAGGTTCGATTCCCCGAGGGGTAACCAGGATTTTCGCGTGGGGGAAATGAGGCGGACGTTACCGTTGACACGCTTGTTTTCTCGGGGCACTTCCGTTTTCTTTCACCTTTGCATTCCATCGCTGCTTATCTTTATCGCACTTATTCCTCACCGACGTTCAAGCCATCGACTTTATCACCCTTTCTCAGCTCCTCCTCCAACGCACTCAAAAAGGCGATTTATAATAACAATTTTAGCTGTGACTCAGACTCTGTACTTTCCAACTTAACTAAATCTTTTATGAAAAATTTTTTTTTAACTTTTTCAGTATAACATTAATTTATAGTTTCAAGTTTTGCAAATAGGCCATAATCATTTTTTTTATACGTGTTGCATCTAAGCCGACACAGATCATGTTTCGTTATCACAACCAGAGAGTGTAGAATTTGTGTTCGGCTATAGTAACATGAAGCACTCACAGCCTAGAATAGAATGACAATTTACCAATCAGTTACTTAAAGGCAAGAACGCTGGGCGGTACTGGCCAAAAATAACCTTACAGTTGTGAGAAGCGGGTCTGAATGGTCAAATATACATAGGAAGCTGTGTGCAGTTAAGGGTATTCCCCAGTAAACAATATAAAACGCCTCAAGGTCACGTATGGCCATTAGTAAGCATTGCGACGGCGATGGAAAATAGCATAAACAAACTTAGCGTTTGTTCTGCGCTTCCTCAGAATCTTAAGCTGAGACTATAAGGTTTTAAAACAGCAATCTGTTCAGAGATGACACAGTTTTGTCCTTATAGTTTAAAACTTGCTAACTTTGACACTCTTCAAGGACAACGTTTGTGTTTCGGTAACAAAATTTTTGGATTGACAACGAAATATCGACTTTCATTTCTGCCCTGAAAAAAGATTTTCATCAAAATATTCCGTAGCCTTTTTTAAAATTATAATATAGACAACTGTTTAAAATGAGACCCATATGACGAGGCGGACCCCTCAACTTACGCATTTTTTAGCTCATCTATATATTTAAGTAATCCTAAATGGCGTGTACAGCTAGCATGGATTCATGGAGCAAAACGTAGGCAATGGTATACTCTTGTAACAAACTGACAGACGGTGTTAATCACGAGATAGAATACATTAGTCGCGTTTCACCATTGTGCTTTCCCCATCATAACAGTTTTCCGTCACATTATTCACTCTACCACCTACCAATCGAAATATTGGTTTAGATATGTTGGTGACACATTCATGTACAAAATAGACTACAGTTCCTAGAACATCTGAACAGCATCCATCCCCAAATACAGTTCACTATGGAAATGAAAGATGGCAAACTTCCAGATGTTATGGTAAACGGGACACAGAACCTCACCTTAGGCCACACAGTTTACAGGAAGTCAGTCTTCCCATACTGAAAGATATCTACAAGCAATGTCTCACCACCCGCCATCACAGAAGAGGGCAGGCATTTCCACATTGGTAAACAGAACAACATCTTGAGGCAGAAATGGAATATCTTGCCACAGTTCTAGAAGCTAATGGTTGCACACGACATGAGATACAGCAGAGCATCAAGAAGCACCCCAGAATAAAGGAAAAAGAACATTTACAACACATCGTTGTACTGCCCTACGTAAAAGGTACCACTGACCGAATGGCACGCTTACTGAGGAAGAAGGACATACACACCATCACGAAACCTATTAACAAAGTCGATAGTATCCTGGGATCATTGAATAAAACAAGCTGGAGTTTACAAGGTACCTTGCTCATGCGGGAGTGTACATCGGCCAAACTGGCAGGAAATTAACAACCAGAATAAAATAACACATCAGGGCCTNCTTGCTCATGCGGGAGTGTACATCGGCCAAACTGGCAGGAAATTAACAACCAGAATAAAATAACACATCAGGGCCTACAAGTATGAAAACCAGCAGTCAGCTATTGCATAACACTCCATGAAAACCAAACATAGTATTGATTTCGACAAGCACAGCACAATAGCCAACATACGAACTTATAGACCNCTTGCTAATGCGGGAGTGTACATCGGCCAAACTGGCAGGAAATTAACAACCAGAATAAAATAACACATCAGGGCCCACAAGTATGAAAACCAGCAGTCAGCTATTGCACAACACTCCATGAAAACCAAACATAGTATTGATTTCGACAAGCACAGCACAATAGCCAACATACGAACTTATAGACCNAACACTCCATGAAAACCAAACATAGTATTGATTTCGACAAGCACAGCACAATAGCCAACATACGAACTTATAGACCAAGAACCACTAGAGAATCAATAGAAATATTAAAACACCCGAATAACATCAACAGAGAATATGGATACAAGTGAAACAAAATATGGGCACATCTCTTTACAGACGACCTGAAATCCTGTGATGCGAGAGCATAGATCACAGACTCATCAGGGTTGGCCGACCACCCCAGACAATCAGGAGGAAGACAGACTGCAATTGGCCAGAGAGTCCAGCCAATCAGNCATCAGGGTTGGCCGACCACCCCAGACAATCAGGAGGAAGACAGACTGCAATTGGCCAGAGAGTCCAGCCAATCAAGGCAGAGACCACACCCTCACAAGGATTGGCCAACCACCTCAGCCAATCAGGAGGAAGGCAGCCTGCGATTGGCCGAAGGGCCGAACCAATCAGGAAACAGCCCTCCAGAGATCGGACTATATAAGGACCTCTTCCTTTGACTGTCCTCAATTGGTCATGTATTGTTCCCTGATTATGGCAGCTGCAACGACTGCCGAAACGTTGGANCTTCCTTTGACTGTCCTCAATTGGTCATGTATTGTTCCCTGATTATGGCAGCTGCAACGACTGCCGAAACGTTGGAGAAGAAATCCTCGACGCGGCTCAAACCCAGAAGCCTATAAATTAAAGAATATATGTTATCTGTAAAAATTTTAGTTTCTACTGTCAATTTTACGTTTTGAGGCTGGTAGTGTATTTGCGACATGTTTAAATTTAAATTTTATGACTTGAAAAAACTCCTTGGCCCAATGCGTGGGAGTGTTGCATCTCCATTTACTTGCTCAGTAACTGAATATGTGTAAGAAAAGTTTACATGATAATTTTAGAAACTTCTTAGCTTTCAAAACCTAAACCAAAATCACTAACGCAGAAGTTTGTGCGTGTGTGGCCGCAAGGGAGGGAGGGGTAGGAATTGTCCATCCTTTTTTTTTGTTCCCTCCGAATCGCAACCGCTGGTAAGGGATTGGATACAACATTTAAGTTTTTGCAACCATTTTTTTTCTCAGTGTAGAAGGGATCTTAGCGNCCGCTGGTAAGGGATTGGATACAACATTTAAGTTTTTGCAACCATTTTTTTTCTCAGTGTAGAAGGGATCTTAGCGGACATCGAGCACAGAAGGAGATGCTGGGAAGGAGATAGATATAAAATTAGAATATTTTTGGTGGTCGTTTGTGGGCCGGGCGGATCGCGGGTTTTGTCTGGCTTCCAGCGTGTGACGTCAGACCACCTGTCTCCACTGCCCCCCCCCCTCCCTCCACCCCACGGGCTGGCATGGACCACCCAAGGACGGCAGGCGGGGATTATAAGCGTGGGTGACTCGATCCATCACAGTTGCCCAACTTGACAGCCGGGCGCCGGCCGACCTTAAAATAATACCACCTGGATATAACAGAAAATAACCCGGGCTGGCCCGTAGCGAGGGTGAAACAAGCGTGCCTGATTCTCCCCCCCCACCCCATCTTCCTTTTTCTGTGGCAAAGCACGCACGTCACCTCAGAAAAAAAAAGACCCATCCTCTATGCGAAACTTATCGCTTTAAATATACACTCGGGTCGTGGCTGAGTGGGCGCGATGCCATATTCTGATCCGCGTGGCTCAAATTTTCGAGTACGTCCGTATCAATCTTGTCTTGGTTTTTTTATTACGCTAGTTTGTGTTTCGTTAAAAACCAGTGGAGCAGTGAAACCATGTGTGACTGGTATAACCTGATATTTCCGTTGTAGGTATAAGCGTTAATGTTGAAATATGTGAACGTCGTTTCTTTTTTACTTTATTATAGGTACCACCAAACGTGTCGTAATGTGTAAAATAATTACTTTGTAGTTGCTACAAAATTGTTTTTATTTGATACAAAAATACTTCATTTTGTTGTTGGGTAAGATAGTCTCTGTAACATATATTTATTTTCAAGAGAAAAAGAATTGCAAGGTTAGGTACTATTGTCGTGGTTTTCTTTAGGGTCTTCAAAGTAAGCTTATTTTTATATAACTTACTGTTAGTTACATGTGCAANACTATTGTCGTGGTTTTCTTTAGGGTCTTCAAAGTAAGCTTATTTTTATATAACTTACTGTTAGTTACATGTGCAGTTAGACATATGTACATACATGAAATTACGTTTACATTTCCAGTCCGAGAAAAATTTTTGCATAACTTTTTAAATTCTTTTATCAATGCAGACAACTAGTCGAATGACCAAAGTCTGATTTATTTATATTCTAGGTTCCACAGTCTAAACTTTTATTTGCGAATGACACTACATAACTAAGTTTTAAACGCATTAAATATGGTCTAATGCAAAATATATGCAGATGTAACTTCTGTTGCAGGAGTAATTTTCAGAATTCATAATTTTGTAGAACGAAAATTATGGCAGCGTATTCTTCATTTTAAACTTGCTGTTTTTGAGCGAAGTTCGCTTTCGTTTCAAATAAACTGTTTGGATGAGATTAAATAACGTCTTTATTAATATCGTGGCTTCTCTTTCACTTAACCACATTTTGCAATATATTTTGAGAATTTCCGAAAAACTATTGAAACGGCCAGATGGTTTCGAGCTGTACTCGAGGTCGTAGTTCTGTGCAGACCGCAAACGCACGACCTCAATCATTACATCGTTTATTTTAAATACGTAAATAGTTATTTTGTAACGACANTAATCATTACATCGTTTATTTTAAATACGTAAATAGTTATTTTGTAACGACATCTTAACTTGCTGTTGTCGAACCGGGATAGCTTTTGTTCCAGATACACACCATTGCGGAGTCCGTTGAGAATTCCCGAAGAACTATCGGAAGGCGCAGATGGCTTGGAGCCGCGCTCGAGGTCGTAATCCCGCGCACGCCCGCGGGCGCGCAGCCTCGCGCACTGACGTGCCAGCGAGCCGCCGACGTTACCTTCTCTCCCAGTTCCTGCAAGTCACTTTCCAACAGCGAACACAAAAAAATAATAATAAAATAATCGCGTCGCTGCTGCTCCACCGAGTCGCGTTGAGTGAGGCCGCATTCTGCTGTCGTCGCTGTGTTTACGCACATGTATAACAAATATAAAGAAATTAAAATTTTTTATTTAGCAGGCGTGCACGACAACTGCAAGCGTATTTTCTGTATAGTCACTTCGTGGTTACTTCCAACATTTATGAAGCCCTGCTGAAGTTTTACTTTNCAAGTCACTTTCCAACAGCGAACACAAAAAAAATAATAATAAAAGAATCGCGTCGCTGCTGCTCCACCGAGTCGCGTTGAGTGAGGCCGCATTCTGCTGTCGTCGCTGCTGCTCCACCGAGTCGCGTTGAGTGAGGCCGCATTCTGCTGTCGTCGCTGTGTTTACGCTCATGTATAACAAATATAAAGACATTAAAATTTTTTATTTAGCAGGCGTGCACGACCACTGCAAGCGTATTTTCTGTATAGTCACTTCGTGGTTACTTCCAACATTTATGAAGCCCTGCTGAAGTTTTACTTTCATGCCTTTCCTCCGCCTCGTGTAATTAAAGCTTGGTTGAGTCTAGAGAATTGCACCAGAGGGACAACGCACCGCACTCGCGCGCACTCTGTTTCATAATATTTTGCAATTTTTTACTTAGCATTCCTAACACACCTATTTCCTAGCGGTTTTTATTTATATTAATTATAAATTAAATATGGTTATATACAGATCAAATACAAGTATATGCCCAATTTAACCAAAAATAAAATACTTTTATTTTAACAGAAGTATATAACTTTTCAGATATGTGACGATTTAAGGCAACAGCATAAAACGTCNATAAAATACTTTTATTTTAACAGAAGTATATAACTTTTCAGATATGTGACGATTTAAGGCAACAGCATAAAACGTCATACGTTGGGTAATTTTTCTAAAGTTTCATTCAAAAATTGTGAAAAGACCACGAATCCTATTAATATTATAAATGCGAAAGTGTCTGGGTGTGTGTGGGAGTGTGTATGTTTGTTAACACTCAGCTCCATAACGGCTTAACGGATTTTGATGAAACTTGGTATATACATAGATACTTTAGGTCCTGGAATAGGACATGATACTTTTTATCGCGGTAAATAGTACGGGTCCTGTGGAATAACAACAAAACCTAATTCTGCAACGGCTGGGAACGTTACCGAAATATTTTTTTTCCTCTGGTGTCAGGACATCTGGCTTAACGACTGCTATCAATCGATAACAACCGGGACCGAATATTTAACGTAACCTCCGAAGCTCGGAAGCGCTCAGGTNTGTCAGGACATCTGGCTTAACGACTGCTATCAATCGATAACAACCGGGACCGAATATTTAACGTAACCTCCGAAGCCCGGAAGCGCTCAGGTATTATGCCACTAAACTGTCACCCATCCAAATGTGTGCCGCTGGGAACGTTGCTTAACTTTGGTGATCGATTAAGATCCCTCAGCCAAGCGCAAAAAGTAGTACCTAGGTACACTTAGTTCTAAAGCTACAGCTCGATGAAACTCACGTTTTTATTTTCATACATCGACGCTGGAAAGCGGAAATGTGGTAACTACGCGATAGTTGCACAGATACACTCCAAAAACAATACCTTACTTCTTGGCTATCAGGTAAAAAATATTTCCTTCCTTTGGGTTGCCGTAATCAGTTAAAAACCTAGGCCAACATAGTATAATTTTATAATTCTGTTTTCACATAAATGAATAGTCTTTTCCCAATTTATTTATTAGTGTATCACTGTAAAACTCAATTGTACCCGGGCGAAGTCGGGCCGGTTCGCTAGTATACTATAACTCCGATTCATATCTTTGACACGACTACATGAAAAATGTGTCTTATTAAATTTAAAAAAAAGTAATAAGGGATTAAATTATAAAGACTTCACTCCTTTACAGTGGGTACCCGTTTGCTCATAAGTTACTTACTTCACGAGTTACTCTTAAAGAATATTTAAATACATTTACTTTTCCCTTGGTTGTAGTTAACAGGTTCCTCTAGGCTTTCACCTATTTCTGCTGAAATGTATTTTAAATTCGTTGATAATTTATTCTGTGTACCTTTTAATTTGAAGCACAGAAAATATAAATTAAAATACGAAATCTCACTTTGATTTGTAGTAATTTTCCCGTGAATATCAGATTTACATGCAAACATACTTAGGCACATCCAACGCAGTACCGGTTAAAACGTGGGAATAATCGCTAGGACGTAAACCGCGCGTACTGACTAACATTCACGTATGTATGAGGGTCAACTAGCGTAATATTTTGCGTTTAAGTTGTGGGGAATATAACTGTATACAGCTTGTAGCCGTTTTGGTTTTAAAAGTAAATATTTTATTTATGCTGGTAGTAGNATTAGGTGTGTACAAGTTGCGTTTCTTTACGTCCCGTAATATGTGATTTCTTATACGTTTACGTACAGACAGCTGGATAGTTCCAGTCTTGCTGCGTAACTTTCACTGCTACTTTACACGTCTGCGGGCGTAAGTTTTCCGGCATTATGTGCTTCTGCCAATATCTTTTGTGGGTTCAATTTTGTGCAGACAATTTAGTAACATATAACATTCTGTACACACGAATATGAACGATTCTAGAACGTAACCGCAAGGTGGCGAACTTTGCAACACCCGGCGCTTGCAGACAGCACAATGGCATGTTACTTAAGTGATTGGTCGAGGCACGGAGCTGCGCTTTCTAGCGATTGGCCTTTCAACACATCACATCTTTCTCTGTGAACACTAGCACTAAAAAAAACAACTAAGAGAGAGAGACACCACTCTGCTATTGCGCTGTCGATTCGATTTCTTGTCAGACCTTCATACTGGAAAGAGTGCAGTCTGAATTCCAAATACCCTATCTCAGTGGCATGAATGGATTGAGCGATGTATTAAAGTGGTAAATTTACCTGGTTACGTTGTCGTGCGAGGCTTGAATATGTCCAGTAAGAGAAAGATTTGTTTTAGCAAACAAAATCCAAACGAATACGATGTTTTCAGTAAAAATGTATTTAACTTTTAAAAAGTTTAAAAATGCTATAAATTTGTGAGAAATCTAGGAAAATCTTTAAAAAGTCAAGTAAAACCGTTACTAGTGCTGGAAGTGTTAAACCTTCGGTATAATTCTTATGCTATAGCCGACTTACTGGCCTTTTGGTTGGTATAGGCTATTCACGCTAAAGTGAGCTTTTTTGAAGCCCTTTCATTTGGAATAATAGTCAATAAATAAATGTTATTGTAGCCTTAGACTTTAACTTTTGAGGGTTGTGGAATATACACACTGTGTTCATTACTTGCATGGCAATATTTCTTTAAAAAAGTGGTAGAAGGATAAAAAAAATTGCTGATAGGAAAGAAGTAACTAGGGTTTCAAAAGTTCTCACTTTACCGTGAAGAGCTGCGCGCGCCGGGAGTTCGTACAGCTCTGAGCAAGCGATCACGTACATCAGCTGCATGTAGCATCTTTGAATGCATCTTCCCAGGAACATGCGAGGCATGAAGTCGCCCACGTCGAAGCAGCACTAAAAACCGCGATATCGCAGCAGTAGGAAAAGAGCGGAAGCTAACGGCATGGAAGCTGGCTTGGTATCGCAACAGAGCGGGTGTGCTAACGCTGTCTGTTCGCGCACGAACGGAAGCCTCGACGAGAATGTATGGAGCGAGGCGACTTTATAGTTCTACTTTGCTCTGCGGGGACAAGAGCAGGTGATTTATTAAAGCGGCACAAGATTTCCTCAAACGGCCCTGAGAGGAAGGACAGACACTGTGGCAGCCAGAAAGAGAGAGATAGAGAGAGAGAGCGACAGAGTCGTCACGTGTAATAATTCTATTTGCTTAACCCGTTCTGTCACGCATTCATTTCCGGGTTCAAGTGTTGCAATCGCGTAATTTTTTTTTGTACACGCGGTATTTTTGTTCGACATTTTCTCGCAGTCAATAAACAACTTGTTGCGTTCTCTATAATACTAGCATTGATCATTCATGCTAATGAAATGTATAAAATGTCCACAAATCAGATTGGGCACAATGTAAACTCTCGAAGTACTGGGCGCTGATGCCTTACCGTGTACAGTACCGGCCATTACTGTAGACGAACATATAGCCTACAGCTCATTGGCTGCGACAACGAAACAAGTGTTATATTAACTTGTACAGACGCATAATAACATTTCTTGATTGCAACGCCTGGAACCATAAATTAAAGTGGAATTGAAAGGGTTAAGATGTTTTACAGCGCTCATCAACGATGCAAGGACAATTTCTGGTCAACATTGCGTCACAAGCAATAACACAAGAACGAAGACAAAATATACGTAACACACTGACAAAAGGTACAGCATACGCACAAAATAAAGTACAGTAAATAAATAATGAAGACTACTACAACTAATTTCTTTATAGACAATCTGAAACTCATTTTACAGTAATAGTATTTTGGTTTTAAAATGTGTTTGGAAAGAATTTTATTAGCTTTGATCTGCCAACAGTTCGTGAACGAGGTGGATGATAGGTACAGACCCGGCGGATTCATTTTGCAACAAGGAAGACCCCACAATACTTCGTGTACGCGACCTGCACGTAGCTGTTCGTTGATTTATCATCGAAATTCGTACCGGGCTACGTAGCATAGGATTCGGTTCTCTTTTTCTTACTGGTTAGTTACTATTGCGATGGTGTGATTGGAATGTGTCCACTGTCGACCCGGAGTCTAAATAAAAACGCGTTCTCTCATCCGACACGCCCTGTAGGACTCAGAACCAACAGTAATGATCCAGATTTCTGGGAGATCTATCCCGTGCGCCCAGGTGGAAAAGGAGATCTGAGTCCTCTGTCTGCCAGCTGCCAATGAACAAGTGACGTTTCCTCGGGTTTGTAGAGGTATGTGGAGCGCAGCTTGGTGCCATCTTATAACGCAAAATGGTAGCGTCTTTGTTCAAAGTGTAAATGACTCAAATGAACATGTTAGATTGAATATTATTTTACGTAGGAAAGAGCATTTGATTGAAACGCTGTCAACTTGGCAGTATATTGTAAAATATTCATTGAAGACAAGCTAGAATTGTGCCACTTACATCCACCATCACAGCAACATATCTGTTGTTCTCTGCTTTCGCATTTATCAGCGTCCTATTGTTGCGTATCACATCTGACACGCTTCCTCAACGGGGAAAAAAATTATATGCTGGCGTGCCAAGTTTAATGTCTCCCAATCAAATATTCTTTCTTTCATACAACAGGTGATGCAGTCTATAGTGTTCACGTAGGGGTTATAAAAATATTATTTTAATTCACGTTTATTGTTGTTATGTACTGGAATATTATTTTTAGAATCTCAAAAGCATTATCGAAACAAAGAAACTACATAAACGAGGATTTGGTTTTCAGTGGCAGAGAAAATTTTTCCTTCCTTAGCGTAGCCGGAGGTACACTCGGACATAATGTTAAAATTTTTTCAAAGTTGATTTTGATAGTGTACACTTTAGCGTGAAAAGCCTATACCAATCGTTAACACTTTTATAACCGCTCTCGACGCGCCATCTGGTTTCACCGCNCACTTTAGCGTGAAAAGCCTATACCAATCGTTAACACTTTTATAACCGCTCTCGACGCGCCATCTGGTTTCACCGCCTTGCGTAATTCCCAGTCCTGCTATAAGTCCCAGCTGGAGGAGTTGGGGCGTGCCTCGAACACATGTGCGACAGTAATCGAAAACACGGTCGCTGGGTCCCGCAAGACGGAAGTACTGCCTTCCTGCTACCAATAAATACAGCTTGGGAAATGACATTTACGCTTTTTGCTCCCGACATTTGTGAAATCTTGCGAGCCATTTTTTTTGTAACATAAATTTAGATATTGATTTCTTTTGAGTGCGGTCACTTTGAAGCCACTTCCTTGCTGTTTATTGCTAAAATGTTTTGAAACACGGCCAAGGTTGAATTAACTCTACGGATATCAAAAGTTATGAACATTCATACTAATCTCTGCGGCACAAAAATGTATAAAATGCTGAATAGTGTAATAAAGTGTTGAAAGTAACGTTCCTACAATACTTAAATCCTGTTGTATTGCAAACAACAGCGATGACAAAAATATTAGGTGTATTTGTAATGTAACTAATTCTTACCAGAGGTGACAAACTATCGCACAGCCATTTCAAACATTTCATCTGTTTTCGTGAAGGCACTTCACATCTGTTGTTCTAAAATCACATTACACTAGCTCAGTTAATGTGAATGTACTCATAATTTTATTTTGTAGTTCCACACAAGTGCTTTAAGTTAACATGAGATGACGTAGGAATGCAGTGACTTAGGGAGGGTTATGTTTCAAGAGATTTGAGGCTCTTCCTTAATACCAGTGAGACAGAAAAAAAAAACACTTCAAATGGCTACCTAGACCTNTTTCAAGAGATTTGAGGCTCTTCCTTAATACCAGTGAGACAGAAAAAAAAAACACTTCAAATGGCTACCTAGACCTGCATAGAAATACAGTAATAATATTAGGGTTATGAGGGGCAATTCAAATCCCTATCCATGCTTACTGTATTTCTAATAACCTTTAAAATAAAATTTAAGAATTTGCATTCGTTATTGTTTTTCATATAACTATTTGTATTTATGCAGTGTAGGAACTTCTGCATAAGAACTTCTATAACAAAATTGACAATATTAAGGGCAAGCTCAAGGGTTTGTAGATCGCTACAGGCCTTAAGTATTGATTCGGATTTTTTGATTACTTTTGCCAGCTGGGCATATTTGTCGTTAAGTTAAAAATATTTCCATAAAAATTATGTTTGAAACAATTTCTGAGTTTTTACAAGCGATAATAAGGATACAAACTCACTAATAATAAAAATAAATTCCTCGATAATTCTGCGAAAAAAAATTACTTAGAGTTTTAAGGTGTTCTTATTAATTTCCTACTTCACCGAGAACAGTTAGTACTTATTTAAACTGCGCTTAGGGAATTTAGTAAGTAGGTTGGTAAAAACATTACCTGCATTTGCACTACTAACCACAGAAATAATTTAAATAAGCAAGTAATTTTTTCACTCTCCGTTCAGTTTATTTTTCGCTGAAATATAAGTCTGATTGTTGAAATTAATTAACCATTCTATACTGTAGTAAGATAATTCACAAGAGGAACATAATTGTATTCTGATTGTACAACGGTTCAACCTTCTAATACACTAGCTGACAAGAGTAATTGATTCAAGCAGGTATTATATTTGGAATTTTTCTCACACTGCATAAATTAACATTTCTTGTTCTTCATTAATAATGGATTCTCTTTCGAACCAGTAAAGCATACGGTTAAGGAAGCTGTTTAATCATCTTGTAATATATGCTGTACGGCAAGGGTCTTTGAACAAATAACTTGCCGTCCTTGCAATTAACGCACATTCTAATACCGCTCGGACACTTATACCATACAGAACGTATTATAATGCATGTGCACCTGTATAACCAGTNTTTCAAGAGATTTGAGGCTCTTCCTTAATACCAGTGAGACAGAAAAAAAAAACACTTCAAATGGCTACCTAGACCGGGATTAAATACAGTAATAATATTAGGGTTATGAGGGGCAATCCAAATCCCTATCCATGCTTACTGTATTTCTAATAACCTTTAAAATAAAATTTAAGAATTTGCATTTGTTATTGTTTTTCATATAACTATTTGTATTTATGCAGTGTAGGAACTTCTGCATAAGAACTTCTATAACAAAATTGACAATATTAAGGGCAAGCTCAAGGGTTTATAGATCGCTACAGGCCTTAAGTATTGATTCGGATTTTTTGATTACTTTTGCCAGCTGGGCATATTTGTCGTTAAGTTAAAAATATTTCCATAAAAATTATGTTCGAAACAATTTCTGAGTTTTTACAAGCGATAATAAGGATACAAACTCACTAATAATAAAAATTAATTTCTTGATAATTCTGCGAAAAAAAATTACTTAGAGTTTTAAGGTGTGCTTATTAATTTCCTACTTCACCGAGAACAGTTAGTATTTATTTAAACTGCGCTTAGGGAATTTAGTAAGTAGGTTGGTAAAAACATTACCTGCATTTGCACTACTAACCACAGAAATAATTTAAATAAGCATGTAATTTTTTCACTCTCCGTTTAGTTTATTTTTCGCTGAAATATAAGTCTGATTGTTGAAATTAATTAACCATTCTATACTGTAGTAAGATAATTCACAAGAGGAACATAATTGTATTCTGATTGTACAACGGTTCAACCTTCTAATACACTAGCTGACAAGAGTAATTGATTCAAGCAGGTATTATATTTGGAATTTTTCTCACACTGCAGAAATTAACATTTCTTGTTCTTCATTAATAATGTATTCTCTTTCGAACCAGTAAAGCATACGGTTAAGGAAGCTGTTTAATCATCTTGTAATATATGCTGTACGGCAAGGGTCTTTGAACAAATAACTTGCCGTCCTTGCAATTTACGCACATTCTAATACCGCTCGGACACTTATACCATACAGAACGTATTATAATGCATGTGCACCTGTATAACCAGTCTTCGCAAACAGGTATTCTCCTTGCTATCACAACTTTGCACTACACCTAAAACTGAATGCAACATGCAACATAAATAAAAACTTACTCTCTGCTTGTATGCTTATTGACAGCCACTTTGTAAATGAACCTACGGTTGGTATTTACATACAATGCAATTCATAAAACTCGAAACATTTTAAAGATGTAAAGTAACGCACTTGATATTCACAGGATGCATATATTAGGCAGTATTGAAAAAATTATTATCATGTTTTTGTTTCGCATACGAATTGCGCAGAGTGAGATGACAAGCGTGTTCAACCCATGGCTGTATAACATTTCGTAATCGCCTTGGCCCTGAGTAAAATACTGCTGTGATGTTCTCTGGGATAGTCATTCAGACAGCACTCGTCCGTAACAAAACTGCAACACCAAATGGCATACATGTCCNGTGATGTTCTCTGGGATAGTCATTCAGACAGCACTCGTCCGTAACAAAACTGCAACACCAAATGGCATACATGTCCTCCCTACGCTATTCTGACACGCCCATTTACGCATTAGTATTGAGTATTTTCGTGGTGGGGTATGCAGATATTTTTATGGTATGTGATAAGAATTTTTGTATGTATGTAATATTGAGGTGTTTTCCTTATGTATGCTATGCCTACCTTGATGGTGCGCGGTATTAAGATGTCTTGATGGTATGTAGTACACCGATGATATGAGTGTGTGGTATACATGAGTTGTGTTTGGTAGCAGGCGTTGCGTGTGTGTTGTATGCAGGTGCGATGTGCAGGGGTTATGAGGGCGTGTGGCATGCTTGGTGTTGCGAGACTGTGGTATGCAGGTATTGTGAGTGTGTGGTATTCAGGTGTTGTGATTGTGTGTATGCAAGTATTGTGTGTATGCAAGTATTGTGTATATGCAAGTATTGTGTGTGTGCATGTATTGTGTGTATGTAAGTATTGTGTGTATGCAAGTATCGTGTATGGTACGCAGGTGTTGTGTGTGATATGCCGGTGTGAGCGCGTGTGGCACAGGGTGCTATGTGTGTACATAGCTCGCAGGTGTTGTGTGTGGTATGCCGGTGTGAGCGTGTGTGGTACAGAGTGCTATGTGTGTACATAGCTCGCAGGTGTTGTGAGTGCGCGAGTGAGGCGCCTGGCGGGCCACCTCTCCAGGCACGG
>NQII01000257.1:1119788-1139236 GCA_002778355.1 Clitarchus hookeri
GCCTTCCTCTCCGAAAGTTCTTACGTTCCTGATGGCTTCGAAACGGCGCGCGAAAACAAAGCCAAGGCCGTCTCGCGGCCGTTCGCTGTTTTAACTTAAGGCGTCGACCGCAGCGAGAGAGGAAAGGAGCAGTGCCCCCATTAAGCTAGATCTAATCAGGACTGCGTGGTCAGCAATAGCAACCATTTGAAATAATGAAATGTAGACTGTTATACTTACATGTACGAGAATTTATCTTATTCTGTTCGTAGCACGCTAAATTTCAAACATGTATTTTCTATTCCGGGAGAAGTGAGAATCGACATCAAATGCTGGATTCTATGAGCAAATATTGACACAAAGAATCAGTCAGTGATCTGCTGACTAAGTTACGCCATACTTTTCGTGTCTGCAAAGAGGTTGTTGCAAATCCGGAGTTGGCTCAATTCTGGTTAACTCTTTTCCGGGACATGTCGGAAAGAAAGTACCGTAAAATCCGAAGTTTAATCTGCTACAGGTTGACTTCATTCCGGCCGGGGTGCCGTGAAATTTAGAGTTGTGTCAGTTCCAGGTTGACTATTTCCGCATCCTAACTAAAGGGGCAGTACTGAAACGGATTCGGAATACGGTCAACTACAGATTGCCTAATTCCGGATACTATAATTCCGGTAGATCTTTGAAGGTATAGCAATGCGAAAAATCCGAAGTTGAGTCTATTCCGGGTTGATTTGATTTCTGTAGAATTTTGTGTATGGACGTAGATTGTTGAATTGCATTGGAAAGGTCTTATTAACGTCCTCCGGTGTTATGCCTGAAGGCTTATCAGGGTTCGGCTTATAAACTAACTTATAACCTAACCTAAACTAATCAATTATGCCATACCTAAGATTTGAACGCAGAACCTCCCGCACCCCAGACCTGCGGCGCACGAACCGATTGGGCCACAAGAGGTCGGCGTTATGGGTTGTTGAAAATCCAGAGCTGACTCAACTGCGGTTGACATATTTCCGGTATGATTTTCGTGTTAAAAATGCTGTACATTAAAATCCGGAGTTGAGTAAATTCCAGGTTGATTTAATTCCGGTCTAGATACCACGAGATCCGGAGTTGACTCAATTCCAAGTTGACTTAATTTTGTCACCATATTCTACTGTTACCTTTATGATTAATTGCACCAAGCTGGTACAGACACACTTTACAACTATTCAGCGAATAACAAAGAGGCAGAAATAATGGGATGGTATCACGTGCAACCAAGCTAAATATTAAAAAAGCCTTGCATCACGAGAGCAGCTAATGAATACACTTGTAACAGTATATAAATAACTGATAAGTGTAGGCTGCTGCCAAATTATAAGGAAAGTTCACGTACATCTGATTATACTGCCATTTACGCAGTTTTTGTTGGCCGAGGACAGACTACCCATTTTTAGTGGCACGGAAATTTCATTTAGTTATTTAATACCACTGTACATTCATGATTTTTTCTTCATCCCCTTCCGTTCGTTTGAAATACAGCTAGGAAATAAAGTTAGCACTAGCCTAGCGCGGGTAATTCACGAGCAGGCAGACATGGGGCAACTCACAATGAACAAACG
The DNA here is from genome assembly GCA_002778355.1 of Clitarchus hookeri. NCBI lineage: Eukaryota > Metazoa > Arthropoda > Insecta > Phasmatodea > Phasmatidae > Clitarchus > Clitarchus hookeri. The sequence continues at coordinate 1,121,366 of NQII01000257.1, forward strand.
AATTTCGCTGAAGTGCATATAGAGGACTGTGAAGTGCAGTCTACTATAGATGAATTTGCGAAATTTTACGATTTCTATCAATACCCAAACGACGAAAACAGAACAGTTAGCTACAATGTAAAAAAAAGATAAACGTATTATTTACAAGGAGAAAATTAACCAAGTTTGAAATGCACGTGAACACTTTACAAAGACCGAAAAAAGAGATTCGAAATAATATTTTACATTACAAAAACAGAACCAATATATATAAAGAATAAAATATATAATGAAATCAATAAATTTTTATATAAGTAAATCAGTACTGATTTCTAGTGAAAGCATTGGCGCGATAATGATAACCTATGGCTTATGTTTATGTATCGAGGTTAACTAGGTCACAGAGTACTTACAGAGGTGAAAGAGCCGTTTATACCCGCGAAATTCAGTCACACACATCGGGGTCGCGGTGGTGTAGTGGTCAGACTACTCTCCTCCAACTTAGACGGACCGTTTTCAATTCCCGGCGGGGTCGCTCACGGATTTTCGCGCGTGGGAATCGTGCCGGACGGAGGGTATTCTCGGGGATCTCCGGTTTCCGCCGCCCTTGCATACCGGTGCTGCTCGATACTCCCCTCACTTCACCCTCGTCGGCTCTCAAGACCTCGATTTTACGAGCATCCCAAATATCTCCACTCCAGCCGCGCACGCCACCAAAATGGCGTCCATGGCCGGAAAAGATGTTCACTAACGAGCGCCAGTAGCCCAGCCAATAGGGAACCTTTCGCAGCATGCAGTAGCCAATCGGACACAAGGCCCATTACCAGAACCTTGCGCAGTTAATCAATCAGAGAATGGACAAACACACATCAAAGGAACCGTCACGCCATCTCGTATTTGTGCACGGGACGCATATCGCACAATGCGGTAACACGTAATGATGATAGTTACTCGTTCAGGAGATGTGGTCGAGACTTGCAGAGAGAGTCCGGTTATTCTCCGCGGCCCGTGGTGGAGAGAGGAGGGGGAGGGGCGTTAATTTATGCAAATTCCAGCATCACACCTCGCTTGCACTTATAGGGCCGGGCAGGCCTGCTCGGGCGACAAACAGTCCCCTCGACAACTCTTTAAATCTGCAAACACGAGTAGCTCCACCGGCTCTCCTTCTCGTCGTCCTGGGAGCGAAAATTCTCCTTTCTCTCTCTCTCTCTCTCTCCTACTTTATTGCTACGGTGCTCGCGCTAACGCCCCGACTCGCCCTCCTTTAATTGAACAATCGTGTCGGCGCGTGGAAAACCTCCTTCCTTTCCCCCTGCAGACGCGCCCAGGTTCGCACAGTGTAGCCTTGCTAAGACGTTTCCTCGACTGCTTGCACTTCATTATCTACCGTGGACAGTGTAGTCATTAGGTTGCAGAACCCATGGCTGCCCCGTGCTATAACATCCGGTACGTGTCAATAACACAGCTGTTCCTTCTCGATCTGCTTTCCACATGTTACCTTATTTTACTCAGTCGTGAGTCCTACCTAAAACTCCATAGGCCTGCATACAATTGCCGGCACCTTACGTCAGTGTTTGTCTGTACATGAAAACAATGCAGAAACTTTAATTTTCTATCTTTCGATATAATATGCTGTTCGCGGTAAACTGAGCACTTTCGAAAGTCCTGCTTAAGATCTACTTGTATGCACACTGTGTATTCTTCCACCCTAGATAAAATAAACGATGCCATGGGTCTCATCATTTCGTTAATGCGTCGGAAAATATTAAAATTTTTGGGAAAGTAGATATTTCTACAAATCTGTTTACTTGTACTCTTATGTAGGGACACCCGATTTTCGCGGAAATATTTCATGACAAGTTGTATTTCGAAACCGTTTTATCTCGGATGCGCTTTCGTGACTGGATGGTTTCCGCGTTACGCTTCTCAGGTATCTGCTCGCGAATCACAGACTTGCGCTATCGAAGTTACCCAACTACGATTGACCAGTCAAGTAAGAGAATGTCTTATTACAAAGACACGCTGCCAATAAGCGTGGAAAACTGCCCGGTGTGCCCGTGCGGTATTGAAGTCTATTACCCGCGGAAAACTTTCCGCGAAATTCGGATGTCCCTACAATGCATTATAAAAACAGAAAGCAAAATAAATTACTTCAGCATTCTCGAATTATTACTTAACACTTTTAATTCGACGTTGCGACGTGGAACTACTTTGCCTCCGTCGTTACCAACTTTCCTCGGTACATGCCAGATAGCGTGGCCGTTAAATTGCATGCAGGGGTAGTGACATTTTTCAAATGTTGATTTCACAAGTACTCAATCACCAGTACCAGTACCTATAACAAAACCACGGACTAAAAATAAGTAAATTATTCTTTTAAATTCATTTGAGTAATTAACAAGTAGGTTACGTTAGACAAGTCATTACAACTAGAGAAAGACACCATTAATTTTTTGAGGTTGGTATTTATTTACTGGCATTCAAAATAAGCAGTAAGCGAGTCACGTCTATCCATTACCACTGGAGCAAAGGTTTTGTTGGGCTATGCGTTCCCTCTTCTTAGAGTTGTATTGGTCGACGCAGGACACTTGCTGTAGTGCACAACGTTAATTAGTGGTTAGCTTCGATACATTAAAGTGGCGAGTTGCTTTTTTTTTCTTAGTTTGAAGTTTAATTGTCCATATTTAAACTGGATTCAATAATCCCTCCTGCTCTTCAGAGCAGGTACAAAAACTAATAATTTTATTTACGAATTGCATTGGTGATATTACTGCGGTGTTCGTAGACACTTGGTAATCAGTAGAGGGTGAATAGAATTACATTCATTCGAGTTTTCTATGCTTGACCAAAGGAATCATCGAAGCGTAACCCAAAATGTTCTCTAGTCCTCAAAGTCTCAAGTACATATTCTGTAAACGTCCCCTGCATTTCTTACGTGATTTTCACAGATACGCGTGTTTTTTTTTTTCAGCGGTGTCATTCATATAGTCCTTTCTTGGTTTATCCACACTTTTTGAATCAAACCTTTGAATAATCAGCCCATTTATGACGTGCTTGGTTGTTTTCCTAAATAAGTCATGCANAAGTCTCAAGTACATATTCTGTAAACGTCCCCTGCATTTCTTACGTGATTTTCACAGATACGCGTGTTTTTTTTTTCAGCGGTGTCATTCATATAGTCCTTTCTTGGTTTATCCACACTTTTTGAATCAAACCTTTGAATAATCAGCCCATTTATGACGTGCTTGGTTGTTTTCCTAAATAAGTCATGCATCACAAGCGTTTCATACTTGTGTTAACACAACAATCCAATGTTTTTATTAATTTGAATTTTTACTTATATTTTATTTATAAATTGTAATTTTTCGTTTATAATTAATATTAATAAAAACAGGAAGAAAATAGGTGTGTTGGTATTACCTAGTCAGAAATAGTTGTTATGCCAAATTTTATCACTACGATTGCGCACGACTGCGGTTTGTTGTCCCGGTGGTGTAGTTTTCTAGATTTGTTTGCATTAGGCGGAGGAAAAACCCAGGTGTACAACTTTAGCAGAGCTCGAGAAAGTTGGAAGTAACCGGGAATGGAGTACAGCTACAGCGCGCACAGGAAGGGCTCACAGTTTACTGCGTCACGGGAAAATAATAACTGTGTTTAAGTGTGACATGGCACTACAAGTAGAACGAATTGAATTGGAAAGGGCTTATTAACGCCCCCCCCCGGGCTATATGCCTAAAGGTTTATCAAGGGATGGCTTACAAACCAACTTGTGACCTGACTTAAACTAACACCCGTGTCCTACCTCGGATTCAAACCCAGAACCTCCCGCGCCGCACCAACCGACTGCGGCACGGGAGGTCGGCTAAAAGTAGAACGAGAATGGCAGTCGGGAGAAGTTTAATTTTCAACTTCACGACCTTGCACTGAGCTCATTCCTCCCCGTGAACTACTTACTCTCCACTCGTGTGTGAAACTGCAGGCAGTGGAAAGTGCGGCGCGGCCTTCGCCCAATAAACAGCGACAAAGTAAACACTCCGCTATGTCTTGGCGGATTGCTTTGCTACCATTTCACACGGCGCGAGCCATTATTGTCAAGCTTGGGTTTCTGCAGCTGTTGCGACCTTGCGGCACGCCATTTTGCATTAGCGTGTTGCCAACTATGGCCACGTCTTAACGCTAACATATCGAGTACTCGACATGGAAGTACATACGACCAGCTGGTAAGCTACCTGAGTCTAGAAAGGTCTGTCAAGCTGTTTTAAAAGTTGAATGTCCTTTTAAAGAAACACTGATCGTTTTCCACTTAGTCTACAAACACGTGGAATACTTTACCACGTTTAAGAAGTTTTTTTACCTAATGCGTTTATATGTATAGTTACTTAGGTGACTTTCATTATAACAGCCATGATGAAGTAAGCGAAACCCGGATAAGTTTACATAAGTGGAATGAGAGACAGAGTTTTTCTAATAAATTTTTTTCCTCCTACTGAAGGAAACAAATTGTTTCTCACTTAATAAGTAGTATGTCCTTAAGAAATTTTCAAAATCTGAATTAATATTATGTACTAAGTGACTTATCATGGATATTTTAGTGAAACTGTTGGCATTAGTAAGATGAAGGTAAATTTTTTGTGCATTTTTCCTTTTTAGGTTAAAGACAGACTTCAAGAAATGCCTTCGGATTGTCTTTATCACAGTGTTATGTACCAAAAGTATGCAATAGGTAAAAAAAAGTTACATTACAGAGCGCACATTTCTAGTAGCAGGCTGGAAAGGATATTTTATTATGCCAACCAGGAGATAAACAGGCATTGATTAGTCAACAAACTCAGCCTTTCAGAAAACAATCTAATTTCGGCTTACGTTTTATAAAAGCAAGAAAACAGAGCGCCGAAACAGGCAGCTCAACTGCCTTTCACAGGGCTGGCGACTACTGCATTCGCAAACACGTTGGCGAGTTATAAAACTTCAGCGCAAACGAAACCCAAGATTTAACTAATATTTACTAACTTTTTAATGCTGGTGATTTGTAGCGCCATGTGCACTATATTTTTTGATTAGTTACAAGGATCTAAAATACTGAATTCCATTAAAAGAGTTTCAATTATTTTGCCAAGAAGTCTCGAAAGGCATAATTAATTAATACTTTAAGTAAGACATGAGTTTACAGGTATTCAAAACAATCTAGAACTCAGCCATCTACACTGAAGAGCCAAAAAAACTGGTAGACCCTGCCTAATATCGTGTATAGCCCCCGCGAGCGCGCAGAAGTGCTGCAAGATGACGTGGCATGGACTCAACTAATGTCTGGAGGTATGCAGGAGGCAATTCACACGATGAATCCTGCAGGGCAGTCCACAAATTCATAGGAGTGCGAGGCGGTGGAGATCTCTTCTGAACAGCACGTTGCAAGGCATCCCAGATATGCTCAATAATGTTCATGTCTGGTGATTTAGGTGGCCAATGGAAGTGTCTAAAGTCAGAAGAGTGTTCCTGGAGCTACTCGGTAGCAACTCTCGACGTGTGGGGTGTCGCATTGTCCTGCTGGAATTGTCCAAGTCCGTCGGAATGCACAATGGACATGAATGGGTGCAGGTGATTGGACAGGTTGCTTACGTATATGTCACTTGTCAGAGTCGTATCTAGACATATCAGGGGTCCCATTTCACGCCAACTGCACACGCCCCATACCATGACAGAGCCGCCTTCGCCAGCTTGAACAGTCCCCTGTTGACATGTAGGGTCCATGGATTCATGAGGATGTCTCCATACCCGTACACTCCATCCGCCCGATACAATTGGAAACGAGACTCGTCAGATCAGGCAACGTGTTTCCAGTCATCAACAGTCCAATGGCGGTGTAGCGGGCCCAGACGAGGCGTAAAGCTTTGTGTCGTGCAGTCAACAACGGTACACGAGTGGGCCTTCGGCTCCGAAAGCCCATATCAATGATGGTCCGTTAAATAGTTCGCACGCGGGCACTTGTTGATACTCCAGCATTGAAATCTGCGCCAATTTGAGAAAGGGTTGCACGTCTGTCACGTTTGATGATTCTCGTCAGTCGTCGTTTGCCCCGTTCGTTCACGATCTTTTTCCGGCTGCAGCGATGTCGAAGATTTGATGTTTTACCGGATTCCCGATATTCACGGTACATTCGTGAAATGGTCGTACGCAAAAATCCAAATGTTATCGCTACCTCGAAGATGCTATGTCCCATCTCTCGTGCGCCGAATAGAACACCACGTTCAAACTCATTTAAATCTTGATAACCTGCCACACTAGCAGCAGTAACCGATGTAGCAACTTTGCCAGACGCTTGTTGTCTTATATAGGCGCTGCCGACCGCATCGCGTTACTCTGATTTGTTCCATACCTCTGTTGTTTGCATACGCACGCCTATATCAGTTTTTCTTGGCTCCCCAGTGTATATACACATAACACTTATGCAAGAACACAGTTCTCTTAATCTTTGTTTTCCCACACACCGCCAAACAAAGAATTGGTCCGATCTACCCAGAACTTGCTTTAATGGTATTGTATTGGCATAACGGAAGCCAACGCTAAGCTGCGAAAGAAGTGGTGCCACGATCATAAAACCTGGACACTTGATGATTGGCAGAATGTGGTATGGTCCGATGAATCATCGTTTATATTGTTTCCCACAAACGGCCAAGTTTATGTATGGAGAACCCTAATAGAAGCCTACAATCCGGACTGCCTGCTTCCTACATCAAGCATGGGGGAGGTTCCGTTATGATTTGGGTGACTATATCGTGGAATTCAGCTGGTCCTCTCATTCACATCACTGGCCGGATTACTGCGAATGAATATCTCGACATCCTCAAGGATGATGTTCTCGCTATGACTAGCATATTGCTGCCAAACACTGCCATATTCCAAGATGATAATGCGCCCATACACACAGCCAAAAAGGTTCAGTCTTGGTTTGAGGAGCATCAGAATATGATCAAAAAATCGCCATATCTCAACATAATTGAACCGTTATGGGGAGTTTTGGAGCAGAGAGTGAGGAGCAGATTTCCATCTCCAACATCATTGATGCAATCAGCGGAATTTTTTGGTACAAGAATGGGACAACATTCCGTTGGAAACTATTCAGAAACTCTACGAATCTATTCCGCGAAGAATTGCAGCTGTTCTAAAAGCAAATGGTGGCCCAACACCTTATTAATAAATAAATATTGTGTATATGTGAGGTGTTCATATTAGTTTGTCAATCCCCTGTATGTATTAATAATACAAAAGGCTCCCATAACAAAAAAACACGTATTTTTCTGCTAAAAAAAGTCCCTGTAATATTCTCTTTTTAACAGAAGCGCCAAAAAAACAATTTTAATTAACATGTATTTCCCTACGAAATTTTCACTGCCAACAGCCAACAGCCTTAAGTTGTTTCGGCCATCGCGTCAGAAGGCAGGAATTAGTGAGTCAGTGGTAATTTAATTTTGGCGCGCTGAGCTGCAGCTGATTTTGAAGCACAGTGTTAGTGGAAGCCCGATGAGCGGGCGAGATAGCGACGCCGGATCTAAGTGCCGAAGTAGTGGCGTGGAGAGGAATAAATAACGGGACTGTAATCTCGATGATCCCTGTTCGGGTAACACCCCGCCGAGCCAAGACAATAAACTACGAGGCAGCGATAGTCCGCGTGCAGCGGACCGCTTTCGTCACGTCCTACACTGCAAGCTCGAATCAGTATAATCAATCAGTGAAATAACATTCACTCGAAGTCAGATGATAAGCTACAGCCAACTGGAAAATCAAGGAAATGAACTGGGAACAAGTGACTTACGGCAGTGTAATTCTCGACATTCAGTGAGAATCACAAATAAGTCAGTAAAATTAAGTCACAATATTTATTAGTTATCTGACTCTGATTAGGCGTCAGTCTCTCAGTTTTCATTAATTAGGCTCAATTCTCACTGTTTCAGATTTAGTGTGTAAATGGTAGTGGATAAGATTTTGCCACAGACACACTAGGGCGAAATGGCGTATCGGCATGACCATTCTCTAACTGGCTGCGCGAGGCTCTGGAACGAGCCTCTTTACTGCTTGGCTGTTGCATGTTGCGGAAGGTTCCCTATTGGCTGGGTTCCCGGCTGACGAGTAAGTTGTGAGGCGCTGTGACGCCTTCTTTGCTGTCGTTCGTGGCTGGAGTTCGCGGGCTAAGTGGCCGTTTCGCCTCTGTATTATGTTCTATGTGATTTTGTTGTACCTCAGGCTGGACGTCGTACATCCCGCATCTCAGACTTATTCCAAAATAAAATCGGTATTATTAAACACGGTGCCAGAAATTTTCCGCTTCCACGATTACAGGTTAGTTTTCTCTGGTGATGAACACACTAAATTCGAATGAGTGGAAAACCACTGATTCGCAATGAAATTCAACTACTCAAATCAGTAAAAATGACTCCACTTAGAATCAGTGAGAAACCACTGGTTGTTTCAGTGAAAGAATTTCACTGATTTAATTAGTAACGGCCAATCGCAGCGACGTATGAAATTTGGTTTTTATTAAATTTAGCCAAATAATTACGAGAAGTAAACATATTTACAATAGTATACTATTTATTATGCGCGATTTAAAAGTTGACTTTATTGATTTCATTGACTGGCAGTTGGACATTGCGTGATTGACGTTTAACGTTGGGCAGTGGGAGTGTATTTCGCCGTGTGACGAGCGCAAGTAGACCGACTTGATGACAAATTCACAGTAAACATGTGCGTGACATGCGAACTGAACATCTTCCGTGGAGGAACCAGGGCGCGAACTCCCGACCCTCCGACTACAAGTCGGCCACTCTGCCCGAGCTACGAGGGCAGAGCAACCCATCTGAGCTAGCCAGCCACGTCGATAAAAAGAGGAAAACATATGTCTAATATTTACTCATCGAAAGTGTGCACGTTTAAATTGTATGCCCTTTCTATTAGTTTTTAGTTTAAATGGTAACGTTAGTATTGTTAAAACGACGAATGCACTCTCTTCACCACATTATATGCAGTTTAAACCTTAAAACAGAGCGCTGTGATGAATACATGAGAACGAAATGAAAGACGTAATAACGGAATGAGAGACTGAATTTTCTCATTACCTCATAACATGGTGTTTTGAACCAGTTTTATTAGTTAATGTGCTGTTATTTCAATTGATACACGCTGTTAAAATGCCATTTTCACACGTTGTTTGACGGTCTTTTTTTTACACGCTTTTTAACTGATCCATCTGTCAAACAATATATAATTGAAAAACAGTGAAAACGTGGCTAATGAATCAGTGGAAAATGTCACTAAATCAATAAGTTAAGGAAACAGGCAATCTTTTCACTCATTCATCAGCTAAATTCACTGAAGTGACTGTTGAATCAGTCAGGTACTGTTAACTGATTGAAACAATGAAATTCTCACTGATCCAGATTTAAAGTGTAAAGCAGTGACCATCAGACCATCAGATGGTTAAAATTTACGCCGACAGATGCCATTCTTCTACAAGTTCTTTCGTTGAAGTAGCGCTTGCCGAGATGTGTACAGAATATTTTCTTCCAGCGTGGGTTCAAGTCGTCGGTTTCAAAGCCGATTAAATCAGATATTCAAATCACACTCAGGTANATATTTTCTTCCAGCGTGGGTTCAAGTCGTCTGTTTCAAAGCCGATTAAATCAGATATTCAAATCACACTCAGGTATGACTATAGTTGCTACTAATATTTTGTTGTTGTATTTATCCAGAGGAAATACTGACTAATGTATAATACAATCTTTTNGACTATAGTTGCTACTAATATTTTGTTGTTGTATTTATCCAGAGGAAATACTGACTAATGTATAATACAATCTTTTTTATTACAAATAGTGTATAAACCTTTTCTTTTTAATATAAATTTCCTTTGGTCGTTTTGCTAGGGTCAGACATCGCGTGTCGAGTTATCGGAAGTGTCCCATACGGAAAATCTGAAAATAAAATTGGCGATCCTACTCTACGGTAGCAGGGCCACGGTAGTTTAGTGGTTAGACTACTCACCTGCCATCTAAGTGAACCGGGTTTGACTCCCGGTGGAGTCGGCCCCCGGATTTTCTCGTGTGGGAATCGTGCTGGATGACGCCGCCGGTCGGGCGGGTTTTCTCGGGAATTTCCCGTTTCCCCCGCCCCTTCACTCCGGCGCTGCTCCGTACTCACATAGCTTCACCCTCATCGGCTCTAAGTCTCTCCACTTCGCTCACTCCACGGTGCCGTTCGCAGGACGACCAGCGGCCGGCGCCTCGGGCCACGGCGTCGGTGAAAGGCTGTGAAAACGCCGAGTGGTACCTAGAGGAAGCGACAGGTGGTTTTCACGGCAGCAGCTACGAACAAGCACAGTCATCCCGCCCCAGTAATAGAGCCCTCTCGCTCCCGGGCCACGCCACGTCAAAGTGCTCGCGTGCATCGTGGCTGTGTCAGGAACACAGCTGTGGGTTTCACGTGAGTGAGGCACGTCTGCGTTAGCGGGTTGTATTTTCTTTGGGATATGGAAATGAAACGAAAGTACCGAACGGCTTGAATCGACATATCCAGACGAGATCATTCCTTTGGCACCAAAATCAGCGTGCTGGAAAATCGGAGTCGCGAGATATACTCGCACGAAAATTTTCGCCTACGCCCAAAATCGCCGCCAGTCGTCGCGGACCCTCACCCTCGCCTCGCGCATGCGCGTCACCGACCCACTGTCATGCTCGCATCTTATTCACATACCTGATCGAGCGAGACCACATTTATTTTAAATCGCGTTCTTATTCGCGAAGTTTTAGAGCCGGAATGGATCACCCTCCAAAGGTTACATCGCTGTTTCTGTTCTGGTACCCCATGTGTAAGTTTGAATTTAAAGACGAGTTCATGTCAAAACATTATTTTGTAATACTACTGGCTCTTTTTTCTGTGGGTTCGTAACAACTATTTGCGCTTTTATCGTGTCTCACAAACGTTTTTTTTTTCTGTATGATGTTCGCAATTAATTGTTTACGTTTGAAAGTCCAGTTTAGGATCTAATTTTCCACCTAATTTGTGTCCTTCCACCGAAACGTAAAATTAACATTTCCAAGGAACGAATGACTTTTTTTTTCATACATATATCAAGGTCGTGTTCCGTCACCTGCATAAATCCACTTTACAGTAAACTCGTGCGTTGTTGTTCCGTAACTAAATGCATCTTGATTGCAAAAGGGAACACAACACCAACTTCAGTACGTGCTTGTACGTGAGTATGTGGACAGGTGAGAGCGTTATTTCTGCGCATGCTAATGTGGGTGGCCATCATTACTGAGCATGTGCGTTTACACACAGCAATTTTCAACACAGTATACCTACTTAACCTAATTCCAAAACTAAGCTTGGCTAGTGGGTGTATACGTTTTTAACCTTGTTTAAACTAATCAGGTCGGAACTAACCTATAATACTAGTTTCNGCTTGGCTAGTGGGTGTATACGTTTTTAACCTTGTTTAAACTAATCAGGTCGGAACTAACCTATAATACTAGTTTCATGAATGACTTTTCAGTTTAAACTAACACAGGATATTTGATGAATAAACCGGGTAGTTTCCACACGCGTATGAATTTTACATACGTCCTAAACTGTTCACAAACGCTTATTGCACACGTTTCGCCATGTTGGTTGTAAATGAAGGTGAGATAGTACAGCATGTAAACAAACCTTGCACACCGTAACCTTACTTAGCGTAATTTAACGATAATGTACGTGTTATACGCAGTTTAACAGTACTGAAAACTACTCAAATACACGACATCTTCTAGATACATGCCTACAACCATTTAAGGGCACCGTTGAAGATATTTCAACTTTCTAAACTTGCGGCACGTTCCCGCTTGCAGTTCACGCCAGCGTGACGTCCGCACGGGAAGTAAATGTGCTTCAGACCTCGTGCAGATTATGCGCAAGATTATTTGGAAGTAGACTGATGAAGGAGGTACACTCACGCGCATGCAGCGAGAACCACTTTCCTGCGCTAACAGCCGTATGTAGTGGCAAAGGAATTCGGCCCATGTTGAACGTTCAAAAATTTAAGTGCGTAATTAAGTTGTTAGTTTGTTAATTCTTACTCACAAATGCATGAAACAAAATAAACTAATAATACAGGACGTACGTAATTTAAGATACGGTACTTCTAATAAAACTTGAACACGTTCATTCACGATGTCCACGATCACGGAAATGTTGCACATGGAGGATATGTGTGATCGGTACTGTACACAGCTTGGAATCACTAGCCAATGCCTCGAGAGTCTTCCCGACAGGTAACGTGATTTGTNGCTTGGCTAGTGGGTGTATACGTTTTTAACCTTGTTTAAACTAATCAGGTCGGAACTAACCTATAATACTAGTTTAATGAATGACTTTTCAGTTTAAACTAACACAGGATATTTGATGAATAAACCGGGTAGTTTCCACACGCGTATGAATTTTACATGCGTCCTAAACTGTTCACAAACGCTTATTGCGCACGTTTCGCCATGTTGGTTGTAAATGAAGGTGAGATAGTACAGCATGTAAACAAACCTTGCACACCGTAACCTTACTTAGCGTAATTTAACGATAATGTACGTGTTATACGCAGTTTAACTGTACTGAAAACTACTCAAATACACGACATCTTCTAGGTACATGCCTACAACCATTTAAGGGCACCGTTGAAGATATTTCAACTTTCTAAACTTGCGGCACGTTCCCGCTTGCAGTTCACGCCAGCGTGACGTCCGCACGGGAAGTAAATGTGCTTCAGACCTCATGCAGATTATGCGCAAGATTATTTGGAAGTAGACTGATGAAGGAGGTACACTCACGCGCATGCAGCGAGAACCACTTTCCTGCGCTAACAGCCGTATGTAGTGGCAAAGGAATTCGGCCCATGTTGAACGTTCAAAAATTTAAGTGCGTAATTAAGTTGTTAGTTTGTTAATTCTTACTCACAAATGCATGAAACAAAATAAACTAATAATACAGGACGTACGTAATTTAAGATACGGTACTTCTAATCAAACTTGAACACGTTCATTCACGATGTCCACGATCACGGAAATGTTGCACATGGAGGATATTTGTGATCGGTACTGTACACAGCTTGGAATCACTAGCCAATGCCTCGAGAGTCTTCCCGACAGGTAACGTGATTTGTNTGTGATCGGTACTGTACACAGCTTGGAATCACTAGCCAATGCCTCGAGAGTCTTCCCGACAGGTAACGTGATTTGTGGAAGTTACCACGCCTCTCGTTTATGAATGGCTGATGGGAACGTCTTTGAGCACGCAGCACGTCGTTCACTGGTTGCAAAAAATACACTAGGCACAAATACAGTGCGTGCCAAAGTATTGCGTGATTGCAACATCCCGGTTCACGAATTAATGCGGGTACAATACGGGACAGTTGGCAAACCTACCGCAGAGGGAATGTATGTTATAGTGCGCGTGCTGTGTGCGCAAAGTCACTCTCCGTGTTCCAACGTTGGACTGCATTTTTGCAAATGTAACTATCGAAAACAACGTGGGGATCGTGCCGGACGATGCCGCTAGTGGGCGGCTTTTCTCGGGAATCTCCCGCTTACCCCCACCCTTGTATTCCGGCGCTGCTCCATACTCACCTCACCCTCATCGGCTCTCAAGACCTCGATAAGAGCCACCCAAATCTCTCCACTCCAATTCCCCCGCCATGTTTATTTCTTGGTTTTTCTAGTTGGCTTATTATTTTTTTAAAGAAAATTCTCAAAGAAGTACCCCTACTTACACAACAGTACAGACATAACGACTGAACAACGAACTCGTATTTGTGTCACGATATTTAATTTTGCCAAATTCTGCCCGAATTACAATTGGGACGACATTATGAGTTCTCAGTTCCCTTTTATTGTATATACTGCAATGCAAGGTCAATAGCTAGTTAGGTATAGCGGTATTTTCGAAATTTTTTTAAAAGTATAAACTAGCTGGAAAAACCAAGAATCCAATATGGTGGGCAAAGGTTCCACTTTAATGGAGATAACGGTATCGTGCGCGTCCTTTTACTACTTTAAATATTCTATACAGCAACTTTAGTACGCAAAATTAATTGCGATAACTCTTATTTTAAGCCATTTCCAGCTTAAAAATTCGTATTACAGACGAAAATATAAAACTGGAATTAGTCACCGTCGAAAATTTGTTTTAAAACTCCCGCCTACCTGGAGCTGTTTACCGCGTTTGAGGCCGAGAGGCGCAGGAGTGATAAGGGCGACACTGCCTCGCACATCAAGTACGCCATCGCCACTAAGCGCAAGGCTCTGAACTCGCGTGCAGTGTTCTCGTCGCACTGCGTGCACCTATTGGACTTTCAGAGGCGACCCTATTATTTTATTGGTGGGAAGTCTGCAGGAAGGTTCAATGCAGTGCCCTTGAGTAGTTTTGTAGGTGTCTGACGCGCATCATTTTGAGATACAGCGCTTTGGAAAAGCCGTTTTTAAACATTTTATAGTACTGTTAAATGGTGTTTATAATGCGCGTAACGTCCTAAAATCACTCAACAGCCCTCGTCCGAAGTGTGTNTTATAGTACTGTTAAATGGTGTTTATAATGCGCGTAACGTCCTAAAATCACTCAACAGCCCTCGTCCGAAGTGTGTGTTATTTTCGCAGACCAGCACATTGAACTCAGGTTTAACAGTTTCACAGAAAAACGTGAATTTCCAACACTTTGTAACGCACTTCAAGCACCAGGCAAGCGAGAGACTTATATTCCGTTTGTAAGCAAACGTGATTCATAAATACAAAGTATTTTGCTAAAATTCGCTCTCTTTTCATTACTGAAGCTTTGGGATTATTTTGGCCTCTGCTTTATTNTTACTGAAGCTTTGGGAATATTTTGGCCTCTGCTTTATTTTTTTCAATTCCAGACTTCTAAAGTATCTGTACGCAGCGTGTAAACTTTAACTTATTGTTGAACATCGTTATTTTCAATGAAGATACAGTATACGGTTTTTCGAAACAAAAATATGTTGCTATAACACCANATTGTTGAACATCGTTATTTTCAATGAAGATACAGTATACGGTTTTTCGAAACAAAAATATGTTGCTATAACACCACATTCGTGTTTAGTTGTTCGCAAAACAAAAAATAACGTAGATTAGCTGCCATTAATTAAAACATTACACTTTCAGTGAAACGTTAAGTCATAATACTACTTATACTAATTCTCTGCCTTCATTACCCTAAGTACTTCAGTATGCATGCTCGTCAACGACGCGTGTAATTACGGACAGGTGAATTTTTATCTCAAAGGTTTATTTCAAGAAGTTTGTAATTAAGTACGAACCTGCTACACCGGTATCTCCTGATGCGAAGTTTAGCGCCGGATGAGGGATGCGCCAATAAGTTGAGAACTTGCCGTAAACGGCAATATTCACGGTCACTTTGTGATTTCCATAACTTCATTATTTTTTTCACTGTGTAAAGAGACCTGGGGGAAGTGGGCGAATGTCCCTCCTTCCCTCACCTGGCGGTGTCTACGGTGAAGACACCGAACAGGAGGTTTCTATATTCCTAAAATACGTATCGCGCAGACTTCGATAAACCGAGATGTTTGAAGCACGTTGTGTATAGTCCATTCATGGTTATTAACAACTTTAGTACTTTTGCAGATAATACAGATAAAAAAGAAAGGTGTACAAACACTCGTGGGAACGAAAGGAAGGTTTATAACAAAACAGAATGAAAATTGGTTGATTTTTTCGGGAGTTATACGCGTTTGAACAAATGGACACAGCATATATATATATATATATATATATATATATATATATATATGTGTGTGTGTGTGTGTGTGTGCGTGTGCGTGCATATAAATGAAATATAATTTACGTATAAAATATAAGTGAAAGATCGATTTAAAAAAAAAAGTGTTTTTATATAACACAAATTATTATAGATGACATGTAAGAGAAACTACCAACTTTGACATATATGGGGTCATTTTTCAAAAGTTTGATTCAAAAAGTGTGTAGGAAACGCGAATAGACTATGATAATGGTAAAGCTGAGTAAAATTTATCCGGAACGCCATTTCCACACAATATTTAGGAATTCAGACGCGAAAGAAGCCGC
Organism: Clitarchus hookeri; assembly: GCA_002778355.1. NCBI lineage: Eukaryota > Metazoa > Arthropoda > Insecta > Phasmatodea > Phasmatidae > Clitarchus > Clitarchus hookeri. Next base: position 1,137,481 of record NQII01000257.1, read on the forward strand.
TTATACCCCGAATTCCAGCCGCACACGCCAGCAAAATGGCGTCACTGGCCAGAAACATGTCGGAACGCCGTTCGTGAATCAGCGCGTGGTAAGCTGTGCACTCGCCAGACGGCAGGCCACCGAATACGCAACCTTTCGCGGCGCGCAGTCGCCAATCAGGCACAAGACCCGTTCCAGAACCTCGCGCAGCCAATCAGAAAACAATTTCGACAGTTGGGTTGAATTGAGAGATTTTGGCGGGTCTTAAGGGGGATCAGTCAACGCCATCTTGGAGTCACGACACAGGACTTTCCTTTGTGCGTTTTATGAAGTTGGTAGGTATTGCTTGACGGTTGCGGTTAGTTTAACTGCTCAAGTTGCCCGCAGGAAAAATCACTTACTTCTTCCCAGCTGTTACTAGTCAAAATTTAATTCAAGCAGTGAAAACCTAACAAATTGATAAAACTTGAGAAATTTATGCTGCGTCGTGCGAAAAATTTCGTTAAACCAACTTCAGTGTAAGTTATGGCGAAATTTGGATAAATCCAAGATGGCGTGTACTGATCCCCCTTAACGAGATATTGAGAGCCTATGAGAGTGAAATGAGGTGAGAATGGATGATCACCGGAATGCAAGGGGGCCGGGGACGGGAGATCCCCGAGAAAACCCGCAGACCAGCAGCATCGTCCGGCACGATTCCCTCTTGCGAGAATCCGTAGTGACCCGGCCGGGGATTGAACCCGGTCCGCCTTGGTGGGAGGCGAGCAGGATAACCGCTCAGCCACCGTAGCTCCAAGATCGACAGGCAGTGCGATGTGTTTAGCTACTCGGAGAACGGGAGCAGGGTAGGAGGAAGTTGTTCGTCATTAGGAGGTCAAGGGTCAAGAAAAATTTACACTACCAAGTATCACAATATCGCAGAAAAATTCTTCGTACTAACTTATTGAGACTTACTCAAAACTTACATAATACATATACTTTTTTTTTTATTTTAACGTCATAATTGATATCTTTTATATAAACAGATGTCGGAATATATATAGGGCCACCTGTTTTTCGCGAAAAGTTTCATGCGTAGGCGAGGCTTCAATATCCTATGTGCACACTTGCAGTCTTCATTTGACTATTGGTAGGGACAGATGTTTTTTTGCGAAAAGATTTCAAGACCAATTGTACTCTAAAACACCTTTGTTCATGCACATGTCCGTGGTTGGATGATTTTAAATGTTAGGTCCCTCAAGTTTCTGTCCGCGAATCATGGAAGTCCAGCATTGGAGTACTTTATTACGATTGATCCAGTCAAATAAGAACATTTCTTTTAATTTCTTATAACATACGGCCAATAACCAAAGTAAGTTGTGGTGGTGGAAGTAGGAAATTTCAGTCTAGCATGTCCATTAATATTTTCGCGAAAAACACGTGTCTCCAACTATTGACCGTTTGTCTTTGCGTGAAGAGAGTCTGTTAAATGAATGAGCCAATCATAACGAAGTTTCTCCTATTCCGACCGCCCGTGATTCGCGGGCAGACAAATAAAAATGGGTAACAAATAAAATGATCCAATCGCGAAAGTGGTTCTGAACTAAAGAGTTTTGGAATACAACTTGTTCTAAAATCTTTTCGCAAAAAAACAGATGCCCCTAATGTCATAACATTTCTAGAAATACTGCTCCAGGCTAAAGCATATTTGAAAATAACACACAAATGTGTATTTACGTTCGGTATTATTTCAACAAAAAAAAGTGTTTTTTTTTTAGTGCGGGCTTATAATTTATTC
>NQII01000257.1:1139268-1171115 GCA_002778355.1 Clitarchus hookeri
CCCCCCCAGTGCCGTCAGGAGTACGCCTTGCCAATAATTAACTGAGAACAAGTTATTTATGGCATGGGAATTCTTGACATTTAGAGTAAATCACAAATAAATCAGTGAAATTTAGCCACTATATTAATTAGTAATCTGGCACTGATAATCAGTGGCGTATATTTTGTCACTGTTTCCACTGATTTGGCTCAATTCTCACTGTTTAAAATTTAGAGCGATGTATTGTTCGAAATTACTATCGAAACGGAAACGGGAGATCCCCGAGAAAACCCACCGACCGGCGGAATCGTCCGGCACGATTTACACAGTGGTGTGGTGTGAATCGTTGTAAGATAGTTCTGTGTTCTCTCCTTGCTGAACCTGGTTGGTTCTATTTACCTGCTTCTCAACATTAGTCACGTAAGAACAACGTGTTAGGTATTAAGATGGCAGACTTTTCTATAAGAAACAATACAACAATTTCTAATTACTGCCTTTTATTTTGTATTGAAACATTTTTTGTCTCTTTTATCGATGGCTGTAGTAAAAGTACAGCTTTGGCGTTCATTCTGTGTGACAGTATTCAGAAAATTCTTCACTGACGTCCACAGGTTAAATTATTGACATCCTTTCTTAGTATAAAGATTTTTCACCCGTCAAGAGCAAAAGAAAAGTTGATAACGTCAATTACCTTAGTTATAAACCAATTTGGTCACCTAGACCACTTATCAAGTGTCATATGAAGATTGGTTGCATGAATATTCAACCTGTTCATTTAGCAGTAAGGCGTTCACGGGTAACAAGTTCAGTTATCTTGATGTAGGCGTGCGTGTTTTGTAAGATGCAGTTATAGTTCATACTTAAGCCTGAGTTTATTATAAGCGAAGCAAGGAGTTGCTTAACAGGCTGAGTTTGATCCCAGGCGTAGATTAAACTGATTGCAGGGACGACAAGAGTATTTTTATCGGGCACGAAGTGTCCCCGTTCGCGACGAACCAGGGGAGAACGCCGTACTGGTACTCACTTTTCTTGACCTTGGCGAAGTGAGCGACGCTATGGCAGGGAAAATAATCTTGTGGTCTCGCCGCCGTCACAGAGTACTTAAGAGCACAGAGGTGGAACGGTGTCTTATTCCGCCAACTCCAGCCGCACATGCCGGTAAAATGGCGTCGTCAACTTTAGTCTATCTTGGTTTCTTCACACTTTTTGAATCAAACGTTTGGAAAATCACCCCATTTACGACGTGTTCGGTTGTTTCCTAAATATGTCGTGTATCACAAGCGTCTCATACTTGTTTTAACATAGAAATACCTTATTTTTTTCATCTGTAATTTATGATACTTCATTTATAATTAAACTAAACAAAACAAAAACAGTGAGAAAATAGGTGTTTTGGTAATATCTAGAAAGAAACAGTTCTTATACAAAATATCATTAAAGTAAGTGCGAAAAAATACTGTGCGTTGTCCCCTTTGGTGTAATTTTCTAGACTCGATTAAGCTTTGTTTGCATGAGGCGGAGGAATATTCTGGAAGTGGAACTATAGCAGGGTTTTGAAACTCCGTTCGCCAACCAGGGCATTGTGACTTACTTATCAGCCGATATCCCAGCCAATGGCCCAACCAATAGGGAACATTTCGCAACACGCAGTGTCCAGTCAGACGCAAGACCCTTTCTCACGCTAAGGGTAAGGCCAACAAAATATTTCTTTGTATAGAGTCAAAAATATATTAAGTTGTCCCAAAAAAATATTTTAATGAGTAAACAAAACTTGAGAAGCAACAACCTTAATTATGTTCATCTAACAAAATACATGTTCGAACAAACAAAACCTTTGTGTTGTGCCAAAACAAGTTAGACCGTCAACAAAATATTTAGTTGAATATTTGTTTGGCCATGTATTTGATTGCCTTTGTTCGAAAATACAGATCGAGAGTTTGTTTGCAATTTTTCGTGACAAATACGATATTAACGGTGTTTTTTGTGCATTTATTAATGCTGAATATTGGTATTAAAATTCTAAGAAAACAACTTCAACTTGAAATATTTGTTTGCGTAAGTTGTCCAGTATTAGAAATCTAAAAAGTTTAAACTTATTCCGTAGTCAGTTTAACTGAGGCGGCTAGGACGTGGTGCTCGGGCACAGATGATCTACGTTCTAATCTCGGCCAGGCTTCCAATTACTTCACTTTTTTAACCGAAACTGTTAAATGTACGTAGAGCCAAACAAATCTTTTGCTGCACCAACAAAACCTTTGTTTGCACCAACAAAACCTTTGTTTGGAGCAACCAAATAAAAAAAAAAACAAAATAATTTGGTTACAAAATTAAAATATTTTATAGTCCTATACAAACAATTAATTTGGTTGTATCAGACGAATTTTGTTTGATTCAATAAAACATTTTTCAGAGTGTGGAGCCTCGCTCGGCCGACCTCGCCCTCAGCAAAGAAACAGCCTCGCCATTTCGTCTCGGTTCACTTGTCTATTCTATACCTCTGCCCCTTTAAGGAACTCTTTATTAGAAACTAAGTTTGTACGCTTAGAGTACTCTCTCTGAAGCCCGCCACACAACACACCTAATTATCTACACACTTCGAGGCATTTTCCCGATAGCTACACTGCTTCAAAAACATTTTTTTTCTCTTGTAAATATAACCCACAATGGTAAAGTTTTATTGTCCCGCTGGATTTCGTAAGGATTGAAACACATTAAAATCGCCCTTTCACTACATGACAGTCAACCAATAACAGTGTGCAGCAAATGTCCAATGCAGCGTAGGCCAGTATGACTGTAGCAGGTGGAAAACCGCAGAAAAGCTGGCGTTAGTGTAATGATGGATATAAGCGACTTTTTTAAAACGTGTTTTGAATTCCAGTTAATACGTACCCATCTCATAATGTTACAGAAATTGTAACTTTTTTTTTAAATGGTGTGCCTAAACATTGACTGGCAATAAATACAGTCTAGACGTGAGTCGTACACATCCGCAAAGGCAGGAACACTACATTGTGTTGGTCTCAGTAATTCCTCTTGCCCCCTTCTCATTGGTACAAATTACACCAGACACACTGTAATGTGCGATGTTCATTATTGGCTGACTCTCACCCAATAGAGTGGCGAGTTGACTGTGGCTCAGTTGAAGCTCTAATAGAAACGCAATGGGATTTTTAAGCAAACGTGTTCGTTATGCCTAGTCTCAATTGATACCTTTTTTGTTACATTTTATATATTATTCTATAATTATAATTATTAAATAATTACACATCAGTTCAAAAAATGAATCATGTTCGTAGGTGTTACATTTTTAAAACCAAAGATATTTACGCTCCACCAAATTGCGCTGAATGTTTATGGCGGAGTTGTGTATGTAAAATACACTGAAATCAATTGTCCGCAAAATCACAATGCGGTAACAGGGGTCAGTAAGATAGAAAGATAGAACAAATGATAAATATTCTTCTACATATCCCTTGTAGCTTTTACCAAATGTATTATGTAAAATCACTTTTTTTATCCCACTTACGTGCAGTTTGATACAGTTTTAATCAATTATTATACGTTTAAGATAAAAACCTTTATTGAAAACCTAGGAATTTTGCCAAAATATATTTTACAGCTTACTATCGCTCGTACGCAGGATCATATTTTGCTCTACTTGTTTTGATTCAGAAACGAGGAGGTGGGTGAATGCATTTGTAATGTTCGTTGCCATGTTGCAGAGAAAAATATCCGGTGAAATGACCGAGTTTGGTCTACCCCGTCCCCCATCACTAATTTTGAATGCCAGATCCACCTCTAGGCTATATTAAAGCAAAGGGCTGGAGACAGCGAACATCTGAGTAGGTCTTACATGACAATAAGTGAAGGTGGCGTGCGGTGAAAAGCAGATGTTCGTTTTCAGAGACGATGTAAAACTCTGCGGTTTGTTCTTATGAACCGTCGTCACTGCAGGGCAGATGTCGCGTAGATCGGATGGTAATGCAAATGCCTAAAAATGGGGTGTAGGAAGAAGGGGGCGTAGGAAGGCCATGGAAGATAATGACAAGTTGATAGCGCAAGGTATTGCCCCTGGGGATAGTGTGCAACGTTGAATTATTCTGGTCCCTGCGACAGCTAGATGTCTTATGCCTCTTCTCAGGCTGACTGTCACCACGTCTGCTGTTAGGGCTAAGCTCTACGTCCCTTCGTGACAGATTTCGGATGCAAGGAACGACTGAACAGAGTCTACCTGGGACTGTTTTGTTCAGTCACGTTGACAAAGGAGCACTGAAGGGCGAGCTGCCTGTCTCCACACCCCTACAAAGAACCTGGACAGATGTGCAGTCTTTTCTTATAAAAATGCGAGTATACAAATTGAATTCCAATCATTGCTTTGTAACGCTTTTTTTTATGCCATAAAACTGGTTGGCTGCCACTCGACGTACGTACAATACTTTCCTAACCTTCCGGCCTAAACACGACACACATGTCCGTGGCCTAGACGAGACTCGAACCCGGACTTCTTGGTTCTTAAACACATCAGCCACATAGTCGGCAAGTATGCACACGCCAGCAAAATGCCGTCACTGGCCAGCAACATGCCGGAATGCCGCTGTTCACCAATCAGCACCTGGTAACTAAATCGCCGGTCGGCAGCCCAGCCAATAGGGAATCTTTTGCAGCACACGGTAGCCAATCAGACACAACGCCCGTACCCATCGTCTCGCGCAACCAATCAGCGAATAGGTACGCTAACACAAAAAAAACCGTCATGCCACTTCACTACTCTATGCTTGTGTCACTTAAGTATTCTGTGCCTTAGGTGCATAAACTGGAGAGTAGTTGCTCGGGTAACTTAAGATGTACTCGTTTTCTATCATATTCAAGCATAAAATATGGATATGTAGGGAATTTAAAACTAGGTGTATTATGTATACATTTTCATCTACTGTTTCATTTTGCTTGTATTTATTTCTGTCTCTTCCATGGAGTTTTTCAGCTCTGTCGCCACGACCTCTTGTACTGTATGGTTTCCGGGTAAACGGGTTTTAACGACAGGGCGGTATTATTATTATTATTATTAGAAGAGAAACTACGAGTATGTACCAAAAATTCTATTTCGCAGAAAATAAATGTAATATTTCTCTGTGTGCTTTTTAATATACACTTCTGACTACTGAATCATGCATGTTAGTGTGAGATTTATCTCTATGTTTTGCAGCCGATATGCTGTTTACGCAGACTCCGGTTTGTGCATAAGGCGAAATAGCTAATTTCATGTTGCGTCATTAAATTAGGACACTGCTTGTACTTTCCTCGTTTGGTTAAACGTTTGAAAGACTTGGTCAAAATGGGCAGTGATGTTTGTATTCGCTTTCGCACCTGTATATAAGAAAATCCTACACTGTAAAATTTTTTTAATAAACTTTTAAACTGTAGTGCAAGTTATTAACTCAAACACAGAAAAATTTACCACACATCAAACTGCAAATAACGGGAATTTGTTTGTTGGTACTACGGGAAATTAATCACTCATTTGACTATTCCCCGAAATAATGTAGGAAAGCTATCATGGATCAATGGAAAAATACTTTACCATTCATGTTTTCTCAGTAGGAGTGTACACTAACGTAGTATATTTAAAAACTAACTTATTTCTGAGAGCGTAGTTGCCACGAGTTTTTTGTTCCATTCCGTCTTTCATATATTGCCTTGATGTATTGAGATGTATGTCGTGCCGAACAACGTAACACATACGCTGTAAATGGAGGTAAAGCAGCAAAAGAGTGCACGCATGGGTATATGCAATAGAAGGACCCCGAGAAAACAGTCTGGCCAACGGGAACATCAGCCCTGTTCCCCACAAGCAAAAAAATCCAGAGCGAACCCGCCGGAAATCGAACATTATTCTCCATGTTGGAAGGTCAGTGGTTCTAGCACTAAACTATCGTGGCCAAAATAGTACTTTGGGAGAATACCAGATATCTGGCGAACGCTAAGTGTCTATAAAGCCCATATTTTAATTTTTTGTTTCAACTACGTTGGGCCTATCTCTAAAACTAGGCCACTGGTTCAGACCAACATAAATCAGAGTATATATCTGATGATAATATGTTATGTCTGAAGTGCCAGTCTCTTCCTTCCCTCATACTAAATTTACTGTAAACTTTCACGGAGTTCGACCGGACTGGCATGTATGTAGCACCAAAGAGGACAAATTAATATATCAAATGCTAATGTATTCCTGTAGCCTTCCTGAAACACGGTGGCCTTTAGATATTCTGATATTTATAGTTAACACTCCCGGATCAGAAAACCATATTTCCCCGTATTTGGTAAGCCGGTAGTAAGAAACGCATAACCCTAATCGAATAAATAAACGAAGTGATATAATTTCTTCCACCTTATTTTAAGATATCATTCGGGCAACTCTTGTCTTGGAGAAGGGAAACTGCTATTTTGCCATAATTTGTGCGGCGTTACAAATTAACAACCGTACAGATGTAAGACTTTTGGAATAATTTATAGACCCCTTCATCATTACTATTTAAAGATGAACATTTTTCTGGTACTTTAGACTCACCCTCTCAAATACGGAAACATGCCTCTGTTTATCGCTCATATTTGTAACAATATTGTTTCATGAAGTACGTTAAAAAAACATTCCTACACTTTTTATATTTTTTTACTGAGCAGCATGCAGTCAGGAGTCAACAAGCCTTAATTAACTATGGCAACTAAGTGAAGGTTTTTATTTCACACGGAACATATGAAAAATGATTCAATCGTTAACAATATGCGTATTTTATTCTGCGTCATGGATACTTTTTTGCAAGAAAAAAGGTAGCTTGCTGATAAAAACTGATTAAATTGACTTCATGAAAATTTGTTAGCTCTGCTTAGTCACAGTTAAGTGGTACCGCAAATCAAGAATGTGATCGTATTACATGTTCAGCAGTGGGTCGAGGTACCTTTTCTATCTCTGTGGTAAAGCTGTCAAAAGTTTTTATCAAACGCAAATGTAATATTTAAAACGTGTACTTATAACATTTTATATTGCATTATTACTATACATTTGAGATGAAAACTGATTTTCTGGCACCTTTTCTATTTCGTAACACGATTATAAGAACACTTGAATATTATACTTTGGTGTATTTTTATCCCCTTTTAAGGAAACATGCATCCGAAGGGTAGCCTTTTTTTATTTTCCTGTATTTTTTTTTGTTTTAATGTAGAGAATATTACAAAAGTGAAAAGTGGCAGCCCTAGATAAATTATCTTGATCTTTTTTAAGAAAAAGAACAGCATCTATATAGATATTTTATTTATTGATAGACATGTATACGCGCGAGCACAATTTCGCAAGAAATTATGTTACTGTGAAGTGCCATTAGGTACTGAGTACTTCACTTCTGTACGGGGTATGATAATCCCACTTCTGCGGATGTCTCTTTGGCCGGGGCTACTACTTGCGGCTGGAGACTCGAACGCCCGGTCAAGCGGCGAACCCGGCCGCCGCGCGAGTGTTGCACAAACTGCTGCCCGCTTTCTATCTAGATCACCTGTCTCCAGACCGCGCAGGCCTTCTGGTTATTCTCGGCGTGGGCGAGACTACACCTGTGAATGAATAGACCTGCACTGACAGGGCCAGCAGCAGCCCAGCGCCACACCTCCAGCACAGGGTCGCCGCCTGTCCCTCCCTCCCGCTCCTTCTTCTATCACCCTACATCCTCTTTCTCTCGCCGGGAGAAAAAGAAAGCAAGGCGACAGCTTTTTATAGCGGACACACGCCCTCCGTCTAATTTCGTCACGCCGCCTTAATGTATTGATAATGACGCAACGCACGCTGTATTGTTGATACTGAGAACACGTCTGACTGGAGTTAGAACTTACGTACCGAGTTTAAGGCGCTGGTCTACATGCGGCGAGAATGGCATAGTCCATAATTAATGTTGTAAAAAAATTATGTTTTTTCCCAGCATATAATTATTTTATGGAAAAATACCGAGTCTCTTGTTTTTTTCATTTATCACATATTTTATTTCTGTTTCACATTGAGGTCCATGACTTTTGTATCACAAAAGTCAGTAAAAGAAGCATCATTATTTTTAATAGGCAAGAAAAATAGTTTATCCATTAGATGCATTTACTGGTTTCAATAGATTGCCATCAACCCTTGGTGCACTGTTTATTAAATATTTCGTTGTTTATTCGCCAGAAATAAACACTGATGGAATAATGGTAAAATGAGAAAATGTAAAACAAATTTAATGAATTCATGTTAATTAAATAGTAAAAAAATAGGAATTAAGAAATTGTTCAGAACGTAAACCCAATGCATATAAAGATAAAATACAAGGACATAGCGTTAAGTTTCTGCCCCTTCCGCTTCATACTCACGAGTACTGGGTATCTTACAACTTAGAAATCACAAAAAAAAAAAAAAAAGTAATTTGTCTGAATTTTTCTCTTTGTATACTCTGTCTTATATAACTTGGCAATATCTTGATGGCCAGTGAGTGACAACTTCATGTATACGAAAAAAACAAGGGGCCGTTTACAAAATCCTGTGTCAGCTGATACATGAACGAATGAAAGTTAATATTACGTTGGCTATTCTGACTGTACTGCCGACGCACATCAGAAAAGTAGAAAATACGAGAATAAGAAAGAATTCCTAGATTAATTAAAACACGTTATTTTACGTGGTCACAAAAAACAGTTGTTAGTGTTACAAACTAAACTTCGTGCTAAAGTAGTAATGTTCAGGTGTTCAAAATGAAATGCAAATTAAAACGGTCCGTAATCAATCTGAACCCAACTTCAAACTTTGGGAGTTCTTTTTACTTTCGTCGAAATGTCAAAATATTGCCAAGTTATATGAGACAGAGAGTATCAGTTCTTTTACTTTCTCAGGAGTGCATGTCGCTGAAGGACTTAAACTTGTACCAGGCTCAGGAGTTGCTTCACTTGGTGACATAAAACTGCTATTGGAGGTGGCTTCACTTGTTTCTGTGCCTTTTTTTTTTTTGCAGCGTAAAGTTGTGTGCAATGTACACAATTTTTCCTGTACTTTTATTTTTTAACCTATTTGTATTCGAGTCTGAATTCTCTCTCCCCTCCCCTTCTCAGGCCAAGGGCATTACGTAAAAAACTTCTTTCACAACCAGCTGAAGTTGCAGGAAGGTCCGAAAACCTGACAGCCTACTTGGAAAGTTCTCTGCTCTCGCAAAATCTCTCTCCCCAAAATGTCGGGCGTAATTTTAAAGATAAAAGCCCAGATTAAAATTTTTTCTGTAAAAATTTACTTCTGGCATGATTATTTGCAAGGTCTATCAACACCGTATTTTCGTCAACACAGGCAATTTTTTAAATTTTATTTAAATATAATTTATGTAGCATCAGCCAGAAAAGAAAAAAGAATAACTCAAACGAACTAATTGCTAAATCTACTGCATTAAGGAGTGGTTTGCTAAATTTTTTTTGTGATTAATATCTAAGTAATTTGAATTTTCAAGAAAGTTTTAAGAATTTGTTAAAAAAATAATCAGGGTTTTACTTTTTTTTTTGTAGAAATCGTTGCTCTTATGTTTCGGTTTGAAAATAATTTCTTGTCTTATATTTCTGACCGCACGCTGTATCTGCAATCGAATACAGCGGCGGGAATATGAAAAATTATTGGGCTCTCATTTGGAGTTTCATATACCAGCGGCTCGACGATATGTTTGCACTCCAGTTCACTGCTATATAGGTAACGGCGATGGAGCACTTGACGCGCGTGTGAATTTAACTCTTGTTTTTCTCTTTCTCCAGGTATACGCAATCGCCTTAACGCGGAAGATGTTTCTTCTTGTCGTGGTCGTTTTGCGACCATTAACTCTGTCGGAAATCCCCACAGCAACGAGAAATAAGTCTAACCATACGGCTGAAGTAGATTCAATCATTGTGAGGTCGTTCTGCTGTGCAACTTTTAATACGCCACAATTAATGGTAATCAGATACTTCATACAAAAGCCTGCATCCGTTGTGGTGTATACGATAGTTATCACTGATAGCTTCTAAAGGAATAATAGCTCCATACACGTTCACGCTTCCTGATAGCTAGTCACGTTGACAGAACCTGAGATTTACTAGTTTTCCTTGCCGCTTCGTAAATGTTACTTTTCGTGCTTTTTTTTTTTTTCCTAACAGTTGCCCTGTCTCAAGAACATTGTCTAGTATGTTCGCCGATAAGGAACATTACCCACGCTGTTTGCCAACAGAAAACAAGTTTTCTGCGGTTAACACATTAAAAAGATTATCTGGTTTCCCCTGACAAGTAAAGGGGGTATTTATTGTTTAAAGTGTTCAGAAAGGAACTTTTAAGATTGTGATGTTCCCGCTTAACCATGCGTTCAGAAATGTGTTTATACTTGAACTGAAACAAAACAAAAATTAGCCTAATAGTTTTCTGTATATTTTAAATTGGCATTTATTTTTTAAGGAAATAGGTCCTGTTGAGTGGGAATATTAGGTACAATATTTAATACTTCACAATGCTTGTCGGTGTGATTACAAACGAGTTATATGGTTTTCAGATGCATCAATCAGAAAGCACAGTTGTCGGTTACTTTGAAAGAGGCCTCCCGAAATAATGTTTTCAGCGCGCAAGATTCCTCGTGTTGTATTCACCTGTCGTCTGAAGCGAGTTCTTTTTTTCTGTCGCAAGAAAACGAAGTGAGGATACGTGTGGAGGTTTTCTTCTGAAATCGCGTATTTCAAACACGCCGCAGCGCAGTTTGCAGCGCCAGGCGGACTGGCGCCTTAAGAGGCAACTCGGTCGCTTTCAGCGCCCTTGGCGTCGACGTTGCTAAACAGGTAGCGAGCGCATCAAGGTGTGCCCGCGTGTATCGTTCCGATACTTGTCGAGCGCTCCTGCAGCCCTGGTGACGAGGTTGTGACACTTGCACGTTGGGACGTTTGCGCGGAACGCGATAGCTCAGAATACACTGAGACGAAATGGAATGGCGATTCCTTTGATGTGGTCGTACCCGTTAAATTGGCTGCGCGAGGCTCTGCGTCTGATTGGCTACTGCGTGCTACGGAGAGCTCCTTATTGACTGGGCTGCCGGCTGGCGAGAGTAGCTTACCATGGGCACTGAAGGGCATCCCTGCAAAATTTAATCCAGATCGGTCGAACGGTGTAGAATTGTATAGAGAACAAACACATATACTTACATACAAACTTAGACTTAAAGCCTGCTGTGCATTTTAATTTTTTACGCGAAATATCACTGGTTTTATTTAGATAAACAGGATTATTTTTTAATGAGTGCAGATATTTTAGGGAATGCAAGGGATGGTCAAGACAAGTGTTTTGATGTAACGAACATGGTACTGGAAATGCATCCTTATGCTACAGATAAAATAGAACGCAAGACGCGTTGTTGGTGTTGAAGATGCCCTCGCCTGAAGTGTGGAGTAGTAATGCGCTGCTGCAAGAACCACGTGGCAAAGTCAAGTCGACGACGACAATCATCACTACAGCCACGTGTGCTGCTCCCAGTACAGCGGTACTGTACGCCGCCGTGCAACCAGGTCTGCGGTCATCACTTGAACTATTGTTGTAATACTGTGCTTCGGTGTCGATGTCAACTCACTTTGTGTGATTGTGATACATGTTCTGTACACATAATAAGTATTGCTTACAGCCTATGCGTTTTGAGTTTTAATTTATTTGTAGCATAAGAACACATCATTACATCAAAACACTCGTCTTGACACCTCCTTGCATCCCCCAAAAATATCTGCACTCTTTTCAAAAACACCCTGTAATGTAACTCAAATATCTGCCCACACGTGTTATGGCTCGACTCCTGAGTCAGAAATAAGGTTACTGGGTAGCGTGGTGCTTCCGCGCAAGCATCGCCACAGAATGCTTGTGAATACAGAGGTGAGAAAGCCGCTTATACCACGAGCTCTAGCCGCACACGCCAGCAAAATGGCGCCACCGGCCAGCAACATGTTGGGACGCCGTTCGCCAATCTCCCGCAGCATGCAGTGACACGTAGCCTCAAGCAGCCAATAAACGTCGGAGTACGATAACTTCAAATGAATCACTACGCCTTTCCCCATCTGTGTACAGTACGTTTCACTTTAAAGGGTCTCCCTAGCACTTCGAGTGCTACCGGCGTAACACTACGTCGACTGAATTTAACTGAGTTGTATGGAGTTTACCGTGATATTTCGACATCTGCATTCTTTACAGACACGGGCTAGGAAAGATTACTTCGCCGGCACTTTACGTAAGGTTCTATGCATAGCAATATTACGTCAGCAACTCTCAAAGTGTAAGTTACTGAAATGAATACGATTGATTGCACTTACATTACTTCACACAGGAAAGAAAAACTGATTGGGACACTTTCAACTCGGCATTGTATTGGCAGGCAGACAGCCAGTAATGAAAATTGTTTAGTGTATGGACCAATAGGACGGTTTTAAACGGGAATATAGAGAACAGCAATACTGATGGTGATGCAGTCGTGAATATAGGAGACTTGCTTCTAGCGTGCCGTGATTGCCAGTAAATCTGTACCGCACTCAAAGTGCTAATAAAAAAAGTTGTATCCCTCAAGGTCTCGTCCGGCGACAAGGAAGCGTTGCGATGGCGATTAAAAATAGCATAAACAAACATCGCGTGTGTTTTGCCTTCTCAGAAATTCATGCGGCGTCTGTAGTATTTTAATACAGCTATCTACTCAGAAAAGATACATCATTGTCGGTATAGCAGAAAACACTTTTTTTTTCAGAAAAATAAATATCGTAAACAGCGATTTTTGCTTACTTTAACACTTTTCAACGACCACTTTTATGTTTCAATAAGATAATTCATAATATTTATCGATTAACAATGAAATATTCCACAGTTTTTTTAAATTGGATTAGACACAACTGCTTACATTGAGATACATTAGACAAATAAGAAAGCCTCTTAAGGGTGTTGTATACCAAAAAATATATTATTTTATAATTTTACCAAACACTCTTCTTCAACTTGTACGCATAGTACGCAATGGCATTTTCCTAAAATAAGAATAAATGTTGCACTTTATATTTTCAAAATAATTTGATGTCAAATACGAAATTTTCCAGTTTTGCTGCAGCCATAATAACAAATACTAACTACGATGCAGGTACAAATGAAAATATTTGCAACATAATTTAATGCCATAGGCTGTCTCTTGTCATATATGTCATCACCAAATAACACTATGCGTTAAAAAAAATGTTAAGAATATGCAAAAAGTCTATATTTTTAACAATTAAAAAAAATGCGTTAGTCTAACTGTTATTTTGTGAATACGTAGGTGTCACGTGGTAACCCACGGCATTGTAAATTTTTTCATTAGTACATCTTAGTATTTGTCATTTTGGCTGATGCAAAACAGAAAATGTTTTGATTTGTAGTCAAATTATTATGAAATATAAGTGCAAAATGTTTTTATTCCTAGAAATAATTCATTTTTTTTGGTATTCGACGCTCTTAATGGCGCGACCACTTCGTTTAGCTTCTATAGGAATGCGTGGGGTTAGGAAGACGTG
The DNA here is from genome assembly GCA_002778355.1 of Clitarchus hookeri. NCBI lineage: Eukaryota > Metazoa > Arthropoda > Insecta > Phasmatodea > Phasmatidae > Clitarchus > Clitarchus hookeri. The sequence continues at coordinate 1,152,817 of NQII01000257.1, forward strand.
GTGTAACGTCGTCGTGGGATGCCGTTGGCAATGAGTCTTGCGGGTCCATACGACTCCTTGACAAATACAACTGTCCTGCGAGTGGGTGTCCTTGCGCCCGGAACAGCAGGAGTCATCACGTACGCATGCCCATCTTGATAACCGGCTGGCACATCAGGGGCCGCGTGTTCCCTTCGCCCTCCTTCGAGGATCACCATCCCCCTTTCCAACTCTCCTGCCTAATGCCTCGTCATTCCCAGTCCTCGAAATTATCATCGACGCGCCGCTAAATGGCCGGCACGACGAGTCGCCCATCCGCTCCCCCCGCTTGCAGCGCCGCGACAATAGATGCTCCCGGGTCCGTGAATGACCGCTCCCGTGGGCCTTACAAGCCCACTCGTCCCTCGCGGGACTTTATCTGCTGGAGTCCCTACTGTGATACACGCGGCTGCCCTGTGCTGGGCGTCCTTGCACTGCCACTGCCCATACATTCTCTCCCCTGTGCCACTCGCACAGGTATTTCTCATCGTTAAGTCCAGCGATCACTCACTGTTTTTTTTTTAAATTAAGTTATTTCAATAAAAAAAATGCTGGTCCTTAAAACTACGGACTTTTTCGTAATTTTCTCAAAACCTCTCCGCAAATGTGCTCGTTAGTTTTCTGTACTTCCGGATTAAAAATTATTTTAAAAAAAGGTTTTTTTTTTGTTATGCGGGCTCTTTACTGTGTATAGAAACAAGTATGAAAGATAAAAAATATTTATTCTAAAGCGAGATTTGAGTCCAAATGAAAAGTTTGTGTGTCCATGACTTGCCACTCACAAAAAATGTGTTATATATGAAAAATTAAACATACTGAACTTTTTCAGTTTCTAGTAATGTTTGAGTGTCTTAAGTGTTGTTAACTGTTACATGTGGCTGATTCTTCTTTTTTATATTAGAAGGGATGTGTATAACTGACGTATATATCTTACCTGCCACAAAATATAATAACTTTCTGGTTACACTCTCGTAGAATGCTTTGTGCAGATTCGGCATTCGTTGTTACCGAAACTTGAAGCTAAGCTCCGTTTTTTGGCGTTTCTGATATTGTTTTCGTATAGTAATATTACATTTCCGTACAAAATATGCCTTGAATATATGAACATTTTAAAAGTGTTGGTTACGAATTTTTACCGCGCCTAAGTTTTTTTGTGTGATGTTTGTGTTGCTTCGTAGCTCTAAGAAAGTCAGAACATATATTGGTGCGTTACATTTTGTAGTGTGTTGATGTGAAATAATTATTCGTCAATGGTTCCGGTTTTATTTCTGTCCTGCTAAATACATCAAATAACTTAAGCACTGTAGTCACATTTTCGAAATGTTTATTTCTAAAATCTTGAAGCACCGAGATATCAAAGAATCTCGTATTCCAGGTAAAACCTAGACTTAATGCTGTGGAGGAAAATTCTTCACCAGGTTGTGGGGAGGAGGGTATTTGAAAAAGGCTTTTGGAAGGATGTCAAGAATATTCTCTCAAGATATTTCGATACACGCAATGTATTATCTTTTTGCGGGGACGCGCGCCTGTTTGTGTTCTGTAAAGTACTTACGAGAGATATAATAAAGTTTCTTTATAACGCGACACTGGTCACCGATGTTTGAATACCACTGCAATATTTGAATAGTAATAATTAATATACAGTCTTAAAGTGACAGAAACTGCATTTCTGATTCCTTCATCCGCGTTTTTTTTTTTTTTTTTACTGTTTGTATATTACGGTTTTTATTCTTGGTATTTTATTTTATTTCTTGGGATTTTCTTACCTAGGAGACTCGCGTCTTTCTCAGCTTGTATTTTGTTTCTTATATTTCGGCCAGTTATATCTTCCACTAACTGCTCTATTGTAAGTGTCGTATATGTTGTTGCATTTTTGAACTGTAATACTGATGTCCTCTTTTACCAAGGCTTAATGATTATCGACTTTTAAGGTTGCTGACTGTCGAGGCTGTTATATGTATGTTGAAATTACTGACTTCTGAGGCTGCTAACGTTTGAAGCTACCTCCTTTTCGAGGCAACTGACATTCGAGACTCCTTACTTCCGAGGCTACTGATTTTGATGCAACTGGCTTTCGAGGCTTTCGACATTCGTGGTTACTGACTTTGAGACTACGTGCTTTCAGGGCTTCTGACATTCAAGCCTACTGACTTTCGAGAGGCAACTGTCATTCGAAGCTACTAATGCGCGAGACTGCTGACATTTCAGGCTGCTAGCATTCGATACACTGGACGCTGTTAACTTTCAAGGCTACTGACCTGACTTTAAAGGCTACAGACTTTCGAGGTTGTTGACTCGGTGCTAATGACTTAAAGAGCGAACTACTGACTCTTTGGACTAGTGTCGCGCTCTCGAATGTCAGAAACTAAGAAAGGGTTGGGGGGGGAGGGGATGGAGCAGTGACGATATGAAAACGATGACATGAGGAGCACCATGAAGAAACTCCTGCAGCAGGCAGTATCTTTATGAGGTTCCTCTACCAAAAATTTACCTGGCCACCCAGGGCACCTCACAGGCGGGCTTCTTTAAAAAATTCCTCACGCGGCACACGGGGGGAGGACGTCAACGATGGTCACGCCACGGCGTTCCCAGGTGGAGTGCTGGGAGGGGGGTGGGGACGGCGCCCGGCTGCCGATGGCCGAGGGTTATTAATCGCGGACGAGCGGTCCCCAGTGGTGGTCGCCACACAGCAGCCCCTGGTCGTCGGCTATCTGATGACGGAGAGGCTCGTCCAGAACAATGCCGCATTGTTCGTAATGAGCCCCGAGGGGGGTCGGCGGCGCGCGCAGGTAGTCGCTCTCCCACGCGCTCCTCACTTATCTCACACACGACCCTCGTCGTCGTTGTATTAATACGGCGAGGGACGACGACGACGTTCCAGCGTCCAGGTGCCGTCTCCTCGCCCGACTTTTATCACTCCCCTGGAAGATGGCTAGCCCGCAGATGGTCCAGCGTCCCGCTGAAACACACAGATTGCAACGTACTACTTGACCAAGCCATATGTGCATCCGGAAAATATGTGAGCTACACAAGGCCTTACGCCGTTATCTGCCTCCCTTCCCTCTTTTTTTACTTAACCCTTCTTTCTCCAGGATAAGATAAAGCGCTCGACTGCGGGTGTCAGGTATCAAAGTGACCTTAAGTTGTGGAACAGTGCTGACTTATTCGTAAAGCTAGTGATTTTTCGCAAAAAAAAAAAAATTACCAGTACACAGTATACTTCAATACCATTAGCACCCAACAGCAGTTTGTGTATTACCATTGGTTGCTGTCTGCTCAAGAAGGCGTTTTCGTATTTGAACGGGCCACTCAGAATTCCGCAACATCAGGCACGGCTCTTACGTGATTCGTGTGCAGACAGTTAACACGTGTCAAAAAGTAATTCAGCCCAACGAGATAAGTAAACGACCCTATAGTGCTTTGAAGTATAACTTGTCTTGAAATATTTTCGTGAAGTTTCACTATCCCTACTAATTCGCGTTGCCGAGTTGATGCTCCCGTGTGGGTTGGTGTTTGTAGAAGTGGCGTAAATTCACGTCGGCAGATGTAGACGCAGATAACTAACGGTATTGAAGTTCAGGCACTAGCAGCTCTTTCCTCTCAAAAGTTGCACCAACTCTTGAGTTTCACCTCTCCCTGACTGTACACATAACTTGGTCAAGTAGTAGCTCCTGTACGATGGGCAATGCTTATGGGGGCCGCGGTGGTGTAATGGCTAGGACGCTCGCCTCCCACCAAAGTGAACCGCGTTCGATTCCCAGCGGGGTCGTTCCCGGATTTTCTCACTTGGGAATCGTTCCCGACGATGCCACTGGCCCGCGTGTATTTTCGGGATCTCCAGTTTCCTATGCCCTTGCATTCCGGTGCTGCTACATACTTACCTCGCTTCACCTTCATCGGCGCTAAAGACCCCGATTTTACGAGCCGCCCAAATCTCTCCACTCTGCTTACATGCTAACAGGCAGCCCAGCCATTAGGGACAATTTTCGCAGCGTGTAGTAGCCAATCAGAACAAGTATCACTTTCAGACCTTTGCACAGGCAATCAACGAATGTGTACGCTTACGTCAAGAGAACGGACTCGTAATTTAATTCATGTTTACTTATCTGTTCTGTGGTTGCGTTGTTTATGAGCTTAGCTTGATCTCCCTGAGCGCTTCTTACCCTCTACGCCTTGGACACGAACGAACGTCCTGGTAGTCAGCAATTTAGCCACACAGAATGGTGAATAGGATAGACGGAGTGATATTATGTTAGATTCTCATTAAATCTGACATTATATTTAGAGAGGCGGCACACAAGTGTATGTCAGCTTCACTTGTGTTATCGGACCTTCGCTCTTCCAACACGCCCTGTGGACCTCAAAAATAATTGTAAATATCCCTATTTCAGGTCCCTTCATTCCGTGTGACCGAGTTAAACAGGAGAATAATTTTTGCGTGAGGCGGTAGCCACTGAAAAAATTAATGTGTAGAGGACTGTTGAGTATAGTTTAGTGTCGTGTTATAACGTAAAATGGTGGGGGTCTCTTATTTATATGTATATTTTCTACGTTGTTCATTTGTTAACTAACTGAATTCCTTCAGAATTCCTCCTTTAATCGTGCCTGTGTTTTATGCCATATGGTATGTTCTCTGCTATATACAACATAGCACCGCAATTACGTCATATCCGTAATAGCTAGTTAGAGGTACGTGAATTTCACAATTTCTTTTGGCAGCAGCCTAGACATATTAGTCTTTCATATATTCGAGCCACAGTTGTTTATTTATTGGCGGCTGCTACTATTGTAACTATTTCTTCCTGTTAATTACTGGCGCCAATAGCCCGTGGTCAGATGATGCAATATTCGTGTTTGCAGTGATTAAAAGTTCGTAAAGATGGTGGATGGTTTTTCTCCTAGCATAGGAGGGCAGATACAGCTATTCTCAGTGCGGCAGGTATTAACAATGAGAATGTTCAAGAGATCTAAGATGTCCCGTCCCAATGGCCAAAGGCTAGGCACTAGAAACATTCACGAATTCATTTTACGACAAGCTAGACTTAAAACACATTCATATACATATCTGCTATGTCTGCAGTTGGAACACAGTTTACTAGACACGTTCTGGTGAACTCTGAGTCAATAACAGACCTACAAGGAAACAAGTACCTAATCCCGTGCCACCTGGCCAGAGGTAAAACTCTCTAGACACTGGGCCAGCAGCCAATGAACAAAAAGCTGAGACTCTAAAATATATAGGACAGTGGAATGTAGCATACAAGTCTTTCGAAACGCGAAGTTTTCGTGCCCCTGACTTTGGCTAAGAAAGGTTAAGAGTTGCTAATATTTATGTTCATTACTAGATAAACATTGACAGTACGTGTGAAAACCACTGTGGTTCAATTAGAAAAGGAACACTGGAGTATACATGTTTCAAGTATAACCTGACACAGGAATAAACTGAAAAATTCACGTATTTACATTAACAAATGAGTCAAATTAAGTTACTACCACTGATTAAAAAGTATCATAATCACTGATGCTCCGCCGAGAGGTTGCTGCACTTGCAAACCTCCGAACTCGCAATTCGGAGGACGTGGGTCCGAATCCAGATCCGCCCACCCTGAGTTTTGTTTCCTACGGTTTCCCGAAGTCACTCCAGGCGATTACTGGGATGGTTTCTTACTACGTACCATGCCCGTTCCTGCTTCTCTGAGCAGTTCGCCCCGTCTCTAATGACCTCGCTGTCGACGTGACGCTAAGCCCTGGCTATCTGTCACTGACACTTCCGACTGCTACACCTACGTACGCCCGTTACGCAAGGCTGGCCGAGTCGTCGACAGAGGCCGTTCTTGCACGCGCAACAACCCCGCCACTCGTATGCGCGACGTCAGGCGGTTGCAGTTTGTCGCCACGGGCTACGACGCACTTTTACCAACACGTTCGGGGCGCAGCCGCATTTCTCTCGACCAGCCGGCGTGTCCGACGACGGTGGTGGAAGAAAAAAAATCTCTCCCTCCCCTTGTGGGGAGGAGAAGGGGGAATTCAATTGAGATAGTTCAGGCTGTGGCATTCCTGTTAAAGGTTGCCGCGGCGGCTCGGAGCGGCGCGCCTCCGAGCAGGAATCGCCGCGTCTACCCGGGGTAGAACGACGCAGCCTGGAATGCGAGCCGTCGCGTTACGAAACGCTCTTCCAGCGCGTCGCACTCTCTGGAACAGGAGGGTCTGGAGCTGGAAAAAGGCGGGTTGGCGAGGAGCGGGAGTTGAAACGGGCGATGGTGCGAGTGGACGCCTGGAGATGGCCCAATTCTCCTCAACGTAACTTCTTCGTCGTCCGACCTATCTACTAATTATGAGTTGATCTGTTTTCGTTATCTGCGCATGCCTGTCGACATTGACTCAGAAAACAAAACATATGACACATCGAAAGGGGCGGCGGTGGCCGAGCTGTTAGACTACTCGCCTCCCACCAACACGAACCGGGTTCAACCCTGGTCGGGTCTCTCCCGGATTTTCGCAAGTGGAAATCTTGCCGGACGATGTCGCTGGCCGGCGGGTTTTCACTGGGATTTGCCTTTTTCTTAGCCCTTTCATTCCAGCGTTGCTCCATCCTCACCACCTTTTCACCGTATCGGCTCTTTAGATCTCGTTGCCGAAATCTCTTCACTCAACTCAACTTCAAAAACCGCACTCCAGAGGTGTAACACCCGCTTATAACGCGGCATCCCAACATTTTACTGGTTAAGGACGCCATTTTGCTGGTGTGTGCGTCCGTTTCACTTCTGTATTGTCAGTTATTCTGTGCCTTAACGTCGTATTGAAAGTGTGTGTAATTGCTAAAGTTAAATATTTTACATTTCTAAAAACAAAAATGTGTATAACAACTGGATTATTAATTGTTTATTTGAGTTCCTGACAATTACACAGTCACTGTTGTTAGTCTATGAATAAAGTAATCAGGCCCATATGGCGGAAGGATACAAAGTATGAACACAAGTGGATCCTATTTCCTAGTTCTTATCTCAGTTTATCATCTCTACTTAACAATACTCTGCGGTACTACATATCCTGTAACGTGTCAGACGTGAACAAGCCCGGTTACTCCCGACTTTACTGAAGCCCTGCTAAAGTTATACTTTCAGGAAATTACTCCGCCTCATGCAAACAAAGTTTTACTGAATCTATAAAATTACACAAACGGGGCAACGTACTACATTAGTACGCAATCAGTGCGATAAAATATTGCATACGAACTATTTATTACTAGGCATTACCAACACACCTTTTTCCTCGCCGTATTTTCCTCATCTTACTAATAAATGAATGTTATAAATTATTGATAAATAAGTAGCACTTTAATTTAACCAAAAATAATGTTCTTTTATGTTAACAGAAATATAAAACGCTTGTTATAAATGACATATTTAGGAAATAAGCAAACACGCCATACATGGTTTAATTTTTTAAAGGTTATATTCAATAAGTGTGAAGAAACTGCGATTAGACAATAGCTTACTCGGGATTGAGGTTATAGTGCTCGCCTACCTGGCACTTGAAAGGCTGTCCAACGTGTTTGAACACTCCGTTTTTGACGCAACTATTAAACATGCCCCCAGCAGGTTTACATAAGAAAAGAAATTACATCCCAGACGATGATGGAACGGTACTTCCAAGACATCCCGCACATTAGAAACATTAATTTCGTGTCCTCCTACATACACAAAAATAGCTTTTTAAGAATGATATACCTTAAAATATACAAACGGGATGTATGCGAAACTACGATAGAGGCATGCATTGTGCTTTGCTACAGAGTCGCGTGCAATGAAAGCATAGAGTCGCCACTTGAAGCCACGGACAGGCGAGTCACCAGCGGAAAGATTGCACGCCAGTATAGCGCCTTGCACATAGAGGCGATTCAGCTTTACAAACGCTGGTCGGCGTCGACCGTAGCGCTTCGTCGATTTTTGCCTCACTCACTCGGACATTTTTCTCACTAGGCGAGCACCTGAAGAGTTATTAGTCCGGACATATTTTCTATACATTCGTTGTATGCGTGTTTACGCGTATCTCAGCAAATAAAGGTCCTGGAAATACGTCTTTGTGGCAGAAAAAAAAAAAAAAACTATTATCCAACCTCGTACAGTTTCGTTTTTATAATATTAAATTTATTCTCAGACAAAAAAATTGCGACATAGATTAAAAATCTTCTTTTTATAGCTTGCATACGCAATTTTTCTTAATAGGTATGAGAAAAATAGAACACCACAGTCGTAGTTTAACGTATGGGCTTTCATAGCGTGTAACAAAATGCCACAATTACAGACCTCATTTTCACAGGAAAACGTTATAGCGGAAGAACTGCACGTAGGTTCAGCGCCTTGCGCGTTAGCCTACTATTAATTCTTTCAGACCCACATTAATTTACGGTTTCAGGTGTTGGGAACAAGACATTTTATGATCCGTACTGTACTTAAAGTCGACAAAACTCAAAATTTTCGCTTCGTTATCACAAATAATGAGCTCTACGCTTTGTGTTTTTAGCTGTCATAATTAGAACCAATATTGACCTAGACCAATAACATGGCTTACTAATCTAGTCTTCATAGGGAAGATCACTGGCCATTGAGCCTTGCAATGTGCAGTACCAGGCAGAAATAACCTTAATTTACATTATGTATACACTGGGTCTGAATGGGCTGAGGGTTGATGGGCTAAGGCCCCTGCCACACTGTCAAGTTTTTCCGTCGAACTGCTTCCAGTAAGTTTGGTGAAACAAAGTTGGACAGTTGTGATGTCATTGAAACTTCTTTTACATAGCCATATTTGTCTGAAAAAGGTTGGATAGCTTCATTTTTCACTGAACATTTGAAGATTGGAGCGGTTATAAAATTTATTTGTTGTTTGACGGTCTCAGCCAATCAGAATTGTGCACGATAAGAATGGACGTCACGAAACTTTATAAGGAAAAATGGTTGGAAACGAAATAAGTTATGAAGATAACTAATTTATGTAGAAGTGTTCTGGAAATGAATGCTGTTTTAAGTGGATTGTTAAGAACACCGATACATTAAATTTCATTGTGTAGAAACATTTGTGACAAATAAAATTAGGATTTTGTGATGTGAAAATCAATCAAAAGATTCGTTACATTTCTCCCTTTAATGGACTGCATTGAAACAAAACAGCAGCGTCTCACTTAGAAAATAATTGTTAAATAAAATTTCACATTAGATCCTTCCAGAAATATAAATTTGATAATGAGAAACATTTTCAAAGACACTCAAGAGTATTTGATGAAATTTTTGGAAGGAAACATTTTGATGGCCGTATTTCTTCTTAAAATTTGGTTGTCAAATAATTTGAAGGCAAATTTGACAGTGCGACAGGGGCTTAAGGATCGCCAGTAAAAGGGTTTGTCGGTGGCGGTTGACGCTTGTCCTTAAGGGCGGACGTAACACTGTCAACAACAGGAGCTGGGCACATCGCGAACAAGCGAAGTTCCCGCGCTCGTCGCAGGACCGCGCTGTAGTCGCCCAGAGAGACAGAGGCTTGCCCGTGACGGGCGTGACACGCGAGCGACGTGGGACATCAGTCCTGGCAGCTCTCTCTCTCTCTCGCTCTCTCGCTCTCTGTGCCCAGGTGTTTAACAAGAAACATATTTCGTGCGCTGCCACGCTCCGCCATCGCGCTTGTCATCTGCCCTGGCTTTGAACCGCGTGGCCCGGGCTGTCCCCGCTGATTTATCGCCGCCTCGGAATAAGTGCGTTTGTTACCCTTCCCTCCCTTACCCATCAGCCTATATTCTTACCCACCACTGCGCCGGACATTTCGTCCACTCGTGTGGGCGTATTTCGATGTCCCGGCGCGAATATGCGCTAGTAAATAATATCATGCACTAGCACATGCGACGTTTTATTCAACACGAAACAAAAATAAAAAATAATGCTACGAAGACACTTGAAGTGAGTGAAGAGATTTGGGCGTATCTTAACATCGAGGTCTTGAGAGTCGATGAGGTTGAAGCGATGTGAGTATGGAGCAGCGCCGGAATGCAAGGGCGGGAAACGGGAAAGCCCCGAGAAAACCCGTCGACCAGCGGCATCGTCCGGAACGATTCCCACGTGCTAAAATCCAGGGGTGACCTCGCCGGGAATCGAATGCCTTGGTGAGAGACGAGTAATGTAACCACTAAACCACCGCGGCCACAAGACACTAGGAAAATTCGCAGTTCGTTGGAGACGACTATACATTAAAAAAAACTCGTATTATTATACGCTGAAGAAACGCTTTTTTAGAGGAAAGAAAAACATTTATTTGAGGCGGTTTACAGTAACCAAATCTTACTTTAGTTCTAAGGAAAGGTTAACGAACTTTTATTTGCTGTGATAAAATTTTTATTTTATGGCATTTTTAACCTTCTTCATAACAAAGAAAATAAGGCTTTAAACTTTTTTTTTTGCAAAAAAATAAATTTACTAAAATACGGCTGAACTATTCTAATTATATTGTGAGATTATCATTGCCAATAATATATAGATGAAACAAGAATTTTGTTTGTGAAAACCCTACTTTTCAGTGATTCATATTTAAAGGAAATATTTATTTGCTGCAGAAAACCAGCTAAGAAAGCTTTTTTGGAATATGTTCCTTTTGCAGTTTGTCCACGACTTATTTCGCACTGATTTTAGAACTCTTATGCATGAAAAAACATACAGTCAATGCAGGCTCTTTCATTGCATGCCGCTGTTTCAGCTAGCAATCAATGAAGCAGTTAGTTTATATATGCCTCATTGCACAAAATAAAGTGTATTGTACGATGGAGGTCATAGATCGCATGAAATTTTCCAGTCTGTAGCTACGAACTTTTGCAAAACTGAAACGAAAATGTGGTAGGTAGTCCTAGTGATAGCTTAGTGTCTCGTCAATAGCGAGGTAATTATAGAGATGAAGCAAGTTGCTCAGCGAAGCAAGAAAGGGCAAGAAATCAACCATTGCCTGTAGTAAGGAACAATCCTAGCATTCGCCTGGAGTGATTTCGGGAAACCATGGCTAAACCGAAATCATGATGCCAGACCTGTGATCGTACCCACGTCCTTCCGAAGGTTTACTACATCGCCACATCGTTCGGTGAAAATGAAGTATTTTGTATGATTTTACGAGAGATCAACCTTAATGAAAGTAATGAACATCTTCACATTTTACATAGGTTTTTTTTTCTAATGTACTGACAAACACATAGCTACACGTTATCGATTCAACCCTCATATCAAATTTACGGAGTATCATTGTTGGCCGTATTAGGCAAGCACAAGTAGGAAATATTCTCTTTATGCTCGTTTTGAAAAAATTCATCTTATGGAGGATTTAAAGCAAGGACTCTTGCCAGCATTTCAAGTTAAGTTATACGCAGCTTTGGTAGTATATAATAATAATAATAATAATAATATTGGAATTACATAAATGGACATAAATACAAACGTTTTCATTTTTAATAAAATAAACGATTACTTTATAAACAACAAAATATTCGGCGAACTCAAACACTTGCGGTTCAGTACGACATTCGGCAACTAAATTACCCATCGAAAATGTAAATGTTCTGATTTTTCATAATTACTTCTGCTGTACGGGATATCCACACAACCCTTACAAATATNCATGTGGGGTTTGCACCTTAGAACAAGCATAACTTTGATGGAACCGTTACAAGTCAGCTAATGTGTACTGTAGCTTTACCGAGCAACGATACAACTAGGAAATCCCCGCATTGTGCAGTCTGATGGAAACAACAACTGAACACTCGCATTTCTTTGAAACAACCTATTACATCGCGCCAAGACCTACAAACTTTAAACAAAACGGTGTAAAGAGCTAACCTCGCAAAGAAAACACTCCCCTGGCCACATTTTCTATTATTTCGTTACGTTGCATTGCGCTCTCGATTTTTCTATCTTGGCTTCCAGTTTCCTATACCTTTTAATAAACTCTTGTACCGTTGTCTTTTCTCCCTGGCTCTTTCAAAAGAGTCCACACTCGTTATCGTCAGTCGGCTACAGCTGAACTGCTTCACTGTGATTGGCTACAGATTATCACGCCGCATCGCAAAACGCTGCATCGCGTTATTGTGAAACCAGCTTCAGCCACCTCACATTCGTAGGTCATGTACAACCAATACAAATATTCACTCGGACAGTGAATTTAAATACTCGCATGCAATGCGTTATCATCTTCAGTCTTCAACGCCGGCCGGGCAGCCAAGATCCACTCTGATAACGCACTCATATTTTTATCCCCGAAACTCAGTTTTGTGTGATTCATGAACTAAACTTTCAATGCCAGCCGGTTTTAGCGTCTCATTCATTGTACTGTCCAGGAGTGTTTTCTCCTGAATCAACCCTGCTCATATTTCTTCCAGTTACACAAGATTAAGTGCGCTGTATAAATCATAACTGGGATCGTGATTATAATTAACACGACCACCAAAACCTCACATACTACAACCGTTCATACACAAAGGTTGTCGGACAAAGGATTCTTGCGACTAACAAAACAAAATACTCGAGGTTAAAGGACCACAGATGAAAGAAATGATTCCACTAATATTAATTAAAGCCTAACGTCGTGCACGTGAAAAACGCCGCGTTTAATTTATTCATTACTTAAACCTTATTTACCAAATAACGGTCTATAGTAATGAAATCCTCATTTTAATATCGATGTTATCATGTTCACTTTCAAGAACATCTATTTGCTGCATGGTCATTCAAGATGTTTAATTAGAAATAAAACAGACGTAAGTAATCTTCAGTTTTTTATGGTTATGGTAGAAGATGGGCTATTATTTATTACGGCTTCTGTTGTCAACGAGAGAACGAGTTGTTAGGAAATTATACTTATCATATAATTTCGAGTTAAGTGATAAATAAGCAGGCAGGGATTTCGAAGATTATAAGTGACATTTGTTAAGAGATGCACTTAATTCAGTTAGAATTCTTCGACTGCGGGATACATTTGTGTCTTTTTCTTCACACCCAATCCACTTTATACGTGCGTGGGAGTAGTGTGTACTGGCTGTTTAATCTGTTCGACTACGCATTGATTTGTGAGATTAAGTGTTACATTTACGTCATATTTTGGTGTAAACTGTACTTGTGTGGAGTAAAGCTTAAAATGGGTTTTTTTTTCAAAGCTCTGTATCCCAAAATATACGCGTTACATACGTACAAAAATACTCAAGGGCCCTCGATTGAACTTTGCCACAGACGTTCCACCAATAAAATGATAGGTCACCGATTGAGGTCCCATAGGTTAATTCAGCACGACGAGAGTGCTGTACTCCAGCTCAGAGCTTTGTGCTTAGCGGCGATGACGCACTTGATGCGCTTAACAGCATAGCCCTTATTTATACCGCGCTTCCCGCCTTCAGACGCGGAAAAAAGGTTTCCAGGTAGGTGGGCCCCTTTAGTACATTGCGTATCAAGACATTTTTTTATCTGCAACACCTTAAAACCATACATTAAAGTGGGTCTGAGCGTCTTAAGGGGATAACCAACGCCCAGCCGTATATAGTTGCGACACACAATATGCAAGTTTACAGAAACAAATTAGTATGGCGGTTCCTTTGATGTGGGCGTACTTTTCGCTGATTCGCTGTGCGAGGTTCTGAGAACGGGATTTGTATTTGATTGGCTACCGCGTTCTGCGAAATGTTTATTATTGGCTGGGCTGTCGGCTGTGGCTAGTGATTTACCACGCGCTGATTGGCCAACGGCGTTCTGAAATGTTTATAGTCAGTTACAGGGCCCGCGGTGGTTTAGTGGCTAGACTACTCACCTCCCACGCAGGCGAACCTGGTTCGATTCCCGGCGGGGTCGCCCCCGGATTTTCGCATGTGGGAATTGTGCCGGAGAATGCCGTTCGTCGGCGGATTTTCTCGGGGATCTCCCGTTTCCCCGTTTCTTCATTACTGCGCCGCTCCATGCTCACCTGTCTTCGCCCTTATCGACTCTCAAGACCTCGATGTTGAGAGCCGCCCAAATGTCTCCAATCCTCTCTGGTTGGTGGCGCCATTTTGCCGGCGAGTTTTGCTGGAGTTGGCGGGATAAGCGTATATTTCTCCTCTGTATCCCTATGCACTCTGTGATGGCGGGGTTTTTGCAGGCGAGGCTCGGGCTGTGCGAACCCAAGGACGTTACGTTTCAAAGAGGCTCTTGTGCGCAGCTCCGCGATGTCCGACGGGCCTTCTCCCCACACCACTCCCCTCTTTAACTCCTCATTAGGGGCACCCACACTTGCCTCTGCAGGCCAGAGCTGATCGCGTGGGCGTTGCGTTCTTGCTTGGCAACTGCGTAGCTCCCTTCCAAGTGCACACTTTGCTCTCAGCTACAGTACTCATCACATCGCAACAGATCTAACACTCGGAACGCTATGCCCGAGCGTAACTTGGCCTACACTGAAAAGGAAACTATCTCTTCCGAAAAAAAAAAAAAAAAATCCTGTGAGTGTTTTATATTACTGTTTCGTTACGCAATATTTGTCGGGATTTTTAATGAATTTTATAGCACGCGAACACGATAATTATCTTTGATAATAATACTATTTCTATGACAAGTTAAATTAACAATATACAATTAATACCTGTTACATATGGGAGACTACTGCATGAACTCGGCACTCCCATTCGCTGAGAGACAGCCTTAAATAAATTATATTCAATAGAGTAAGTGAGACAAATGTGGTTCGAACCTAGAGTACCTACTGTGGTAAGTGGGAAAGCAGAGACAGACAGAAATGTCGTTATTGTAATAGCAGTTTTAAGTGACAAAATTCTTGGTTGTCTTGAATGCCAGTAAATGTCTACAGTGTGCAAAGTGTTAAAACGCATTCATATCCGGTGTACACAACTGTGTATATGAGGACATGTAGGCTATTTTGGCTGTTACTGTGCACTACGAGTTCCAATGTCCAATCATCTTCCTCGTGGCTAACTGTGTCGCAAACGGCTCTATTGGTCTAGTTTATGAATGGTGTACATCGCTTTGGCCGAACACGGAGCTACTTCCCTGTTCATATCGCATACCTCGAGGTTGGGAAGTGGTTTTAACTATTTTTTTTAAATTTTTTTTTTCGTGTAATGATTACTTTATAAAAAGCTACATAGCACATCCTTACACGGTACATAATTTTTTCCAACATTAATTTTAAATAAATATTTTGCTGCATGTTGTTTAGAGGGGAATGGACACTAGGTGATTGATTTTTCGTTAATATTTACTCAGAAACACGCTGTTTGCATGCTTCTTTCTCTGGACGTATATTCACAGTATAAGGTTTTACAGTATTTTAGATATCTTGCCTTGCTGTTCGAATACCTTCGTTTCGTCGAAAGGGGTCGGTTTTTCAAAGATGCGTTCGAGCCATACATTAAATTTTATTGGTGGTGTATTTATGCGGAGAGCCAACAGCGGTATTTTGCCCCATTCGAGATAAAAATTTGTAAACATCCTTCGAATATCCGCTCTCGTTGTGAAGGCATAGGTATTTAGACTATGTTGGAATGCAGTTTGGACCTCCATGAAACCATTGTCATTAACTAACTCAGACCCTGCCACGGTTCTTGGATGCGGTGGTCGCTGGCACGATGGTGGATACTCATCCTGAACCCTTGGTTTTGTGGGAATTACATTTGTACGCTGCGTTGAAGGAGACTGAACACGGCGGATTTTGGCAGGGGAAGGTCCTACAGCTACGCAGGTTTCACGCATGCCTCTTCAAGTTATTGCGCATAATAAATACCATGCCACAGTTTCCACACATGTATGCTACTCTATCTGCATTATTCGAACATCCATAGTTTTCGTGTCTTCGAGAACATTTGGTGAATGCAAACGAAGTATTACAGTAGTGGCACGGATACTGAGGTAACTTCATTGCAAATTAAATCGATGGTAAATTAAAAAAAAAAAAAAAAACTGAGTTCTAGTACCGTATTTTATGAGGTTACACATTCCTCCAGAGACTAGAAGGCCCGAACCGAACCGATATTCCAAATTTGAGGAGATTTTTAATTTCGTGGGAATATATATGCGTTTTATATGCACGTTTGATAATATTCTGCTACCTGACGGAATTAAATCTCTGAACTTACCAGTCAGAATGCTAAAAGACGAGGGGTGAGAGAGCGATCTGTCACCTCTGGCATCAGACGAGAAANTACCAGTCAGAATGCTAAAAGACGAGGGGTGAGAGAGCGATCTGTCACCTCTGGCATCAGACGAGAAACTGTGCCCGAGGGTCGACATTGTTCCCATGAATTACTTTCCCCACACTAGCACGTTCTGGCGGACAATGCTGGAAACAGGAGCGGTAGTGATACGGTATTAAGTGATGGTGAATAATTGGTCGCACTAAAGTGGTTGGGTGAGGGGTTACAGAATAAATACTCAATCTCAATGGTAATTTAGTTAGTATTAAAACGAAAAATGTTTTTGGTCGGTATTAATTAAAGGGCTTAATACAAAAACATATTGATTTAATAATTTATGCTTGTAGGTATACAGCAGATTGGAAAAAATAATATTTTAAAAATTAGGAATGAAACATTACAGTTTTTCCTATGACTATAAATATGAGTGCCGACAGCTCACTTTGCGGCTAAATCGTTATAATAAGTGGGTACTGGCAGCTCACCTGGCAGTGAAATCAAGAAATTAACGCCACCTATTCGTTGAAAATAGAATCTAACATTGAGGGTGCCGACAGCACCACCTACACTTAAAAAAACATAACCAAATATGGCTGTTGCATGGTGGCTAAATCGGCAGCTCGCCTGGTAGGTAAACTAATACACAAGCGTCACCTAGGTGATGAAAACATATGAAATACAATATGGCAGTCGAGCGAAGGTGAGAGACAAACTCCAGTACGGTATAAACAAATTACAAACGAAAAAACCAAGATGGCGGACGGTGGTTGTGATGCCTACCAAAATGGTGGACTACTGCACCGACCAGTATGGCGGACTGTATCGACCAAAATGGCGGACGGTTGCACCAACCACGATGGCAGACGGTGGCTGTGACACCTACCAAGGTAGAGGACTGCGCTTACCAAGATTGCGGACTGCACCGACAAAAACTGCGGGCGTTGGCTGTGATGCCTACCAAGATGGTGGACTCCACCTACCAAGATGGTGGATTGAGTATGGTTGGAGGGAGTGTGGGGATCTCAGGAAATTTAAGTTTTTGAATTACATTTTTATTAATTTTTTATAATTTTTAATATTTCTAATATAATTTTTTATGAATATTTTTTTATTTTATTTTTGGATTTTTGGGGTAAAAGATCTCCGGGGTTAATGGTGAAATGGCATGGTCAAGGTCACAGAGATTTAATATGGTGGACAAAATGGCCGCCGCGGGACCGGAATGTCAGAGCATGAACAGCTCCGACGCTCAGAGCCCCCAGCCTCTTGCGCCAAAGTCGCTGTTTCTCCTCTACTCATATTCATCCTTCGCGTGAATCGGGTAGCCCCGCTACCGCTAGATACGACTCTCCCAACTTTCCTCCTCCCACGCGACGCACATCAAAGCCTCCAACCCTATTCACTTCCCGGGGATCATATTTTAGTTTATTTGCGTGGGTGATGTGGGGTAGTTAATGTAAAAAAACATTTGCCCAATTCATAACCGCTTTGTAGCTGTGGCACCTTGCCATGTTTTCCGAAAATAAATAAAGCGGGACCATTAATTTGCATGTGGTTATTTTTATTAGGCGTATCACGGAGACTACACGCAAGCGCTTTTTTATCTGTGGCAAAACGGTTTTTTCTTCAATTTTTTTTATTCCTTCTTGACTACTTGTTACACAAAATTTATGGCGACGTTACGGTGCTCTTTAACGATACGTCCATACGCCAGTCAAATGTAGAGGAACTGCGTACAAATGAGACAATTTTCTTCCCGAAGCTGAGAATAAACATAAAATATTTGGTAACATTAGGACAGTGTTATGCAAAAACGGACCAATCCACCAAATCATGTTTTCTTTGTTGTGTATTATAAATAGTCTTTAAAATACGTTTTAAGAGTTTACGAATGAGAACCAACCTTCTGTGAAATACTGCGTATGGTCAAACACACAATCAAGACATTATTGATTAATTAATTTTTCAAAGAAGATCCATATGTGTTAGTTCCTCTTTAGAAAACAGATTTCATTGATATTAAAAAACAAAATTCAGAAGAAAAATCTCTGGAAATGTTCTTCTTCACCACATCATACCAGGTCACGAGATT